>CM029359.1:14447920-14544946 GCA_017140985.1 Hormaphis cornu
GAGCTGCGAAATCAAAAAATTATTCGACTATTTCCGGCTCGACGACGTTTCGACGTATCATCAGTTTTTCGGGTAGCTGCGCGACTTTTACGTCGAACATCGCGCAAAAAAGTCTAGATTTTTGTGTGCGTTCTCGTATTTGAATGATTTTTTTTTTTGTATTTAATTACTTTCTGAGAAACTAGAACACCTGTTACGTGGTAAACGGAGCTATCCGGTGCTAAAATTCGTTGACAAACGTCAAAGTCTATAATAATATTACAAAATAATCGGAATGCTTGGTGTTATACAGACGTGGGTTTATAGGAAAAATCCGTTTTACTCGAATGGGCCTATCCGCTCACGTATGTGCTACATCGTCGTGTAAGAGCGTTACGTAGAATACAATTTTTTTTTGATTTACGAAATTGACAGGGTATCCCATTGTGTCACTTAAATGTCAAACACTTACAAAGGATAGACCGAGAAAATTCACCAAAGGCGGAAATGAACAGCAGAAAATCCCGACAGTTTTCTGATGACTTGCGTAACAATATGTGTTTGGTTTAAAAAAACGTCGGAATTATATAAATTCTCGCGTTTGCGAACAACCGAAAGCCGACTGCGGCTATAATCACAAATCAGCAATGTCGTACAGCCGTTGCGAATTCACAGTGCAAGTGAACTTGAAACGACTCACGTGGTACGTAGGTGTTTTTTTTTTTGTATACGTCAGTACGGGAATGTGTGTATTGATCAACAGAATTCGGAACGTATTCAAATGAACGAAACAAGTAAAAGTTGGAATGGCTAAACTTTAGAAGAAAAACAGTGTCTCTCGCGTGAGATTCACTCGTTCAAACTCCGAAATCAAATGCGACGCGTTAACTTTGACGGTACAAACGCGAAAGTACATATTACGGTAGAAGTTTGACATTTTGGTTTTTCGGGTAATGCGCGTTTCAAATACTATTTGATCATTTTTTTTTTTTTTGAAAATCTGCCAAACACTTTTACTATTTTGAGCAAACGAAGTTTTTGGAAATTCGTAAGCTTTTGGTAGGTTTTCATTTCATAACCAGTCATTGGTTACGAAAATGATAAATTTTGAATGAGTTCTGTAAACAAACGTTAAATAAATTAAAATTTTTTTTAGTTTTTGACAGCAGCGATTTAAGATGGATGCAACTTTAAGAATTTTTTCTAAATTTTTAGTAAAATTCTAAAAATATTTTAACTCCGTGGTTATCGATATTTACGGGTCGGTTTTTCTTTTGTACCTATCGTTGTTAAAAATGTTTAAAACATAATCGCTTTTTAAAATTTTTTTAATTATTCAAAACAATTTGTCCGTTTCTTAATACTGTTATCGTCAATTTTGGAAGAGTAATATTATCTATTTTCTCTCCTATTTTAGAACTTCGATAAAAGGCGCGTTTAAAAAATCGTTCGATTTTATATTATTGTCGTTCATTCGTTTCGTAACGTTTGTTGGTTGCTCAAAAGGACACCGTAAAATCGTATATCCGCTTCACGCGAACAACGTAACGCGATCGTTATTATTCTCAGAGTTGTCGGCGGACATGACGGCTTTTTGGTGCGTTGTTCCGTTCCTGACGAGGTGTACAAGGGTACCGGCAGTGGCGTCCGAGCGTAAATGTTACGTTCGCACCGAGGACGGGCGGTCCTGAACTCGGGTGTAAAAATTTCGATCGTAATTATTCGACTGGTAGTTACGACAATCGATTTAAATCGTATAACCTCCCAAAAAATAAACATTACGAATGTTGTACGCGTATAATTCACGAACACGTCGAAAGTATGAATGTATCGCAGGTATACCCGAACACGTGTACGCTAAATATTTAATAATTAGTGCCGAAAATTAAAAAAAAAAAAAAAAGAACTCGTCTTATAGTTGTATGGTTTAAGCAATTAAATTAAGGAAACTGTTCGATTTTATCGTTTGTGCTTTTCACTTCGGATGAGAGACGTTTTTAATGAGTGGGAACCTCACATCTTAACTTGACTGACGTGTCTCCGAAAACACGCTGTTGTGTATCGTTAAAAGTTGCGTTTTGATTTTTATCACCTTTGAAATCCTCGCTGTCGTTCAATATTAATCGAATTGACCGCAACAATCGAACACACAAAGTACAGTAGTTACGGTACGATTCCACGACAGTGTATAGAAATTTATTTAATTAAAAAAAAAAATTAATAGATTTTCACCTCTATTTCGTTGCGATGAACGCGATAACCGCCCCGTATTGTTCGAGTCTCTTCTACTTATCATCATAATAAATTGGACAAACGCGAAATCGTTATCTGGGGATCTCGCGACTCGTCAAAAACGTTACTGTTACGTTGTATGCCTCGAAAAAAATACGATTCATTGAAACAAAAAAAAAAAACGCCAATCCATTTCTAAAACATTAAATTTGTATTGGACCAACAGAACAAGAATAATAATCGGTTATCTGAGCGACTAAAAATCAAAATATCAAAACAAAATGACTTGATGGCTTTGAAATATGTACCATGAAAAAATCTGCTCAAAACAATTGCCAAGCTAATTTACAGTCAGCAAACTCACTCGCTCATCCAAAACACGTTTTGACACGTTTGAACGGAAACGTACAAAACATATGTCTTTTTGTACATGCGTATAAAAGATTTTATAATCTTAGAAGAGTACGTCATTTACGGTGTTATGACAAAAGTATGCTGGTGTGATACATTACTTTACGTTCATAACCCATGAAATTGCTTACTGAAACTTAAAAAAATTTGGCTTAGTTTAACATTAATTTAACGTATTGCGTAGCTTATCGTGGACTATTTAAATTTTAAGTGAGAAAATAAAAAGTATGTGTTTGTATGCAAGAATATTTGAGTAGAATGTAACTTTACCAAAAGTATGAAAATCCCCAAAACACGTGTAGTAGTGGTGGCGCACAAAACTAGTGGGTTGGTGGTCAGTTTCGCCGAAAAAATAATCCAGATCAAAGTAAGTGTCAAGTTGTGTTAAAGTTGATTCAAACTCTCCTACAGGAATCGGTAGGTATAACATTATTGTTTGACCACTTGTAGCTTTTATCTAAATTATTTTTTTTTGAAGCAACTGAAAAACCAACTTTTTCTTTGTATAAAATGTAACCACTTTTTTTTTACAATAAAATGTTTGAGGGACTGTCTATTTGTGTAAAGCGCTCAAACGATGGAACTCGATAGAAATAAAAGGGAAATAATTGAAAGCTATTGACAAAAATATTTAGATTTTAGAATTTTAGCGTTTTCTCATAATTCCAATTATTCGTGGTCGTCGTTACGATTTGACGACGGTACAAAATTGTTTTAATACTGATTGTCACCTTACGTGTATCAAAAAACAACATTTGTACTTCCATTTCATGATTTAAAATGCAAATATTTCAAATACAATTAGGTTTCACTTGTTGACAGTGACATTGAACCCAATAAGATAAGTACGATTTAATGAACATCGAAGTGAGGACCAAAATGTGTATCGTTTGCGTGGTTCACAGTTTGGTTAGGTTGAATATTATCGTGTTAAACGTTTTGTTTTCAAAATGCTTGAAATTTCGGATAAAAAAAAGGTGCATAGCGCGTGTTTTAATTTATAAGAATCACATTATTATTACAATAACTTTGTACTATTTGATTTTGCGGGGTGTTTTACTTTTACCAAGTGATTTTTCGTGACGCTGTGTGTAATAAAATAATTCAAATGCAATTAGCAATTTTTAAATAACGTTACGATTTCGTTCATGGTTATTTTCGTACAAAACAAATGAAGAAGTCAACCGATCGGTACTGATTGTACGATATTGGATATTTTTAATATTATTTCGTTCAATTTTGTTATTTATAACAGAACTGTAACTGAATAAAATGGTCTTTTGAACTCGTACCATTTGTGTTTCGCATTTGCACTTACGTGAACCCAGACAACTATCTGTGCTGTAATGCCGTACGAAGTATTGTGATTATCTTTCCGATTAACCAGTCTTTTCCTAAGGCGTTGGCCGACTTCCAATCCTGTTAACCACGACTGACAACTCCAACAGGGCCCCCGACATTTTGTAAAAGTAAAATACTCGTACTGCCGCGACGCAGTGAATGATTTCGTAAGTCCAATATGACATATTTTTTTTGAAATTCGGCGAAACTTTTCGGGATACTTAAAGTGATGGTCTATTCGATAGTCGTATATTATTTTAAAAACGAGGGATAATAGCGGTCCCGTAAGTTATATTCAAAAACGGACCCGATTAATTTTGTTGACGTATTTTTTGTTTTCATTTAAAGATAACTCGAAACATATCTGCCCGTTGACTTTAGATTGAAATGTAGTTTTTAGGAGCAATCGGAGAATAATGAAATAAGATTTAAACATTTTTTATACCTAAAATAAACATATTTAGAAAAATTTCAGAATTTCAACTGTGCACAATACAACTCGCGTTTTTTTTTTTTTAAATAGCAAAATGTATTTTAAACACCGGATAGACCAAATTCTTGTATAGAATAATAAATAAATGATAGACGTATTAGGTAGTTAGTCTACAAAGCTACGACTTCAAGAAAAATACGTCAACTACGAAAAATTCACGAATTAATAGTTTTCATTTTAATTTTCTCAGCTGTATCGTTGTCGTTCGGTGGATTTTGGTTTTACAACCACGGTTAAAGGCCGTTTTAAAAAATTCGAAAGTTAAATAAAAAAAAGCTAAAAAATTTGAATATTTTATTCAAACACTGTATGATTGTATTGTATGTTTATAACATCAATTACGAACCTATCCAATATTTTACTTACAAATTAGAATTTAAAAGTTCGATAAAGTGATATATATATATAGGTGTGTCGGTTTAACGTTAAAATTTGCCCGTTCTTCCCGTTACCAGTATAATGTCGTATTTATTTATATTTTATTTTGTTTGATCTGACAATATTGGCAAGATCCAACTGACAAGATGTAGAAAACGATTCGTATGAACACAATACATTAAAATAAACGTTACGATGAATTAATGACCAAGACGGACCAGTGGCGGGCGTTTAGGGAAAAAAAATCGGCCGGTATGGAAAGGACGCGAAAGGGAAGATCGTATTATATGATACCGTCGTTTCCATCGAACGTATTTTTCGTGTTTTTTTTTTTTTATTATTCTCCCGACATATTATTTCTGTAAATATTGAGAAGAAGAAATACTGTCGTGCCGGACATATTGAAATCGTATTCTTCGGACTGCCGCCCATTTTTCCCATCCGACCGTTCCGCCGAAACCCTTTTGGCGGTACCGAATCCGTGAAATTATTATACGACGTATGATAAACAGCCGTTATCTGCCGCGCCCTCGTCGTATATTTCACCGGCCTACGAGTAAATGGCGCGCGATCACTCCGGTCTTCGCGCTTGCGGGGGTCACACGGTTCGAAAAACGCGTTTTCCACGACCGTTTTTCACACGGTTTAGCCCCCCAAAGTGGAAAACCAAAACGAAAAACTGTCGTGCCTCGGTCGATTCCACGTTTGTTTAATATATTTCCGACCCGGCGTTCTCTGTAAGGGAACGGCGTTTTGTTTCATTTTATTTCAATGTTTATTTTCGTCTTGTCGTAGGCTTTAAGCGATTCACAATCGTCTTCGAAAAAACGAATTTTGATGTTTAAAGTAAAAAACTGGATTTCTCCTTTTTTCCACAACGAAATACGAAGTACGGACTGTTCAAGTCTGTCTGTCGACCCGCATTTTCCCGTGATAATATTATAATCGTTGCTTTAACGGTTAAAACAATAGTAGTTCTCTTGTATCGAAGTTAAATGCGAAAAAATTCGTACGTTTCAATTAATTTTGTCCCCATTTATACATATCACTATTCAACCCGAATTCCGGAGACTGATTTATCAACGTTATTGTAAAAAAAATAATAATAGTAACTTATTTAAAAAAAATAGGGAACTAGTTAAAATTACATAATACAGATCGTGTGGTTTTGAAATGACTTTCATAAACGAAAATTACATTTCAGTATTTGTTTCGAAACAAGCGAGTCGGTACACGAAAAAAAATCTTTTCATTAGCATTGCAGTGAACTTTTGAGTGAATTAACTCTGAAACAGTAAACCTATTTAAAAAACCCCGTCGTTTTCTACGCAGTACGTTTTAATTAAGTTGTGCTGTTCGAGTGCGTCACAAAATGAGTCGCGCGACGCAATTAAACGTCAATTAGTTTTTTCGATTTCGCAGAACATTTGACTTACTATTGACGTGTTTTACGAATTTCTTTAAAACGCGAGTTTGTATTCACCTTTGTGGGTAAAAACGAAAACGAGTCCCCGAATAAAAAACGCACGCGCTATAAGATTTTACACGGACGTATCACCCAGTCGAATAGGGGACTTAGTCGTGACTTTGAGCCGTTTTGTGTGTATGTTGCAGACGTGTAAAACTAAAAAGCAACGATGAACAATCGTCGGGAAACTCGATACTGTAGCTCAGTGAATCAGACAATAATTAAATTGAATACGACACCTAAGCGCTAAAAAACGACCTACGAGAAGCTGCACGAGCCTAGGTCGGATAAAATGGTCCCGAAACGGTTGGAGTGCACTCCTGATCGTCCTACGCTCTTTTCCCGTTTTCACGTACAAACGAAAACGTCTACAAAACGTTATCGCGGTACAGTCGGACCGGCGCGTTTATTTCAGACTAACCTAACCACCGGTTCGGTCGATTTTCAAACGATATTTATGTCGGATCGTGGCCGTGTCGCCGCATTTTTTCGCACACACAAAAAAAAACGTTTTCCGCCACTTTTTTTCACGATATAATTGTTGTCGAAGGCCCGTCACCACCCTCGGGCCGTGTGGTCAAGTGTGTGTCGTCGGCTCGCGCGTGCAGTTGTTGACGGCCGCATCGATCGTGATGCGCCCTCCGTCCGAGTGCGTTCGAGGGCGGCGGGTGCGGTAGAGGGACGATCTCCAAAGGGACGAACCCCTCGACCCGGCCGCCGTGTAAAACACGTGCACACGCAGGGACACTCGCGCGGAATATCGGGGGGTGAAAAGGGACTCTGAGACGGTCGCGCGTGTGATATTTACTGTGCGACACGCGTAAACTGCGGATTTAACGGGAATACGTGACCGGGAACACCGCACCCCCGTTTCGCCAGTTATTGCCGTTATCGTCTCCCGCGACGAGCGCAGTGTGTGCGTCTGTGGGGGGATAACCCCCTTTGCGTTGATTTTTTATTTTTTCATCAAACTTGTAGATTTATGAAACGGCCGTCGGGAACAGACACGTCGAACTTCGCGAGAAAAAGTACAATTTCTTATAGTGACGTAAAAAAACATCGGCGACACGACCGACCGACGAAGGGATAGTTCGGCGTTTCGTCTGGATCGCATTCGCGACGGTCACCGAACACGGACGGGTTTTCACGGTTTTCAAGCGTCCTTTAAGCCCTTGCCGTGTGTGTGTTTCAAGCGGGCGGCCTTTGAGCGCCGAAAAAAAAAGTAGTGCTGCGTGTTCGAGTGACTTCGAAAACATCGTCGACGTGACAGCGACCGGGTTAGGACCGGTTATGACGGCTGGCTTTCGCCCGCGGGTGAATTCACGTTACGCGGAAAAATCCTCCGTAGTCAGAAACTTGTGCGTTTCCGGTCGTAAAAAAAAAAAATGACAAAAATATCCGTTTTTTTTTGTTCCGGCACTTTTCGATCCTCCGCCGAAACAACGCTGCATTTAATAACGTCACGACCAAAGAATCTTCGAGGCCAAAAAGTACTCTCGGATTAAAGCGTTACCGAAGCTGGTAAAAGACGACGCAAAATGAATGATTGTAATTTTCTCACTCGTTTAATTTTTCTCACGAAACGTACGTGTTTTGAAATTTTTTTTTCTACTACAACTGATTTGGACTCCACGATTCGGTGCGGATACGTCGGTGACGGAATTTCTTTTTAGTTTTTTTCGACTCGTCATTGTAGCGGTTAAAAAGTACGCTGAACAGTAAATATACTACTTACACGTCCAGCTCACGGAACTTTATCGTCCGTCCACCGATCGATCCGTTCTCGGCTGCTGCACACTCCGATTTGTCCGTTCGCTCGTCGTTTTGAACATTATGTTCAAAACACCCGCGACACAACAACGTTACCCTGGACGGTTTCGTTTCGAACGTATGCGATTAGAATAGAAGAAACAAAAATTAATTAACGATGACAATACACGGGCTAATCTGCGAGATTTCATAAACAATATGTAATTTTTGTTTTTCCGCGAAAAACCGTGCGTTAATTCTCCATCCGTATTGTTTTTTAACGGCAGAATACCCGAAATGTTGTATTTTTTACGATTTTTATATTGACGCAAACAACCGTCGGTTTGTTATTAAAACTAACGAATGAGAGTGCTAATACGTGACGCACTGCGCGTTACATTTATGTACTACGATAAAAACACCCGTGACGAGTCGTAAGTATTTCTGTCTATTCACGCCTTTAAACATTTTCGATAGGTATATTTATCAGACAGTTCAGGATAAAAACATTGCGGAAACAAATTTTGTTATACTTGATTTTGTTAATATTGTTTGGCAAAACGTGATGTAAGTGAATCTGTACTTCTGACGGTGATTGCTAATTTTAATTTTAGTTCATGTCGCCAATTAATTATTTACGCGACGAATTTGAAAGTAAATCAACTCGAATTTTAACATTGAATAAAGCAAATTTTCTCGTTTAAATTTTAAGAGCAGTTATAGCCTATAGAACCGATTTCGTTATCCAGCTTTTGAACGATAGTCCTATTCAAATTTTGCGAGGACTCGGTATTTTATCGGTCAAATTTTTTGGAGACATTCATAAAGAGATTTAGGTACTAAGTTTATAACGAATTGTCGAGTCCACATCGCAGTGATGACCAATACTAATTAATAAACGAGTGAATTTAATTAAATTTGTTCGGAATTGACGCGCAGTGTTACAATAACGCGACTTTGTTTATTATGGAGCCACCGAGTATGCGTGTAGTATTATTTCACTTGTCATGCCCACAAACATTATAAAAGTGTCGTGAACAATTCATGTTTGATTGAACAATACAAAAACGATATTCCACGAAGACAATATTTTCGGGCTAAATAGCTAAATATAATTATAGAAAGCGCCGACGAATACACTATGATTTCGACTCGTTTTTGGGTTACTATTGACCAACCAAACAATTTTACAGGTACTGTAAAAAAAAACCTTTATTTGGTTCCACAAATAAAACTTACTCGTATCTATTCGAAGCGTAAGTTTTTGATCCCTGAGTGTACTAATCAAAACACAATATTTTTACGTGTTTTCAGAATTGGCTCGCATTGTCAAGTGACTTTTTTTAAACGGGTTATTGCTTACATAAAGCTCGACGCGTTCTTACGTCGTTTCGAAAGAAACTGTTTGAACATTTGAAATTCGATTTGCAAATAAAATTTAAAATTTTTTAAGATTCAAATAATAACACTTCCTATACCTAAGTACAGTGCTTACAGGCATAAAGAAAAACAACCCATTTGACTTGTAGAAGCAGTAAAATATATAGGCAAATATTTACAAACAACACACGAATAATTTGCACAGGCGAACTTAATCATAAATTTTTACTTTTATGTTTTAAGTAGAATTCTAAATTAAAACAGTCGACATTTAAACAAAATATGCCGTGATTATTCTTGTGACACGGCACTCCGTGTATGCAATTTCGCAACAACGCCGCAAATAATCACGCTACTTTGTATCAGTCTCCCTGTGCGTCGGGTACGAAAACTGTTTCAATTCTCGGTAAACATATTTTTAATTTTTTTTTTACTCAAACTTGGCAATCTGAATTCGTCTCATTCGCGAAAAAGGTGAATCTCTCTTTAAATAGTACGTTCCGTGTAGTAATTTTAACATATTATAGCGTGCTTTATAATGCGGTTAGTGAGTATAATATATTATTATAATTAATAGGTTTTTTCCTGCTTATATCACGGTAAAAGTGAACAGTTAACTGTTCAACTGCCATATTTGTTTTGATTTTGTTTATGGTTATTCGTATAAAAACTAAAAATAAATAAGTTAATAAACAACACGTATGAAATGAAAAATAATGTGTTGTTACTACTAAAAATGATACAAAAATAAAAAAAAACGTACAAAGATAACTTACTATTTACTTTTGTAGTAGGTATTCCTAATATGATTTTTAGTTTTTATCGTATAAACGAATGAAAGCATGATAGATAATTTTTTTGGACCGTTCTAATCAATATTTTCTATTTAAATCGCAATTAAACATTTATTTTGTTTACAAAAAGTTACTTAATAAAACCTTTTAAAATACGTTTCAATGTCTATAACATAATCATACTAATTGTATTTTTCTTAAGGTAAAATTTGTTTCAATACAGACATTTTTCTTTATATGTAAATTAATTTGGAAATAAAGTGAAAGAAAAGCCGCGATCACTCTAGGTCACGTGGATAGTTGGACGGAGTGGCGACTACGCTTTGGGTGGGTCACTAGTTTAGAAGTTGTTGTTCAAACGCATTATATCAAAGCATAGTTATACACCAATGCCTTAGAAAATACGATTTTGAGCGCACTCAGTTGTCTAGTTGTCTAACAATAAAAGTGGTCAACAAATTCTAAAGAACAGATTCACGTATAAAGAATATTGATTTCAATAACGTGTGAAAATCTCAAACCATTTAGACCATTATTTGAGGAGTTACTACGATTTTGGTATCAATTGTACAATATAGTGCACGTAATTTCATTGTTATAAGTTATAACTTATAACCAAATTTCCCTCACTTTTATTGTACGCGTTCAAAAAATATTAGGCAGTTTTTTTTAAATTTGTACTCAGATTGGTATTATTAGAATAAGTTAAAGTGTATTGAATATTTTTTGTTTTTTTGCTTACCAAAAAACAATTTAAAAACTTAACTGAAAATTGATTAAATTATAAAATTTTCAGGTTTTAAAAAAATTCCAAAACGTTTGAAACGGTACCAGACAAATCTGGTATAGTTTCGAAATTTATCTTAAATTGTATCCACCGAAAGAATGTTCAATGTTCGTGGTACTGTCATTCCCAGATTTCAACTTATCGGAATTACGCTGACAGTCGATGTGATTTCTCAAACATGAACTTGGCCAGTATTTTCGCGATATTGTGTCGAAAGTTTTAGCTTTTACTACGTTATTTCCCCTATTTTTCTCTGACATGACTAGCAGTTAGAAACTCGTCATTTTAAAACGAAAACAATAAAAGTTTTACAAACGAATCTCACACAAGACGCAACGAAGTGAGCTTTACCGTTAATTCTTATATATTATATTTTTACAGTCGTTATCATGATTTTTTAATGATAATATCAATATGACGTGTTGTTGTTTCATAAAATTTTAATATAAAATGAAACGCCACCAAATTAGAATTGCATTTTTTTTTTTTTTTTAACTTCAATTTAAGAAAATTTCAATGGATCCATTTGTATTCACATACAGAACCTAATCTATTAGTGTTCCTATCTACGGGCAATAAAAATCATTTTGTCAATTTACGTTTTATTTTAGATCGCAAAATATGTGAATATTACTTTGTTAAATGACAAGTGAGTGAGTAACTCATTGAACACCACGTCGTATATATTCGTAGACGACAAACGACCAATTTTCTGACAAACTTAAATCACTGCTTACATTATTGCGATACAACTATAAGTTTAGATTTGACATGAATATTTGGTTTAAAAATGTATTAATTAAATTCACTAAAATTGTTTCATTTAAAAATGACCTTAAAACTAGTATTCATTTTCGTCATCTTTTCTGAAACTAATAAATTAAAACAAAAATGTAACACGATGTCAACAAGCACCTGATCTATATGCATAACATATTATGACAAACACAAATGCATATCAGTTTTTAAAACATTTTTTTCGTTTTGTAATATTACAGGAAATATCAAATTGTATTTTATAAAAACTAAACTAATCCTTTGAGTCGTTAGACTAATACAATAGTGACAGTTCTTTTAACTTTACTGTCGAGTATTTTTTTAAATGCATCAATGATTATTAACAAATATCGTATTGTAAATTTTTCTTATTTTTCTCGCTAATCATATTACTTTTTAAAGAACTATTCCATTTTACAAACATACTGTCGTGCTTATTATTTTTATGTAGGTAATACGCTCTTGAGTAATTCAACTTGCTCGTGCGATCGAATTTTTCCATACACTACTAATCTCAATACTCTTGTTTTGTAATCAGTATTACAATTTTGTAACAACAAATTTGATTTGCAAGTCAATGAACGTGTTTTTAAAATTTTAATTATAAACTTAATCAAAACTAAATTTTCATATTGTGATGAGCGTGTATTTCGAAATTTTTCTACACAAGAAAATTCCTAAGTTTTCTGTGTACTTACCAGTGATATTATAATTTCGAAAATTCCAAACAAAGACAACATTTTATATGAATTCATAATTCCACTAGAAACGTAGGTATTTAACTTACTAAACAACGAATGAGCATTCGCTGGGTGACTTTTCTTGCTTTTTTTTTTTTTCAACAAAATATCAGACAACGACAATGGTAGTTAAGGGCCATTGTTGTCGAACCGAAGAATAAACAATAAACATTTTTTTCAACATGACCATTTTTTAAAATGCCAAGTTTTAATTACATCTTGAACAGAAAAATGTATACGAAAATAATTAAAGTGAAAAAAAAAAAAATATATAAAAAACAAGAGAACATTTTAATAACCGGTAATTAACAGGACGTCTGTTTTATTTTATAATTTTAAGATTTAGTGCACATTGTTTATTGTACGCTAGTAAGCGACGAACATTAAAACGTCTCATGTAACGTCCGAAAATCGCATAAAAATTTCAAAAATATCTAATATAACATACAAATTAATAAAAAAAAAATAATAATAATCGGCTTCGTATATTGGGTTTTGTAGCTACATTTTCGGAAAACCGCATTTAAAACTATACAAGTATCTTGTTCAGAACGCGATTTAAAAAAAAAATAGTTTCTTAAAAAAACGCGTAAAGTAGGTTCTTGAAATATGAAGTATTGAGCTCGTGATGTTTTATATGATTAGTGTCGCAAGATTTTTTATTATTAACCACGCATTATTTGGAGGAAACTGCAGTTTCGTTAATGCCGGACAAACAAATACATGTACAAGACACATAAGTATCGGAACGTTGTTATTTCTAAATACAATTATTATTAAAAACCGTAGTGAATTCTCACGCTATTCGGTGCCGGTTCGGGACTGCCAGTTGAGCGATCGCTAAAGCCCGAATTTTCAATCCATATAAGTGTTTGAAGTTTAAAAAAACATTTAAAAGTCGTGAAATATTATTATTATTTTTTTTTAACAATATGGCCGAGAACTAAATGCAGCTATCAATCTCCGTCTGTTCGAGGCGATCGCTCGGTGTTCAAGATTAAAAATCGTCTTGTTGGTGTCGGGACTACTTGAATTCATGCGGATCACTATTTAGTATTTCTATTTATATTATATTATATTATATTTATAGTATCACTAAATATATTTTCGTACGTTTTAAATTTTGTTTGAACTCGCCGTTATTTTTCAATGTCCGTAAGAATGTCCTATCGATATTCAGACGGGGTTTATGTTATATTCGATCGATCTGTAGGCGTTAACGATTTTCGGAGTCAAAAATGCGGTTTTCGAGACCTCTTTGCGTGAAGCGAACTTCCGTCGTGACGTTATTGTTAAACAATAACACTGTCGTAGTGCAAAAAAATCAATAACAAAACACGCGTCGCGAGGTGTTTTCCGGGTGCACGTCGACGTCGAATGTTTATGTAAAAAAAAATCGCGTCTACGTTTCCGCGACAATAATATCGAATATACGAGACAAATAAATTAATCTTTACACGATGACGCGTTGTTGTAATCGGATAAAAAACGGACAAGATGAACGCGAGATCGCGAAAAAAAAAGGAGTGAAAATATGAAATAAAAAAATGATGAAAAAAAAAAATCACACAACACTCGTATTATCGCGCGTGCGAACGACACAACAAAATAATAATAATATTGTTGTCCTCCGGGATTTTTTTCGCCAACGGAATCGTCTCGATTTAAACACGCGCAGTGTTCACGACATCGTCGCCCGTTTGAGTAATAATACCATGCGGAACAATAATTGAAGCCCTTCGCGCAATACGGCGTCGTCCCTGTTTAATATGAACACGTTACTACGTTGCGATTTTCGCCCGTTAGATTCCGAGCGCAGCGAAGTATTGTTTTTACGATGATTTTTTTTGCTTAATAAAAGTGCTCCGATTTTTCTAGTAGGCGCGTACCTATATCGAAAGGTCTAAACGGGACCCTGATGGCACTTTGACGGGTTTCGAGTTCGAAAGTTCCAATAACAACACCGAGGAAAAACATTTCGGTCGGGTAAGAGCGTAAAGAACGCTACGATTTGTACGTTCAACACCTCAAATGAAAAGCCCTCGGACTGTGCTTTGAATGGTCTCAAATTTAAACGTTCAAAATTGAAAAAGTTACGGTAAAAGAACTAGTTCAAATTTGACCAAAAACGTTAACAATCGTGGTTTTTTGACTATTTAATTTTTTTTAAACTAACGATCAAAACTACACCTGAAACTTTTGCACAATATTCAAATAGCTATGACACAGGTATAAGTTTCCAGTGAGTTCAAATTGGTTTTTAGCCTAGTATAGAACTTAATTTTTTTTAAATGTTTTTGTTCGATAAATAATTTAATTTTTCATAAAATGTTTTAACACAAATGACAATTTATTTTTACTTATGCCATTAGATAATATATTCTTTTACTCGACCACCGAGTTTAAATTTGCTGCGAATGTGTTGATATTCCCAAAAATTTATTTTAACACGTTTTGTTCTCTAGTATCTCTGACATTTTA
This sequence comes from Hormaphis cornu, assembly GCA_017140985.1. Taxonomy (NCBI): domain Eukaryota; kingdom Metazoa; phylum Arthropoda; class Insecta; order Hemiptera; family Hormaphididae; genus Hormaphis; species Hormaphis cornu. Next base: position 14,462,931 of record CM029359.1, read on the forward strand.
GACCAATAGTATGGATTTGTATGTTCTGAGCCCTTCTTTTACGTTTTTGAAATCCCGGGTCGAATTTGATGGATTTACCGAGGTTTTCAACAACAAGTTTAGTTGGTTTTACGTAAAATAGCGTAAAATTATTTTTAGTCATAAAAACGGAGTAATCGAATCGTGCCGAATCGGAGTGAGCCATTTGCATCAAGGCCAATTTCTAGAAGAATGTCGCCATTATCATAATTATTTGTTCCGCTGGGTATGACGCGTATATTACGTATAACAAATCTGAGGCCGTAAATAATATTTGGAGAGGACGACCAAGAGACCGTTCAACGTTGTAAATTAAAATTTGAAGGGTGGAGGATAATATATTCAGTTTCCCATGCTAATATACATATTTCCGTCCCTAAAGAGAAATCCAAAAACATCTGTTCTGACAAAATATTTTATATTAAATATATTTTGTACAACATCTCAGACGGATTACCTAACTGATTACCAATCTTCTAAGTTTTGAAGTACCATACGTACGGAACGGAACATTTCTACGATTGTAGGAATTATTTTTTTTTTTAGAATTACAAATTAATAATACCTTTTCATGCTGTTTTTGTTTTTATTGTGGAAGAAGTGTGACAAAAAATGTGTAATTAAATTGGTACCATCTGCACGAAAAACTACATCTTAATTAACATTTACTATAGACATATTTGTCTAGTTGATAGTGTATGTACACCGAGCCTGTTACAAGACGCTTATAAATCGAATATTGACAAACATAGCATTATTCTCCGGAAAATTGATCAGAAACCAATAGTTGGAATTCTTTTTATTGGATAACAATATTCAAACCGGGAGAATATTTTACCAATTTAGATGACAACACCATTATTGTGTGTTGACACATTATGCGTATCGACAATATTAAAATATTACTAGGGCAATGCGAATTATATTATTTTAAATGAAACTCAATTTTATAACCAGTTTTCTTTCTAACAGATTTCTGTTAATTTCTATGAATCGTATAAGGTGTTTTTTTTTCCTTCTAACCAATGACATCGGTTGGCTATGTATATATAAATACTTGACCTGAACGGTTATTGATTAAAAAATCGACAAATTTATTACAGTACGACGTATTTAATTAAATTATTAATGAGTACTACTTATAACGATTAGCTATTTAGGAATACCCACGGCGGACATTGTAAGTGTACGCGTAATCGGTATAACACGTACGCAGTATCGTAATCCTCGCGTGTTTCAAACCAATAAAGCCAAAACACGTAATCAATTTCAAACTAAAATTAACATAACAATGTATAGGATAACAATATATATAGGTAAAAACACTCCATTTTCGTTTTATCGAAATGACGGACGGGTCATACATTTCGCTCGTTAAAACTTTTTACCGACCGCAACTAAATATACACATATTTTTTCTCTAAATTTAGCACGCCTAATCCAAGTGTCGATTATCAATAGGAAAATTTTTACAACTAAAATGGCAAATTTTCACAAACATTTGTGATTAGAACGCCTTGAATATTGATCATGTAAAATTTCACTAATCGTAGTAATGACCTAGTTTTTGTGCGACGAAACGAAATAATTGCAAAAATAAATAAAGGCAAATTTTTAAAGGAAAATTTTAATCGATGTGTGTAGGCATAAACGTCGTCTGTTAAGTTTATAATGTATTTTTACAGAAATGAACATGCAAAAGCAATTAGACGAAAATGTGAGTTTTTTTTTTTTCAACACGGCTAGAGTATTATCCTAATTCGTAACTGTTGTGTTGCTAAAATATTAAAGTGGATACGATAAAAAAATTACAATAAAGTACCATCTGCGTAAATGTTATCGTCTTTTGGTGGTAGTAATTTTGTAAAAACACGTGCGTTTTCAGCACCGTTAAAAGTGTACATGAAAATCTAAAAAAAAAACGTTTTTGAAAATCTTTGTAGGCAGTGCTCAGTGTCGAACAACATTTACAGTTCAAATAACTCGTTCGATTATAATTTACTATTAAGAAGTATAAATTACAAAAGTCGATTTAGATCAACCGAAGTACGCTTTAAAAATAATCGACTCTGTCACGATGTCGCTAAAACTTTTGAAAAATTCGATTTTTTTTCTATCGAATTACCTAAAATTATCGCTTAATTGTAATATAACGTATTTTTATTGCACAATTTTTGCCTGGAAGCGACGCGAAACCGAAAACCCCGAAGGGAGCTCGACCCCGAATACGATTAAACTTTTCAACATTTACAAAGTTCCTAGGAACAATTCGAGCTAACAGTGTATGATTTTGGACATAATGTACCCAATCTGTGAACAAAAGCTCGACTTTGTTTTAAAACTTTCGTCCCTGGTATTCCCTCGGTCCGGTTTGAACACGGACAATATCGTTTAAACGTTTCGGGGGAATCATTACGATCTGAATTCGAGTCAAAAATAATAATAATTGTTATTGTGACGACAATGCTATACTATACTGATTAAATTCATTTTGACGAGTATCACTTTGTATCGTTCACGACCGAGTGTTGTTTAACGCGATTTTGAGCAGTTATTTCCAAAAAAAAAAAAACGATTCTCGCGTCGTTTTTATCTTTTACCCACTATCATTCTACACTGTAAGTCACTAATTTTTGTCGGACGCTGCAGTATGACGGCTAAGATTAACGACCGTCTCAAATATTATTCTAAATAGTGGTGGTCGACCGCCGCTATTACAGCTTCTTGAAATCATGAAACGGACATATTGTCGCTACCCACCACGAAAAAAAAAGTGAAACTATTATACCTTGGTTCGTCGATTTTGGCGATTTTTCGAAGACAGATTTCTCGACGCATTTCTCTACCGTTGTAAAATAATATGTAATACTATGAATTTATTTGTGCGATAATATTAGTCGTACGTTTTTTAATATCCATACGTTATTTCCAATGTCGCGTTGCCCCCTATTCGCGCTAGGGTAGCGTTTCTTATTAAAAACTTTAAAATACAATTCAATTATGAGTGTAAACGGCGACAAGAACAAAAAATAAAATTAAGTAATAAAAGAAACGGTTTTAGTAGGCATAAAATACCACGTATTTTAGAAATCCAAAATCGTCATCGCATGCATATCGTTTACACGTACTTGTAACGTCTATGCAATATGATAACACGAGTTGTTACAAGAAAATAATAAGACGGAGAAAAATTTACCGATTAGTGAATAACTATAATCGAATCCGAGTATAAATTCGTCACATATTTTTTGAAACTAATGTTGTTCACATCAGTATCGGTATGAAATGCTTGATTTTAGGCCAGTGCAAAATTTATCAGTTTAAACCCTGCTCGGGTATCGAATGTTCACGCGACTCTGTCGGAACAGAAAAATTCTAAACTTGTTTTCATTTTAAGTGTCTTATCACGGTGCTAGTTTGAAAAGATAAATTTGACAAATATTTCGTAACACAGATTCGCGGGTAGCGTCGTTTAATTTGAACGTACGGGTAGGTATTGAAAGTCGGTCTCCAAATCGATGTAGGTGTGTTCCATAAGACTGATTATAATATTGCGAGGGATAATTGATTCTATCGTGATTGCTGTTGAACGAAACACGTTCAGTTCATTTAAAATGTACGTAAAAAGAATTCTGGCGATCAACGACGAGACGGGGTTACTACGACCGTCCCAGAATAAAGTTGTATTTATTATTAAATTCTTTGTTCCAGTGCCACCGGACATCATTACGGACGAGTCGAGTGCCGATCTGACGGTGATGGAGGGCGAGAACGCGACGTTGTCGTGCCACGCGACCGGCAACCCCGAGCCGAAGATCACGTGGAGACGCGAGAACGGACAGCCGTTGATGATGCGCACCGGGTCCCGGGACTTGGTCAAACGTGAGTGTATACGTTTTTTTTAGAAAAAATCGCGTTTGACGGGGTGGTTAAACGGCTGCGCTTCGGGTGGGCGGGTTTGGGAGCGTTCAAACTAGTTATTTTTTTATAACGTCCGAAAGCGATGATGAATCGTCGAAAAAAAAAACACGATTCCGAGCAAGCCCAGTTGTTGTGCGGCAAACGTCCCGGTAAAAACCGAATTCAACATCATCCGAGAGCTGTATTCGCGTAGATATTTTTTAGTTATTTTGAATTACTCGGACGGAAAATGTTGTTTTACAAAACATATTTTAACATTCAAACAACGAATTTGCGTTAGTTTCCGAATTGTTTTCTAAAACTTACAAGGTCGACGAAACGACCGATATTCGACAATATTTTTCAAAATTTATATGACCAAAAATGAAATTTTCACGACGGATTTTCGAAACTTTTTAGTTTACACGACTGTGTATAAAAGTTTCCGAACTTTTTGTGGAACGTTACGTCGAACGAAAACTACAAAAAAGTTTTATAATTGTAACTCTTTCAATTTTGAACCCTCAAACGAGACCCCTTAAAATACCGTCAGAGTCCATAGGCCTTTCTGAAAGGATATTGATTTTAAATATCGGAGCATTTTTATTACCCTTAAAATTGTTTAAAGAAAGAAAAAAATATCATTGTTAAAACATTCAGAATCGTTACGCTCAGAATAATAAAAAAAAAACACAGCCAGCTGGCGACGAAAGTGTGGGCCAAAGAGAAAATTAAGGGCAAAAAAAAAATACGGTTTGTTTGATAAGTTTAGTAATTTATTATATTGTTTATATTTATATAATTCCCTATAAACTTGATTCATAACAATCGTTTTCGCCTTCCAACAGATATACAGTATATAACACGTTAAAAATCCGGTACAATAAACCTTATTGTCAAAATATGGTTTAAAAAAAACGTCCAGACAGTAAAAACCTTACGGCGTACATCTGTTTGTGAGACAAAAGTAATACAAGTACTGTGTATGTGTTTCCAGGCGTTTTCCTTTCTTCAACCAGAAAATCGGGCAAATAATGTTGAAATATAAGTTTATTTTATTTGGATTTTACACAACGCGACTATAGTTCGTTCTATGAACAACGGGCACTGCTTAAAATTACTGCATCGATTGCATAAAAAAAAAACTGAAATCAAATTAAACTAGGAGACGTGTATAATTTGATTGAATTTTTAATTTAACTGATTATTACAACAACAACCTTCAAAATTACGATTTACTTTTGAATTATTCAATATAAACTGATGGAATTTCATATACGTACGAGAAGTTTTACTTTTTTACTTTGATATTTTTTTTTCCACTCTTTTATTCAATAGAAGCGTTTACTTTGAACTTATTTTACCTTCGACTGAATTAAAAATGTAAATATTCCGGATATCCTTCCGTTAATAATAGAGAACCTACTCTGGAGCCATAACATTTTATTGAGTTTTGCAGTTTTAGTATACTCGTATCTTTTTCACCGTACACTTTATTTTTGTTTAAGAGCGAAATAAAATTGTCAATAACCGAGTCAAACACCGAGTAAAGTTCTATACGTCTTAAATCGCGTAAAAATTATTTTCATCGATAAACATATTTTTTTGTATGAAATCTTTTTTACGCGATGTTTATAATAACGGCAAATAATTCGTTATAATGGATATTTAAATCGTCGGCACATTTTCGAAAAGACATTATTTCCTGTTTACTGCGAACAAAAAGCGATCGCTTAAACGTGAAACACTGTACATTTTGATTATTTCAAATAAAAGATGTAGAAAACGAACATCCTATTAAGAACGGGTTCCGTTCATCGTGGAAACTTTTGTGTCATATTTGCCCGGTCACAACAATCGAGTATATTATTATAAAACACTATTCCAATGTTGACGGTAGACGTACAAGTTTGTTCCAATGTCGTGCTGCGAATGACGTCAATAAAACTTTATATATATAAAAAAAAAACCCCCGTACAGATTATGTCGACGACAGTTCGATCCTATATACTCGATTTGCGGATACTCTCGGCAAAAAAGAAAGAAAAGTTTTTTGACCGTTTCCGATCGGTCGGGTTACCGAACACGTATATATATATAGAAACGTAGTACTCGTCGGATAACCAATCAACCTAATCGACCACCTGTCGATGGTGAGTCGATGTGACGAGTGAGTCAACATTGTCTCGTCATTGCGCGGACGCGTTGACATAATCCGTTTCCTTACCGGCATATCGTTTTCGTTCGTTCTGCGACCTTGCGCCCGCAGTTCAGCAGCTCAGACGCGCAGTTGCCGTGTGTGACTCGACCCAAACTGCTGTCCGATGCCATTTCGATTTATCGATACGTGAAAAAAAAGCAAACAAAATAATGAAATTAAACTTTGGCCTACGCATTAAGTAAATAGGTGAGTTAAGAGTTTTTATTAAAGTTGCAAAGCATCCTGTGAAGTGGATGATTACATCCATTAATTGTAGAGCGAAGAGAGAGAAAAAAGGAGCTCGGTTTCTATAAAATGCTAGAAAGTTGCCATTAAAGAAGAGAAGAAACAAAGTCAAATTATCGAACGTGAGACGTCGAGTCAAAAGGGTAGGAACGCTTGGCCGATAGGAGTGTAATCGTGTAACGGGTGCTCAATTTTTAGTATGTAGGCAGCACAGAAAAGGAACTTGTTTCGAACTCGTTCGATTCTTAGTTGATCCTTCGCTAAGTACGGATTCCAAGCAACAATGAACGGACAAGAGCAGAGTAAAGAGAGCAAAGGCACCTGGAAGAGGTAAACATTTTGAAATTCCGCTTAATAAACTCCAAAACCTTTAGGGCATTGCTGTCCGTTACGTTCCTGTGGTGTTCAAAACTTAAGGAAAGTGAATAAAAAATTTCTTCATAACGAAACACACGTTTAATAGGAATGTCGGAGAGATGATAATCAAAAAAAAAAAATAGGTTTAAGACTTCTTGTAAATGACATAACATGACATTTGCTAAGATTAAGTGAAAGAAATCCTTAGAATTGTTGGACGTACACGCGTGACATGTTTTTCTCTCTCGAAAACATATCTTAGGTACTGGATGCCTCCTGAACGGGTTCGATTATCGTAATTTTTTTTTTTTTGTCGGAATCATAACATCTTTTTACAGGGCGCATTGTATTGCTATGAGTTTTAAATTTTTCAACCTAACCGTGATATAATTTGTATTGAATTTGGAAAAATCACATATGTAATATAAAAAGTATTCGTGAATGAACATAGTCTTAAAAATATTGAATTCATGTTAATAAAAATAAAATTGGACTCGAAATAGTACGTTTGATTTTTATTTTTCTGGATTTACACTGGCTTACAATAACACATTGGCCTCGTCAATGAGACGATTTGTTTTTGGAAGTTTTTACATATACTAACACGCATAATATGACTATGAGTATGCTCTATCACACGAACATTCTTTCATTATTGCCTGTATATAACCGATAAAAAGTGATTCGTTTTCGATTACCCGAAGGACACGTCAAAAACGAATTGTACTTTTAAATAAGTTTATTGTTACTGATTTCCCAATTTTAACTATTAAACCACATATCTGCAAATCAACTTCAAACTACATAGAATAAAACATATTTCAAACATTATTTTTGGTAAATTTAGTACTTAACCGTCGGAAATTATCAGGAAACTCGTCAAATAAGAAATTAGCTAGAAAGTACAATTACATTTGAAACTTGTAACAAGTAGAATTATTTTTGTATTGTTGTTTTTATCATCAAGGTTCCTAGTTTGATTTTTAAAATTTTTTTAAAATTTTTTTTTTTACACCCCTAAGACAAAATGATAAATTTTAAATTTTCCCGGCCTCATAGGTTCTGTGTTTGACGTTTTATATTATCCTTCTCCGTAAAATAGTATTATTTCAGTTACAGGACGTAAAGAAAAAAAAAAATATTCATAACCTTCCAGGTATCAAACTCAATAATAATAATATGTTTATTCACCCAAATTATCGATTTCGGAGGAAGGTCAGAAAGTATATTTACGTTTGTTTTTAGAAGCGTCAGAGTATCCTGAAAAAATAAAAATAATGTTTTATCAGTGTATGAAAATTTTTTCATCCAATTAGCTGCTGCCTTGTAGTAATGTAGTGATGGTTTTTGGCAGGTTACTTTTTATATCAATATTTTTTTTTATTTCGCGTGCAATTTTCCATTTTACTTACAACTTGAAAGGACAATTATTTTCATTACGTATAAATTATCATAAATGCATTATTTTATTAAATTGATATATAAGAAACAGTCATAAATGTTTTCCCCCACTGAATGATCAATGTGAAATTAAATTTTTTTTGTTTTGTCACTTTGTGTAATATTTATTCTTTTGTATTCACATGTAGGCATAGGATCATTATAAACAAATACGTCTAGGCATTGAAAGTCCTCATAATTTTTCAAAATCATTAAACTCATGTTTGTATACAATTTTATACAATTTTTGATATAATGCTTTGATTCGATTACCTATTTTAAATTTTTTTTTCTCTTATTCCATTACCTATAAAATGGTCATTCTCGTAAATAATTTTTATAAAAATAATTATTCTTAAAGTCGAAAACTACGTAACAATTCATGCTGTATTGCCAATGTATAAAACGGCTTCAGACATGAGTGTATTACCATTAAGCGATTGTATGTGAACCTAGTAAAAACGTTTGATCAAATAAATTGTAAATCAATTTAAATTCGTCGATACAGTCGTGCTAATGTTGTCGCCAACAAAGTTTTCGAGTTCTTGTTATCGTTTCGTGATCGTATATTTTAGGGTTTTCTCGGAAAAACTTGACAAGAAGGCGACTTGTAAGGATGTCGTGTTTAGGCAGGTTGATAAGAGAATGGAAATGTTAAAAAAAAAAAAAAACAAAACAAAACTTAGAAAGAAGGTTTGTTACACGCGATACCTGTAGAACGCACCCAATACCGTTCAATTACGAACAAAGTCATAGAATGATCGATGGGGTTTTTTTTTTTTTTAGAGGGTAACGATTTTATTATGTAAAAGGTATAAAATTATATTTTTATAAAAGTAACGGCACAAAAAAAAAGAAAAAAAAATGTTTTGAACGCATTCTGTATAACAGAAAATGAAAACACGATTCTTTTGGTGGATATACTCGTTAATACTTTTATATAATATTTAAGGGATATCAGTCAAAGAATTCCTATATAATTATCATGTTGAACTCGAACGATATTATTATTCTTTATTTTATACATTCTTTATTTAATAATTTTATTTTACATCGGATTTCGATCGGCGCGTAGGCGTACGTCCATGCATTAATAATAAACAGAATCTACAAAATACCGAATCCTTTTCAAAGTATAAAACTCGTAAATAATAATTATTATGAATTATTCAAGAAAATAAAAAATAACGGTAATGGAATTTCGCAAGAGAGTTATTGGAATTATAATAGCAGTAAGCGTACATGTTACGTAGGCAGATGTATACCGACTGTTATGGAGGTTATCCTGTACAAAGCAAACGAATTTTTATTGAAATGTATAAATACTTCGTGTATACAAGTGTTTGGTTGGTCGACCGTAAATATAAGCTTATTTATTTGTTGATGAAAATCGACACGTTGCAATTTGTACTCGATGAAAAGTAAAAAGCCGGGACCACTCTAGGTCGTGTGGGTAGTTTCGATGGTGTGGCTTTCGGTGGGTGACTGATCTGGAAGTTGCGGTTCAAACGTATTATTTAATGTATGAATGCAATGATAAATCATTGCCTTCGAAAAAAACAATTCTGAGCTATCTCAGTTGTCTAGTATACGTTCTAATAAATTTTTCGAGAATTTTAAAGTTCTCTCTTTTCGTTAGAGGTACTCACTTAAAAAATCTGAGCTTCCCTTCTACCCCAAAAAGTTGTCGACAGAATAACAAAAACGTCATTGTAAAAACAATTGATTCCCCGCTGACGCTCAGAATCTAAAAACGATCATTTCAGTAGATATTTTGTAACTATTTTATGTATTGAATGGTTTTTGGAATAATAACAAAGTTACAAGTCCGCATATGTTATATACTATTCGGAAAATAACAAACGAGAGAAAATTTCTACAAATTATGGGAGAATATGTATTTACTTAAAAAATTGGACTATAAAGAGATTTTCACATTTTGTGTAATACTGCTTTTGTACCAGCAAACCTGAAAATCATGACGTTAGTGCCTTTCGCTTGTATTGAAATCGAGTGTATACTGAATTAAAAAGTGAAAAAAATTCCTAAATAATCTAATCATTTTCGTGTTAATAATAAATTATATTTTCCATCTCGTCTAATTATCAAATATGTGATGGATTTGGCTATGCTGACGAGTCTACGTAAAAAAAAAAAAAAAACGGTCCTAAAACAATAACACCATAGGTACACTATAAAATATATAAAAAAAACGCAATAAATTAGGACACGCAATAATTTATAAAGTTACTGATATCAACGTCACACTAAATCATTACGAATTTCTCGTCCCAGATTGAAAGGAACAAAGAGCCTCCGTAAATCGAGTATGTTTCGAATGGGTCGTTTAAATTTGATTTACATGGTATACGGCCGAACTTTAAATTGGCCAAAAAAAAAAACATTAAAAAACAACCATAATTTGTTCACCACCCCGTGTAGGTTATTTTTACCACTATGGCAATAAAAAAATATTTTCGAAAAAGTTTATTTTAGACCGTTACAATGCAGAAAATATTAAATATACTTTCAGTTTTTCTGATTACTGATGTGTAGCGTGAAACACTTTCGCAAACGTGTTTGTTATGACACTGATTTTTATACAAGTTCAAAAGTTAAATAACTGTAAATAGAAGGCACTGTATAAAAAAAAAATCGTTGATTTTTATCCATTCCGTGCTGGTTGTAATTTTCGGGGAACATGAATTCAATGGTTACCGCAGAAAAAAAAAAATACGATATTGCGTTAAAAAATATATTTGGATTGCGTATTATCGCGTTTCGAAAACGATCATAATAGTATACAGGTATCAGAAAAAAATGCTGTATTTCATACTCTGACTTGCGTGTAATGATAATCCGGAATGTTTTTCATTGAAAACTGCGAATATCACGCATTAAAATAATATAATTGATGGAAATAAATGTTAAAAAAGAGAAAAATGGTGAAAATTAAGGCAATTTAGTTTTTTTGTTGCATAATAGTGATCGAAAAGAATGTTGAAATGTTTACACGATATCAAAGTGAGTAGGACACAAGTAAGGACTCTGACACAAGTTTCGAGACGTTTTGATCATTTTTGAAGTAAGTATAGAACTTTGAAACATTCAAAACTACCATTTTTTTTTGTTCGATAAAAAATTTAATTTCCCGGAAAAATTTTGAAAATTCAACACAAATGTTGCGAATCCAATCCGTATACGCTATACTAGAAATTTTTTTAAAATCGCAAGTCACAATTTTTTTTTTTTTGGAACCTGATTTAATTTGTCAAGTATTTTTGTGACGAAAACTATCGAACTTATCAGTTAGTCGCGGTGTGACAAAGTAAGTTTTCATTTCAACCGACTGGAAAAGGAGAAAAAAAAGGTAAAACACTCGAGAATACCCGGTAACTTCTCGGAATTATAAACGATTCGGGAGAAGCGAAATCGTAATCGCAGTCAGAGGTCGGCCGACAGGAACGGAAAACATAGGATTACACTTGGAAAATTATTTCTTTTCGAATAAACAAAACTGTGTGTATGTGTTATTAGCTTCGCGAAAACCACGTCAACCGGTGGCGACGGTAATCGAGTTACCGCGGCTCGAAACCCTATTTTGTACGCGTTACGTTGTATCTGCGTGAAACAGCAGTCATCTCGTAAAATATTACGACGATTGCTCGACCCGTCAGACAACAAATTATCAAATTCCCTGGCTCTGCGAATTTCGCTTTTACGCGTATTTTGTACGTATTAAGATACGATGATTTATGATCTTATTATTATTAATAAGATATTATTAATATTATTAATAATATTGATATTATTAATATCTTATTATTTATGATTTATTACTTATGATTTCGTAATCCGAGTGAAATTAAAAACGGTGTAAAAAAAAACTGTTTTTAGAAAAAACGACACTAGTCTCGTCAGCTCAGGCGTTTTTACAAACGTCTGCGGAACGATATCGTATTTCGCGTAGACGTACAAACCTATGGACTGCGCGTATTTTAACACACAGGTACTCGTGTAGTACGCGAACATAATGCAAGGACAGTCACGGATAAAATATTTTCAATACTTTTGTTTCCACGAAAAAAACTGATTTTTTTCTTGAAAAATAATGATATAATCAAGATTTACACTTATCACTACGTACTATTCACGGTACAATCAAGGTAAATCATTTTTCATCCACGATTGCCCCGCGTTTATTTTGGCGACTCAAATTCATATCAAAGCGCAGTCCATAGGTTTATAGGTCTGTGGTGTTATTTTCGTTACACGACCTGGGACGAAACTCATAAATATTCGACAATTTTCGAAAAATTCAAACTTTATCACGATAGTACGTAGTTGTAGCGGTGTACGCGACAACTCGCTTGGCAGAAATAATTTTAACACAACCTGCAGTTAAATGATGGAAATCAGTGATCTATGAGGACTTTCGACGATGTAGAACTTAAAAATATAAAAATGGCTCACAAAGATTCAGTCAAGATTTCAAAATGTCGACTGCAATATGTCTCAATGGTTGTTAAATATGTTCAATAATATGCGTACATTCAACTTGAGGCTTTTGATTAAACACAGGGAAAAATTGAGTTTTTGTTCTCGTGATAAGGTATGATGGACACTTATGCGATATTTATAATAGAGCACTAAACAACTCGTTTTCTTTTTATTAATTAATTAATTTTGCATCCATTTAGCGCGATGGAGGTACAAAAATGAATCGTTCGATAGCCGTCGATAATGTTTGGTTTTTTTTAATCGTTAATTTGTTTTATCGTCATCGTGTTTGGTGTTTTTTTCATACGTTTTTATGAACGTTTTTTTTTTCGTCCACAACCGGGTAAATTCTATCACAGTGTTCACACGTTCAACTACCGCAAGCAATTTCTGTAAAACGTAAAAATGTTGCTGAAGTGGAACCGGATGCGGCCCGTGTTTAAAAACTTGAACGTCATTTTCAGCTCGGTCACGGCAACGTTTATGCGATAATCGTGTAAAATTTAAAAATAAAAAAAAAATGAGGACTTAATATTTCGTACAATCGACACTGCATATTTTTTCCTTTTTGGTTTTTCATTCCAAGAGTTTTCTCGAGTATAAAAATCTTTGTTGAGTATGACGCCATAACGGCGACACACGACGGACGGAAAAATCAAATTGAAATTTATCCATACGCACGACGAATCAGCGCGTGCCCAAACTAAATTCAATAACTCTTCAAATTATCAACAAGTCTAGTCGAGCATTTTTAAAGATCTACACATAACTTAAAATCCCGTATGATTATTGATTAGTACTGTCGTAAACTGGCAAAGTCTTACCTACTAAATGAATCTTCATTTTTAAAAAAATCGAGTTGTGTTATAGTGTTTTGTAAGATCCTGCAGCGATTCAATAAACGTAGCGCATTAAAATAAAAAAAAAGAATTTTTTAATTTAAACCTTTGAACACCTTATTTTGTTTTATTATAATAGATATTTTTTTATCTCGCGATCAATGTGTATGATATCGGTTTATTTTTTATTTGATACAAAATTCATCGTAAGCTACAGGATCTAAACGTATGGACTATAAAAAGATTCTTTATTGTAATATATGTTCATAACTATTTTGATAAGTACATACTATTTAATGTCACGCGAAGCCGATGATTTTAAACGGAAGAATTGGTTGACAATAATTATTGTTTTTGACAAATTAAAACAGAGCGTAGGTCAGTCAATATAGTCATATCATTCCAAGTTCTGAAGATTTGTCGAGAAACGATTAAATTTGTATTATTTTTTAAAAAGCAACGAGTTATGCATTTTAATATTATATTAAAATTTAGTGAAAACGTACTTAATAATACATAGTTATATTTAAATTCTTACAGTTATTCGAGGTTTCCGTATTGCATATACGTTTATACACTCTGTTGATATTAATAACATACCAAAAAAATGTCACAATAAAATCTTATGAAATTGACTTTACAACTAATTTGAGTACTTATTCAATTTTTATTTTTTGCAATAAATGTTTGATAATATATGAGTAAATGATGAGCAAAGGACATAATATCAAATTATATACCAACCTATTACGTAAAAGAAATTAATATATCCGTATATACGACCGTCGAATTTCCGTAATGTCTCCAAAAGTAAACGACGACAATGATTTTAGTCGCTAACACGTATAGAACGAGTAAAACTTCACTAATCCGAAGCGAATTTCACGCGATACAGAAACCGCGAGGAACAACGATATGGTGAAATTCAAATTCGTCATATTTTTTTAACAATAACGTAACAACGTACTGCCAAAAAAAAATCACTTGGAAGCAATCAAAATTGAAGATTCACAATCAAACGTCCAGCTGATATTGAAATGGAATTACCATATAGTAGTAGGTAAGTTGTTTTTCGGATTCCGATTAGATTATAATATACTGTACCCAACTTTATTTATTCTAGTTTTTCCGGTGTAGTTTTCCTTCTCAAAATATTCTGGTCTGACCGTGCAATATGTTAGTTTGTTCTCGGAAAATATAATAAACTAGGTGTCCTATTCAAATTCGGGTTCAGTTTGAAAACGATTCAATATTATCTAAAACATACTGCCGTATTTGTTAAAAAAAACAACGGTACGGAAACAACGCGTGATTTATTTCGGATGTATTTTTGATCTTTAACTATTGATTTTTTACTTTTACATTGATTCGTGTAATGATATGATATAAAATAATTCATACTTCCGTTGTTAATTAAAATCGATATTTTAAACAATAAAATTGTAAAACGCTGGCGATAATATTAATAATCTTGATATTGTAGCAAAGATTGCGATGAAGTACGTATAACTTTGTTTATTTGCACTAGGTAACTAAAGTTATTTAATGTAGATAGTGTTTTGTATGATAATCGCCTACGTCATGTCACAAACCTAACAATTACCTTATAATTAACCTATTTATGTAATAAAAGCTCAAGTTACAATAAAAAACTAAACATTTTAATTGATATCGACTTGGTTATCAGGCAAAGTTCACAGTACCAGATAATAATTTTGTAAATTAGATAATTAGTTTCAAATTCTAAGTGAACTGGGTACAATGTGTTGTTTTTAAACTGTATTTTTTTTTCCTCGTCAACCCTTTTTCTGATAGAAATAATACTCCAATATCAGTTAAACAAAATGAAAATCTTATGGTCTTCGACGATGTTTTTTTGAGCTGCGGAGCGAGAAAGCGAGAATGTCGAATTTTCAAAATCTGTTCCGAATGTCTTGAAATTTACACACAGCGTACACGTAATACGAATTTGTGCGTGAAACCGAGTGCTTTGACATTTTGACACTCGTAAATTTTCACAGTGATTATTTTCTCATAAAACCTTAAAATTTTTATTCGATTCTATCTAATACAAACATGTACACCTGTATATAGTGGAAAATTCTGAGTGTACACAATTCCAGTTCGCCGTTCTTTCTTCGTTTAGTTTTTTTTAGTCATACGTTATAACTCATTGAAATTTCCACACATTACTGAAATGCGGATAAAATTATGTACAAGTTTCAATAAAAATATTGTGCCAAATATACGACCTAAAATTGTTCAACTTGTAAAAACATACAAACCCGCCCAAAGTGAAGTCGTTCATACCTGATTCGTCCCTTTTTTGTACATTTTTTCAAAACAAATGTACATTAAACGTGTTGAATCGGTGTAAAATTTGTCGCCAGGGAAGAAAATCTTCACAACGATAACCGTCTTGGTGCGCTCGACAACTCAGTTTAGGACAGTACTTTGAGGTAAAAACGGTCGTTTTTAATGCTAATTCTTAACGAATACCGTAATATTATTAAGAGGTTCCCGTTCTGCCCTTTCAATCGCTGCGGCGTTCCAGTTTTCGGGCATTACGTGGTCGACCGAATCGCGAAAGACCATCGCGAGGGTACGTGGATGATTCGCGAACTTGTCAGCAGTACAATTTTCTCTCGCTAATAACCGGGCGACTATTATAGAGACGAAACACGGCTGTCGTTTGCGGTTGATGACCGCGTTCGTTCGTTCATCGTTGTGCGTCCCACCGTCTGCTCGCAATTAGGACGTCGAAGCAGTCCGAGTCTCTTGTCTTATCGTCGTAACCGTTTAAGAAAATGCTAAAAACGTTAAAACAGTTTGTGTAAAACTCGCGTCCGAACGCTACGAACGAATAAATCTCGCGTTGTTTTACACGGCGCGCACGGTGTTTGAAAATCACACACGTTATCTTTGTCTACGAACGGTACGAGACGACGAAGAACCCGCCGAATCGCGTCAGAATATTACTTCGAAAAACTTCGAATACGGTCGTGCGGTACAGTGCGAATTCGCGTGAATACGAGTCGTATCATCGATTAAAACTTTACCGTCGCGTCGGTCGTTAGAACCACACGTCGTTTGGAATATTGTGACGCGCGCGCCTTTCCTATGTAAACGGTGTTGAAATAACGTAAAAAATTGGGTTTGACACTACGCTCGTACAGCAGTAGGCTCGAAAGAAAAGAAAAGACGCCGCTCGAACGAGGCGCACAATATGCGGCTAACGAACCTTCGAGATTTCTCACCTCCTCTCGCGGCCGACGTCGAATCCCTGTGTCGTACCCTTTCGCCGATCCCTCCGTCCGTCGTCGTAGGGCAGTTTTCGGGGAATATAATTCACCCGTTGACTTTACGTTAGCGCTTTCGGGCAAAAGTGTGTGTTCGCGCGCGTTAATGAATTTCCGACGGTCGCGTCGGTTGCCTTGTTATTCGGGCTCGTATCGACGTTGTTTTTCCGTGTAGCGACAAACGTGTTCGATAATCGTGCGCAGTGTCGCGATCGTATCCGCATTCGTTGTGTACTCTATCGGCGAGTTTACGAAAACGCTACGCCAGGGCCTAAAGGGTCGTTTCCCCGCGGGTTTCAGCAAGACCGCGTACTCCGGATACTGTCGGCGGGGGAGGAACTGTTCCGCGGCTCTCGCGATTACGACGACCCCGCCGGGACGAGGAGGGTGAAGATTTTCGAGAACAGTGTATCACCTCCTAGAATTTTACCCTAATCACACCCCCCGTTTAGGGGTGCACCTAGATACCCCACGGGGTCATTGTACCGGGGATGAACTATATTCCTCCCGTGAAACTATTCATCCCGGGGGTGTACGACTCTACAGCTGTTACGCCGGTTAGAAAACCCGCGGTGGCGCGTTAAAATTGATTGTAAAAGTACATATTTTTTTCCAGCCTATAAAGTCCAATCGTACACGGTCGAGATGAGTCGAAACAAATATTCGAATTTACCACGGTCGACTACCTATTTATCGCTCACACTCTGTTTTTTATTTTATCCTTCAAGTTGCGTTCGAAAACAGTTGAGATCATAACCGACTGACGTTTTTTTCGTACGTGAATAACGTAAAGTCACAAAAACCGAAATTTTTAGTTCGCGCGTACTAGACGTGAAACGAAATAAAGATCATTCTAAACTTTTAGGAATAGAAAAAAAAACAGTGAAATAGACAAAAATCGATAGTGTTTGTCTAGTAAAAACCAATCGAATTCATTTGTTCACTACGCATGGTTGTTTTTGTTTGTTTGATCAAACGATTTTTCAACAGCTACGTGTCGTTTACAATTTATCAACACGATTTTTTTTTTCTATTCGCGTTCGAGAATTTTCGATGATCCAATACGGACTGAAATATATTAATAAAATCACATTTTATTCAACTTTTGAAAATCGCACCATTTAAAACGCAATATTAAGACGTGTTGTACGATTATATAACATCTATAATAATATTATAAAACGAATACTTGGTAAGCAAAAACTTTACTTATTGTAAACCATAAAACAAATTTTAGTACAAAAAACGTACACACAATCAAACCATCAATCATAAATAATAATTTTCAAATAAAACGTCTCGGCTATTATGTAAGTACTCGTGATTATAATGTCGAGCCGATCAAACTGTCGACTTCAAAATATTGTGTGAAGTTTTTGTTTTCTTTATTACGTTGAAAAACAATTTTCTTAAACATTTTCCCTCGGCTTTATGAACCCACGCTCATCAACGGTTCTAAAGTTTTTAACTATACGCATGGAAAACATAATGTACCGTGATGTTTTTTGAAAGCATTATCTATAATTAAACTGCTTTTATTGATTTATTTTCAAGTCGTTACATTAAATTTAATCTTCTACAAACCCTAGTGGATTTATATAATAACCATCGTCATCCATTTCGCGACTGAAGCGATTTTTTAAACAAGTGTTTTATGATTTTATTTTAAGTGTTTTAGCTATTTTTCCTATATAAACCCTGTAGAACCTTATTATTGGATAATTTCACACTTTTTTGGAATACTTGAAATTAAAATGTGTCAAATTGACACGACCAATTTCACGACTGATTTTATAAGTTAAATATAGGACTTGGAAATTTTCAATTTTTACTGGCCATGTTTAATACAACACATAGTTTCTATACGTTCGAGCCAAAATCACTATTATTATTTTTTTTCCCGGCTATAAATCTTGCGAAAACCGTTCTAACGAATTTGAGTTATAGCAACGAATGCAGTTCATACGTGATCCACCACATTCAAACTGTTTATTATAGAACTTTGTAATAACACTTTAAAATCTGTCATGTCATCAAAATCACTCACAATCGCAGTTTTTGGTAAGCGATGACTTATTTTCGCTAAAAAAATGGTATACCGTACAACGTCGATCTTCACCTTTCAGATCAGTGACAAACCCGAAACAGTGTTCACAATTATTTCTTAATTAACCACGACCCTTACCCACAAACGGACAGATCCGAATCGAACGGGGTCCGATTTAGAACATACGCGAATTATTATTAGAAAATATAATAAATTTCGTTGTAAAATTGGTCTAAAACCGTTCCAAAAGTATACGACCCGACCGACACGTATTTTTTTTATTCCGATCGCTTTTCGTACGAAATACGAATTCGGGTATCAGTAAAGTCTTAAAAACTGTTTCGCGACCCGAATAATACTTAAACTCTCACAGTTGCGTGCAAAAGAATCTCGTTCGACCAGTTTTTTTCCAGACCAAAAATATCGTTTCTCCGATTTTGAATTTTTTTTATTAAAATTTTAAAATAAAAATCGGCGAGACTTCGCCAATTAGAGTCTCGCGTAAGCAGTCGAGTTGTTAAATCGACTGCGAGCGAAGAGCTTCGAGCGCGGCAGCTCGTTACACGCAGATCCGAAGCGTACGCAATGAACTTTCAAAAAACGGTGTTTCTGACAGCACTTCAATCGCTATTGTTACCCGTGATGTAAGGATATAAGAAAATTTACCGTTAAGATTTAATTAATTTACACCGGACTAAAGACGTATAATGTTGAATGTGTACACGATTTACCGCGAAAACAGTTTGCGCCTTTGACTGGAGAGACGTAGCGCAATTTTCATAATTTGCAAAACAAAAAACAAAAAAATTATTTTTGAGTAGAAAGTGCACAGTTTTTATTTACCAATTATACAGCACTACCAAAATTCTAAACTTTTTGATCGAATATTTTTATATATATATGGCGATTGCACGTCATAAGTTTTTAACGAAAACTTTAAACGACCACGCATTTTCGGTTTATGGAAAACGAAAACGAGTGTCGTGCAAAATGGCCATAATTCAGAATGCGGTCGTTTGCGATTCGTTGGCAACCTTCAGCGGATCACGCGTGTAGAACCTATTCCGTTGTACGTGGATTAAAAATTTTTCATGAATTTACTTTACCAGTTTTCTGTGTAATTATACTACTGTAACTACACACGTATATGGTTACGAGGTTTGTAATATTCGCAAAATAATTTTCACGAAAAATGTGTAAAAATAACGTCGACCCGGATGAAATCATTATTTTTCATGGGAAAACATTTTATGAAAATTGTTTCGTCCGTGACGGGCCTTAAATCATATTGGCGACAAGTGTGTTAAAATTGAGAGAAACGCAGTCAGTACTAGTTTTATTTCACTCGATTGCTCGTCGAAACACGGTTTGGCGTTCATTCCGTAACTAAAAATTAAAATTTAATTCATTACTGCGAGGATTTAGCGCACCGGAATATTGTTCAGCTACAAATAGTAGGAATGATATCAGTAGATGCGAAACGTGTCAGAAGCGTTAAAAATCCGCTTAGACGGCATGACGATTGCCATGATTTTTCTCGCGAATATTCGAGAGAATATTAATCATTCGATTGTCGCGTCGCATAAAAAACAATATAATTTTATTTACTTTAACCGCAATGTGGACGTGCCCGTATTAATCGTATGTCGCCGATATCACAAACACCAAATTATAATCAGCGTTTTGGCCTCCGGATGAGGTTGAAACACCCGAGTTTAAACGTGCACCGCATAATAACGTGCGCGTTACACTGTTAAATTATTAATAATTACAATTATTCACGAAAATTAAACATCGGTGCACTGTAGTAGGGTTAACCCTTTCAATGCTGAACATTTTGATGCGGCAAACAGTTTTTCCGAATACCTATAAATCAACAGTATCCAGAGCAGTTAATTAATTAATTTTTTTGTTCGCGTAAGTTTTTCTGAAAAAATATTGCATTCCGTCTTTACAGAATATCGAGATTGTAAAACATAAAACTGCGTTTTTTTTAAACGTCATCGAGAGCCATAGCGCGGATTCACTATTTCAATTTAGCGTTCTCTAGAACTGAAAAGTATAACACAGAGTACCTCGATACTTGCAGGTAAAACATCGTTCTACCGTTTTCACAGTGTCGTGTTATAGTGTTTCGGGTAGGTAAAAAAAAATCGGTCAAAAATAAAATTAAGTGGTTAGGTAAAGCGATTAGTTAAGAATGTGTACGACGTAATAAGTTTAACGAAGCGAAAACCGAATAGTCACTTTTATCCGAATGAAAAACGTGGAAATTTTTCAAAAAATGAAAAAAAATGTTTCGTAAACTTGAATTTTTAAAAATGTGTCCCCTCGTATTTCTTCCATTAATTTCTGTTCAATTCTTCAGGAAAAACTAATACTCTGTCTTATACTTTATTGGTGAAATGCTTTGGGCGTAAGGTTACAGTAACGAAAAATATTCGACGTGTTCTAATAGATCTCGTGCGAGCGTATACACAGTTCGTGTGATGCATAGGTACATGATTTAAAGGCCATTCGAAGACTAAGATACAATATCTTAAACACATAATTTTAATCTTCAGGAACACGCGTACGTCAATTTGCAAAATATCAAATACGTTCGGGAAGTTGACTTGTTCGATCGTTTTCGAAATACGGCTTCACTTTTTCAGACGGTCTTGTTACGTTTAGTGTTACAAAAGAGTTCTGGTGTTCATGCTGTTTGAAAAACATTTTCATTGTTTCACGAGTTATTTGCCGAAAACTCGTACTCGTGGTAGCGGGTATGACTCAATGGGTGCCGTGACATGGCCGCGCCTACCTTTTCAGCGATAAAATTCTCTTTATTTAAAATTTTCATTAAATTATCAAACGACTGGACGTGATGGCTGGCTGTTTGGGGCCGCAGGTGGTACGTCTCCTTTTCCCCACGGGCCTTGACCGTTGGGCGATCGCCCGTTTTATCGATCGATCGAATAAACTATAATCGTTACATTTTATGGGCATATATCAAGTATAGCTTTTATTCGTGTCGGCGGCACTCCTCTGTGGTGATGCTCGTTCGACGGAACATCGTAGTTTGCCTCGGACGGTCCGAGAAAATTCAAAAGAAATCATGCGAATAACTTTTCAAAAGCGTCCGTTTGTATGGGAACGACGTGAAAACGGTTTTATCCGAACGGTTCCCGCAACGAGAAATAATATGCGATCGATGGAAAAAGAAAAAAACGGAATTCGAAACGCGGCTTTTCGAAGCAACACACGCCAATTATCAATTTAATACCCGTGTAATTAAAGTGTCCGACCGTTCGTAGGGAACGTGCTTCTCGCGCACGCACGCCGTTGTAATCCGGCAATCTCGCGAAACGTGTGGATCGGTCCCGTCGAAATAACTCGGACGCGATTTTTCGCCGCCACCGTACGTCGGTTTCCGTGTCCCGATAACCGTGTACGAATGAGACCGCTTTTCAAAAAAAAAAAAAATTTTCCAAAGGGTCGTCCTGAATGATGAAAATGTCGTCGTTCAACGAGGAATTTTGCAAAAATGTTTGTTCGACACCTACTCGTCAGTTAGTTTTGAAAACCGTAGGAGGAAATCCGATGCCGCGCACAAAAGTCCACAGCTCCCAAAAGATCCAAAGAACAATAACATATAACAACGGTATACAGCTGTTGTCGAATAAAAAGTCCGAACGTCGTTTCGGTTAAATTTTGCGAGTCGATCCGTTCGGACTTTTAAACGCGCTGTCCGACTCTGTGCGGTCGCATTTCCTCCTGCTGCTTCCTTAAGGTAGGTACACACGTAGAGGAAATCCTCGAGTACAAATCCTCAATGCCATTCCTCAAGGAAATGCTTCGCAGCCACACGCGCGGGAATTAATCGAGGATTTTATTTGTTTTGATGAACACGAATAACTTTTAACTGTACAGTCCGGCCCGCGCAGTTTTTCCTTTTGAAATTTCGAAAAGGATTTTTGGACTGTGCGGGCCGACATGGGCCTCAAGGCTGACCCTAAACACGTAGAGGAAATCCTCAAGGTTTGGACTGCGCAGTCCAAGCCTTGAGGATTTCCTCTACGTGTGTACCTACCTTTACGGCACAGCGGGACGACGGCACGTGGCGAGAAAGGTGAGTAACGGTGAATGAACCGCGCGATCGGTAAAGGTAGGTTTTAAACTGTCGAATAGCGAGAAAACGACTGGCATTTTTAACCGCGTTTCAGAAAGAAAAACGAAGTAATCAACGCGGATTTGTGCTGTGTTCGAAACGCGTGTACATACATAATTTCATCAGGTGTGACCTTTTTTTAATTCGGTCGGTTTACGTAATGCGGTTTAACTATTCTACAGTTTTTTAACTGTTGTACAAAATGTTAGTAAATTACGACCGATTTTTGTGTCACGTTTCATACGTGTTTAGTGGACAGTTAATAGATTTTAGAAAATTCACACTTTTATACTTTTGTTACATACGGCTAGTTTCAAAATAATCGTAGCATGTATTACGGTAATCTGCATGTACAAAACGAAACGATTATGAATTCCTTTTTTAAGATTTATCTACCTAACGCCAATAAAATCAGTAAAACTGTAATGGACATTTTTTTTTTAATTCTGTTTAAACAACGTATATGAAGTTTATTAGAAAAAATAAAAATAAATAAGATACGAATAGGGACGAAAAAGCCCGAGACAATATTTTGTCACTGCATCATTTACGCTTCTCAACTTTGTTCGACACAGTAAATAACAAGTTTAGTGGGTATTTCAATTCGTAGTTTTTAACCCGTTGTTAAATCGACGCTATGAGCAATTCGCTCACACCATTGTCATATTTGGAACTACTGATTCAAATGTCGTTTTATCGTGTTGAAATTGAAAATATGCCGTATTGCCTTGTTGTCAAAAATAATTGTGGAACAAAATAACGGACACAAATAATTCAACAAATTTTATTTTGTACGAAATTGACAATGCCGAATATTTTGTAGTGAATCAGGTACATTGGGTAGGACTAATTATGGTACAGCCACGCCACAGTGCATCGATTTTGCAGCATCACTACATCTGCAATACAGGATACACGTTCATCGCATTCTTCCTTTTGTCCTCTTTAGTCCTACTAGTTTCTTTTTTTTTCGTATATGAAAACTAATTTTTTAACATGTGAGCGAAATTCTCACTACAAATTTAACCTTCGTCATCATTCAACACGTCATAGTCCATAAGTATAGGCAAAAGATAAATTTAATTTTATAAAAATGTGTGTAATTTTATATAATGCGAAAAATTGTAGTACAAATAAAGGTAGGTAAGAATCAATAGATTCATATTCAGTTTAGTAAAGCATAAAACGTTTAATTGTTTTATTACATAATCGTTAAAATAAAGTCGTTGTTGAAAAAAAATCAAAAATAATTTCTCAAATGAATAATTGCTCAAATTTTGTCAATCGGTTTTAAAATAAACGACGGGTGATGGATGACGTTGACTTGTCTTCACATAATTTTTTTTTTATTTCACCATTCTTATAAATATCACCGGTCAAAGTATAATTTTGTGAAAATAGAGTATTTTTAAAACGATTTTTTTTTTCATTTTTATCTAACATTATAATTGTACCCATAGTTTGAAATTTGAATAAAAATGTTTTTATTTTTCATACATTAATAGCTATCAGAATTTGTTTTTATTTATTATATACATTTTTTTTAGACTTGATTACTCTAAACTATAATTGTTAATGATCTTTTTGTTTTTGGATACACAGACTTGGATGAATGTGTTACACATGAAATGACATTTTTGATATCATAAAAGTTCTTGAGCTGCTCAATTTGAAATGTTTTCTTTTCTATAAAAAAAAAACTTAAACAAAAGACCTAATCAAAATAATAAAATGTTTTATTATTTATTTCTATTGTTTTGTCTATTCGAAAAAGTTTTAACGACTGGTAAAATGTTAGGTTGTTTAAAAGTTTACATGACAAAATAAAATAATATACTACCTGTACAAAAATAACTGAAAAAAAAAAATGAAATTTTTTCCTAGCATTTAAGGTAACATTGGCTGAATATATTTATAAAAAAAATACCTCTGCAAAACCAATAGCTTCTTCATTGCATTCAAAACCCCGAAAAAACGTGAAGTTTCAACACCGGTTTTTTTTTTTAAATTCTGAATATCCTTACAAAATTGAAAAAACTAGTGAAAATAAAAATATAAAACGTTCACCACAGTAGCTCAATTTATTTTATATTAAAATGTATTAAGTATATTTACTCTTCCGTTCACGCCTAAAGCAATTTTCTACCCATTGGCGTAAACTCTAAAGTGTAAAAAGTGTACGTTGATTCTGTTTTTTACTCGTATATAAATTGAATTCATAAAATAGAAAATCGTTCTATACAAATCATTCAAGTAACAATTTCCTTTAGAACATAATATATTAAATGGAAATATAACAAACAAAGTTGACTGGCATAAAAAATGGCGGGTATGAAACTATATACTTTTAACGACATATTCATAGAAACCGCTCACTACAATCATGGTTTAGGTATGCAATTTGTTTTTTAGTGATTCAACTTGTGAAACCTTTTACAATGTAAATATTGGTTGGTTTTATTTTTTTTACCCATTTTACACGAATTTTACTACAGTTCCGTTTTTCCAAATCGAACTGTACAATATACGCTGGACGTACGAGCAGAGGCGAACATAATAAAACCTATACAACCCCGGGAAAATAGCCGCGCGTATCCGAAACGCCTCCAGAATGTATAAATCACCGCCCGGACTGGAAACGAGGGATGAAAAATAAGAAAATAAAAATAAATTATACAAAAATAATCGCGATGCTTTGGCAATATTTTACTCTCGCCGAAACGATAGTACCTGTGCGTGTACGAGTAATAATAGAAAAAGTCGCGCGTCGACGTGAAACCAATATCGGTTTTTGGCGAGAAACTTTTAAAAAACCCAAAAACTGTCAGCTCGAGCTGAAGACCGGGCTGAACAGCGATTCGATTTGCATGTAAATGCGCGAGCGTAACCTAACGCTAGTTTGAACTGATAACGCGTTCGAAAATGTGCGCGGATATAGCCGGGGGAGTCGAATTTTCCGGCCTCCGGGCGTTCCGGATGGGAAAACTAACCGTCCTGAAAATGAATGCGATTAAATCGAGAGTTTGTGTAAAATTTGATTTTATCGCTGTCTAGATAAACAGCGTTAAGTTATCCGATCAATTAGATAAAAGTAACACTTATCTTGCTGATTTTCGATTTTTCTTTTGGGCAAAACTAGTCTAAAAAAATCAATGGTCATATTGATCAAAACTACTGTTTGAATAGCTTTCGTTTGATGTTCCTCTTAATTTCTTTCGCTTCTTATCGTTCAATTTACTCTCTGTTTCATTGGCAACCGACACCCCCTACCCTTATCGTTATCCGTATTTGGATAACGGATCACTTTTATTAATAAATTATGGTTACGTTATTTTAATATTGTGGTTTTAAAGTAAAATAAAAACTACACCCTGTAACATGAAATCATTTTTTATTTTAAGTAAAGGCCTTTAAATACACGGCTAACGATAGTACCATTTTTAGGAAAAAATTCTTTTTGCACTGTAACATCGTTACCAAATCACGTGTTGACTTAATATAAAAAGTGAATTTTTACAGGTAGATATTTAGAATTAAAGAAAATTTATTCATATCATAATCTAGATAATTATTTAATTTTCTGTTATCGACAATGTCCAGAATTTTTTTTTTTTTTCATATAATAACTCATTTGTGTCGTTTTCATTCGAATTGCAATATTTTCGCACACAATCTGTGTCTGTATTATAATACGTAATTTCGTATGTAGTAAAAAAAAATTTGACCAAAAAAACATTACAATTATGTCTGATTCTGCAAATAAACGAATGAATTGCATTAGTATAGTAAAAAAATTTATAACAATTATGATATGAAAACTGCAAATATCGAGGATTGCATTATTTTATTAAAATTTCAATACTAATTAAAGATAGTCCAATATGTTTTAGATTCTGAGGGTTAGCGAATAATGTTTTACAATGATGTTTTTTTTTTTCTGTAATCAAAAGTTCTTGAAGAAAACCTGCACCAATTTTAACGTACGATACCTTAAAAGATAGATAATGGATCCGAGACGATACGTTATTTGAAGCGTCTTTCGAAATTTTGATTATTTTCGAAGTTCTGTGGAATACAAAAAACCAGCCAATTTTTTGAATTGCAAAAAAAACAAGATAGTTTTACACGTGTGGTTATAAAAATTTAGGAAATCGGTTTACACGATTATAGCCAAAATTTCGCGTTGTTATTTTGTCGTAAAACTCCGGGCGGCCGTGTATTTCTTACGGGGTGAACAAATAATAATTACGGGCAAACAGGTTTTTTCCACATCGATTTTTTTGATCATCCAGAATAAAGATGTGGCCAAGCCGAAACTTTTACACAATACCGAAACATTCGATAAAAGTTTTCGCGTTAAATTTGTTTTCATCACGACGTATACTAGACAACCGAGCACGCTCAGAATCGTATTTTCAAAGGCGACGATCCGTCGTTGCTTTCAGAAATAACGCGTTTAAACCGCTATACTAGCGACCCGCCCAAAGCGTTGTCGCTGCCCCGTCAAACTACTCACCCACGCGACCTAGACCGATCTTTTTTTTTCTTTACGATTTCTTTTAATTTCACAACATTAATCTTGTTTTCTTTTAATTATTTCGATTGTTTTTCGTATATATTTTTTTTAGGAAACGGTTGTTTCGACGTCACCGGGAAAAAAAAACCACCCTGCCTAATGTTTTCTTCGTTTTTTTTTTGTTCCGCCGTCGACGAACAAAGCGATTTCACAAAGTGAAAACGAAAAAAAAAAAAAGCGCGAGTAATCCGGTCCCCTCCGCCGCGTCGTCGTCGTCGTCTCGGAACTTAACGGATTCCCACTCGGAACTTAATCCGACGTATAGTTTGTCGAACTGTTACACGCGCGTTTGTAGAAGTCGACGCGGGCGATTAAAAAACAACCCCGAGCGATTATTCATTGCGGCGTTTTCACACGCGGGAAACTTCTTCTTGATTACTCGCAAACACACGTCGGGGGTTCGATATTTTTATTATTATCGTCGTAATTAGGTACGTGTCATATGTCGGTGGTTTACGCATATTAAAAACTCGCGAGGAAATCGACTTGACGTGTAATTAATATAGTAACAACGGAGCGATCGTCGCGTGTTACGCGGTCTGTTGACGTTCGAACGGAGTGTATCGCACCTTCAGCGGACGGTACGTGTTATAAACGACGCGAATCGCGCACGAGTTTTAAACGGCGAACAAAAGCGCCGTCTTTGCTCGCGCGACTGTATTATCTACGGCGTTTGACGTTTATAAACGGGTAGTTTTATCTTCTCACAGGAAAACCGACGATTTCGAGTTTAGTCCGCACTCGTCGCGCGATGTTTAAAAAAATATTTTCTCGCTTTTCCTTACCCGTAGTAAAAAGAAGCCGTTCCTTCGCACGGAATGTGGAAACGATTTTGAACCGTAGCGATACAGAGAAGAAACGTCCTGTAAACACGACGTCTTTTAGGCTCAACAGCGCACTGAAGAACGCAAATAATAACCGATCAAACGAAATAATACATGTCGTAACGTAACACGCTCGGCTTTGATGAAAACCAGAGATGATTCTGTAGCACTATTAAATCCGGCGTGGACGTCCGAATCGGAACTACTCGTCGCCGTGTTCTACTTTCTTACGGAGCAGAGACCGGATCGGCCGAATTCAAGCGAGCGTTTGAAACGCCGTTGAAAAATTTGTTGGTGCGATCGCGCAGAACGAATATCGGCGAAGAGTCCGGAAGTAGAGTGAAAACAACCAAACCGCAAAAACTTCAATGCCTCGGGCGCGTGCGGCGACGTCCTGAAAAATATACTTCGTGTCTACTACGATCCGGGGCATACGTTTTAGGGACCTCGAATGTCTCGGACACGAGCACCCTCGGAAAGTGACTGATGTGTATGATCTGTAGTTATTTAGAGCGGCCATAAAGATTTTGCCCCCGAAAGAAGATATATCCGTGTATGAGTGTACGAAACCCGTTCTCAACGCCGGTTCGACGTATTAATAAGTACGAACGAAAATGATCAAAAAAGCAATACCGACGATTAAATACGACGGCCGCCTATCGCGTTAAAAGTTCCTAAACAAAACATATCCCCGTTATGACGCGATCAGTATATTTTGCGATCACAACATTCGACTCTTGTTCGTCACAGTATTGTGTATGTTGTTGTACTACACGACCACGCGTTATCCCTTTCGAAACGCCGTCGGTGTTCGTGTCGCACTTATATTTATCACGTTGACCCCGAACCGCAGAACTTCCCGGCGAGTTGATCCGGACTTCCGAGACGGAATTATAATAAACCGTCGTGGGCGTTTCCTCGGGATCCGAAAGATTTCCGATTAATCGCTACGATCACTGCGATAGAATGCAAGACCCGCGCACATTGAGTTTACGACGAAATCTTTAAACCGCGCGACCCTTCGGGGGAGGGACGGTAAGAATACTGCCGCGTGTCGAAACGCAGCCGGCGAACCTCAGGTCTTGCCGGTCGAATCTATGGGTCGCACGTTTTTCTTTTGACGAACTTTTCCCGAAATCGTGCCCGGTCGCATTTGGTAAACGCACAAATCGTTGTAAAGCCACGTTTTCCGCAACGTCTGTGGTAACTATAGTCCGATTTTCTCGCACTCGATCGGTTCAGTCCTAACCAACCGTACAAACGTAATACACGGACTGCTCAACCGTCGCGTTTGATGACGGGGCCGGTATTAGCGAACGTCGTGTGAAAAATTCACGGAAGAAAACGTCAATGTTTTTTCGTTTTTCATCCGCGAAATAAACATCAGCTATAACCCAAGCCGACAAACATGTTGTAGTCACGACGTTCCGTACTCTCTGTCGATCCATTCGCGTGTGTTGATAGTAGAGGTCGATTTCATACGACACCGTTTCGTGCACAACTTTTCGGAGACCGGCTCGAGTTTGGACGGGCGAATCTCAGGATTTAACACGATAGTGACTGTTGTACGACGGAGTTCTTTTTCCGTCATTGTGAGAACGTGTCGTTTTAAAAAGACGAGCGGTTTCGGCGCGCAAACGACCGTGGCAGTCGTCGTCGAGATGACGTTTTCCGCGTGCGCGAGGGTGTCTTTGAACAAACAAAAAATGAAAAAAACCACCGCCGAGTAAACGCGATTTTGTAAACACGAAAGAGTCGAACGGATCGCAGCGAAAGTCTGGCGCGCGCGTACCCGATCTACCTACCTACCTATACACTGCTGATTACGTACGCCGAATACGTCAAATCTCGCGTTTATAAATTTCCGAAATCCCCGAATCGCCGTCGGCTTTGCCGTCAGATTTCCCAAGGGTTGTTTATTTCGTTATTATTGTTAATATTTTTTCCAACCCTCCCCCCGTCGTCGTTCTTTTTCCGCTCGCAAAGCCACTCTCGCGACCGTAATCGACCGCGGCGGCCGAAAAGTTTCGCGGCGAATCGGAGCGAACACGTCGTTCGTTCGTTTTTTTCTCATTTTACGCTCGTATGTATATTTTATTGTCGTTCCCGCGAGGTTAAATAATATTTTTCACTTGTTGTCGCCACAACGCCACGTAAAAACGTCGCGGAGTTCGTAACTTTTCCGCGCATAAATAATAACGCACTGTTTTTCGCAAAACAAAAAAAAAGTAGCGCGCTTTCGTGTCGCGCGACGTGGTAGAAAAACCGAAACGTATCGACGACGTTTGTCGGTCTCTTATTGCCGCGTTCAATATTTCATCGCGCCGTCCTAAATGCCGGAGATTTGATCCCGGGGAAACGTACGTTCGAAAACATCGACTCGTATTGTTCGTACGCTTTCTCGCTGGACAGCTTTTTTTGATTCCGAGGAAGTTGGGCGGTGTAGCACGTTTATTCGCTATTTTCATACCACGAGCGAAATTTCTACCGAAAAGAGTGCGCCGATTTCTACACACGGTATACACATTTTCTTTTAGCGGATCGAGATGGTACCGTAGAGTGGTCGTTTTTCGATTCGCTCGACGGTTTTTCAACGCGACGGGAAGGACCACCGAAAAACCGTTAAAAACGGCGTTCGGTCAAGAACGCCGTTTCTCCGTAATTTCGAGAATAATCGTCGGGGAGTCTCGCAACAATGTATCTTCGCACCGTACAGTTCAACAAAAAAGTTTCATTTGATTTCAGGCTATTTGTAGCCGTTTTTAGATTTTGAGGTTTTTTCGTTCATAAATGCGGCGAGTTTTGCGTTTTCTGACTTGAAATTCAAACACAACTCTAACATTTTGAAAATCGCACGATTTTCTGATCTACCGATATCGGTTTTCAGATTTTTAACGACGTATTTCATTAAAATCGCGCGTAACAGTTATGACTTTATGAATCGTTCGAAGACTCATTTTAAAAATTGTTCGATTGGGTCATTTCACGTTCCGAAGTTGGTAAAATAATTAGCTTTTATAATTTTTGAAAATAAACCACTTTATGTTCTAAATAATTGCCCGTTTCACGTTTTTCAATACTTATCACGGTGTAATTAGTTTACGTGATAAACGTAATCAATAACACCTCAATTGTTTTTAAATTATACAGGTAATTAAATTCCTCGTGTTAATTTATTTTTTGAACGTTCGGTTAGGTATGGCATTCAAAAAACGTAAGTTATAATTTTTTTTTTAGGACCCCTACGAATTAGTTTTATTATTGTTTATAATTTAAACGACCCTTTATAGTTTCAATGTGTTTATCGAAAAAAATTCATACTAACCGATAGTTTTTGAAAATAAATGAAACAGTTAAACGCTACATATTTCGAGAATATTGTTTTACTTTTATCTTGTTTTGTTCTTGACTCGCGTTGCGGAATCGGTTTAACGCTGAATACTAACGATAATATGTCGAACGACGTCTTATGCACACGGTAATACGACCAAGAGAAGCAAAAGATTTCCTATTAAACCCACTCGTTTCGAGAAATCCAAATCACATTTATCGCAGATGCGCCTAACCTAACAAGCCGATTATAAAAAAAAAAACAAACTGACCTCAAGGAAATAATTATAAATCGTTACTCGTCTCATTCACGGTTACCGGGTATGTGTATACACTAACACTCATCGTTCAATGAAACTATAATCATAATCGTCGTTTGACAAGCAGCGTGGTTTTAAACCGTCCAGTTATCAATTCGACGGGGTAAAATCTACCCTAAAAATCACTGAGATTCGGGTAAAATTCACTCCTCAGTTTGGCCGTGAACATTTTCGAGGAAAACCATAACTTTGAACCCTTTTGGCTTCCTCTACTTGTCACTAACGGGGCAAAAGGGCCATCGTCTAAGTGTGGTGTGTATGAGAGCTGAAATTTGTTCGGTAATCTGCAAACAACGTTCAAACATCTTCTGTCTAGTGATTTTCGGATGGACTCGGCTGCGGTTAAGTGTCGTAATATATATATATTACCAAAAGGTGTCACTCAAAATGTCCGGGAGTGAATGCAATTTTCCCCGTTGGCCGTTTGATGGATGACCGAACGCAAAAGTTCGTTTCGCGCGTTTCCTTGACCGTGACGAGATCGACCGTAACGAGGAGATTAGTATTTTCAAAGTGGATACGCGCGGACGTTGAAAATCACTACTCCGATTAATGACATTCATTAATTAACTGTACTAATATTTCCGTCACCGCCGTAGACTTCATGGAGCAAGTAACCGAAAAAAAAAAAAAAAATTGAAATTCCAGAAAATATCGATGATAACTCAGACGTGGCGAAGGGAGAAGCGGAAACACAAATTCATTTTTTTGTTCTTAAATAATTACTTTAACAAGTTGTAAAAATGGCCTAATAAGGATACCAAGAAAAAAAAGTAGACCTCTTTGGTCGTGGAATAAAATAGAACAATAAATGAAAGTGTTACATTTTCGTAAACAATAAATTAAAAACCCTGGACTTATCCTATATATAATGTTCTATATATCTTAGGTTAAATTTTTTTAAATTATTCTTCTTTAAAATAGACAAAAACGGTCTTAAACGTTATAAAAATATAACTTTCATCAAAATTTGACAATTTTATTTAATAAAAAATAAATTCAATTACATAGCGTTATTCTTTCATTGCATTTTAAATTAATATGAAAGATTTTGCGTCGCATTAACAGGAAAAATATAAATTTTAAATTTTTATTTACGCTTTGTCAGAACTTCATACATGTTTTTGAAGCACAAAGTACAGTATACGTTTATTAACCATCTTTGGAAAAACTGTAAGAAAGGGACAAAATACCGTCTACCGTCAGAATACAATTTGAACAAAAACAAGACAGAAAAGAGGAAAAAAGTTGATCATAACAATATACTCTGCGCCGCGCTCTCCGAATCTAAGATTGAGTAAAAAAGATACTCTTTAGTAAAAGTTTTCCTTATTTTAGATTAGGTTATTGTACTTTTGTATGATGCGTTTCAATATAACGCTATATATGTGAAATTTTTTTTATGCAACCTGTATTCTTAATTTTCTTTCCGCATTTTATGTTTACTTAAAGTATTAAAACTTATAAAAACAAATTTAAATACCATTTACCTCTTGTAAATTGCCAAAGTTCTCTCGGGAGTATAAAGTTGTACTTTGCTTTATTGCTTTTACGAAAGACGAGATTTTACGTAATGCACTAAAATTACAAAAAAAAAAAAACAAATTTGGGTTGAAAACACATTTGGGTTATTTTTCATTTATATCATATTTGTTCATTTGTTAGTTATAAATCAATATATATAATAGAATATTTTTTTATAGGTTGCGAATTTCAATTCATCGGTTATTTTTAACACGATTAGTTGTATATTAATAGCGAAGTGTGTAAAGCAAAACTTTATATTTTAGCCTTGAACGTGTTATACTAATTATTGTAATGATACGTCTAACTGGCTACCCACTCAATTAGTTATTTTTATATTAAAAAATAAAAACTGAGTCTTCATGATTGACGGGTTTTTTTTTTTTTTTATGGCTAGACTTTCGTGACGAAATGTGTTTAATTATTAAACCGTATTAGATTACCAACTCGAATGTCTAAAAATACACGTTACGATATCAAAAATATACAATTACTATGCTTGTTGGCGTCGTTATAAATTTATTGATTTACACGAACAACTCGTATGAAAAATCTCATAAGTTACAACAGCTCATAATTTTTTGTGGGTAGTGAATAAAATACTGAACGAGTTTTAAATTTTAATTTTTTATAATTGGCTCGAAACTTTTTTCGTGAATAAAATTCATCACCCATGAATCGAACATTCCGAGGACACGATTCCGGTAGTTTCTGTCGTGTTTCGCTCCACTCAGAGTCACAAACGAGTGTGTTTAATTCGCTATTGATTTTTTTCAAGGCTTACAAACAGATTATAATGTCACGTATCTCTCTGACTAATAAATTACGTTGGATTTCAACACAAAAACACCAGAAAAGCGACGCTTGGTGAGAAATCGGCGTAGATTTTTCGGCCTTAGATATTATTCGAAAACTGCCCTTTTGCCGCTGAAACTGATTTCGCGTATAATTTTGTACACGTCGCCAAACGATCGCGGTGTTGTCGGGGAAAAGAGAAAAAGTTGATCTATCGATCGGATACCGATTCGGGCTTGGAAAATCGTTCCCCCCGTAAGAAGCCGCGTGACTCTTGAAAAGTGTCCTTTATGGCTGTGTGTTTCAAGCCGATAGACAAAGGCACGGTGGTTTAGTTCAAGTGGACCAGACGTTTTAACTCCGTATTGTTTTTAAAGTCTTTTAATACGTCACAAACGGAATTCGGTGCGTTCGAAACGTCTTTCCGGCCGTGTTTCGGAATGGACGACAACTTTTTTTTTTTCCCCACGAACGTTTTTCCCGTAATTCGCATTTCGTCACACGACCGAGGGATTTTTTGAAAAGTGACGATCGGCACGTGAAAACGGGCTGTCCGCGGTATTTTGTTTTTAAAAAAACCTCGCGACATTATCGAAAACCGCGAAGGCGTTATTATTAACTTTTGCGGCCCGTCACTTTTGCGTCGCGCGCCAATTCATCTTCAACACCGCTTGTTTATTTTATTTTTTCCCGTTTTTTTTGTTTTTAACAGGGACGAGGTTTACGCGAGAGAACATAATATTACCTAGTAAACTTTTATACTCGACCGTTATTTATGACGTTTAAAAACTTTTGTCCCGGACCGTAATATCGTATTATTATTTCCGAACGTATTATTCGGCCGACCGTTTATCTCGCTCTCTCGCGCGCGGCTTTTCCAACAACAAATTGTTTCGCCGCCGCCGCCGTAAAACGTCGCAATTAGCCGCGTCGTTTTTATTTTTTTTTTACTTTCTCCGCGTTTGTTTTTTATTTTTTTCGTTTTACTGCTTGTTACACAACACCGAGACGTCTTCTCGGTTAATCATCGCACGCGTCAAACGATAATTAATTATGTTGTTCTTCGGCTCCTCGGCGGTCTAAAACGCGACCATCGAGTTGACCGTTTTGTTTCGACTCGACATTGTTATAGTAGTGTTGAAAAAACAAAATGTCGAGTTAAGAGTCAATTTTTTCGTTAATCGAATCGATAGTTAACAAAAAAACGATAACGGTCCGTATTTTTATGGTTTTGTACCTAGTATAATATTTCACTTCTGTTCAAAAAAAAAAATTTTCTCGAAACGTTGCTCTCATTCCGTTTTTCAAACGTTGAAAATCATGTTTTTGATTTTGTTTCTTTATAACATTTTCAACACACATTTACGCCTTGTAGGTACCTACCGGCGATCGGAGAGATTTTCGTGACCTTAGACTTTTCAGATTTCCATAACTCCCGGATTTTACCGTGATCATTCAAAAGCGATTCAATGTTTGTTCGTTAAACCGCTCATTTCAACCGCTTAAATGAATGCATACACCGTAATAATAATTATTGTACATATTAAAAACAAAAACAAAAACGTAACTTTTCCAAAATTGACCCAATCGTTGTCGTTTTGTTGTTTTTTCAATAATGTATATAACGCGCAATCAATAACGACCGATACTGACAACAGTAATATTTTTTTTTAGAACTACAATATAATTAACGTTGTTACAATACGGACACGTTAAATATGCCATACAAATCAATACGATCGGACGACTTAATTGGACAACAACGTGAATAAAATATTGAAATCTAACGTTAGTGTCCAATTATCCCTTTTCGAAAATATTCGAATCGGTTGTCAGAAAATGTTGTTTTTTTTTTTGACAGCTTGTTAAAGTTCCTTAGTGTAGGTAAATTATGATGTCAAAGCAAACATTTCAATCATCAAACAAAACCCGCCAACGGATAATAATGTTTCTTTTTTTTTTTTTTTTTTTAAGTACCTGTCTTCAAATCATTATCCCTTTTATTACGATTACAAATTGTGTAACGCCAGACGCGATTTCGTCTCTACAATGATACACGCTAGTTTTGGTGTGTACGATTCATCAGAACTGTGTTGGCGTTTTATCGCGTTTGCATGGTTGTTGTCTTTTGATTTTATTCAGCGGTTAAGAACCAATATGATTAACAGTATACACAGGTAGGTGAAAGTCGTAACAGTAAAATAGGCGTGCGAAAATTCGATTGCTACAAAGGAAAACACAATGGCGACCCAAGCACAATTTATATTATACTTAGTAGTAATTTGTTAGTATAATGGCATAAATGTTGAAAAATTAAAATTAGAATTTAATTTTTAGTTGAAAGATATTTAATGACGATAGTTATACTAACGTGATTTATTAATTTTAATTTAATTTTTTTAGGTTGACCGTTTGAGACGCGGAAAAAAATAACAATTATTATGTATCTACGGTACTTTCGGTCGGTTTGTGATGGTTGGGAATCATTAAAGAACAACTAGAAAATAACTTATAAAAATTTTGACCGTAAGTCAAATCAATTGAATTCGCCTAACGTAACGTCAAACGTTTTTGAATTCTTTCGTGCGTCTATCTGTAAACAATAACATAATTCACATTCATTCCGTATAAACTAACGTTCGCGAACGTCATTTATACTAAAACATATTATGCATTTGTCGTTAAGTTTTAAAAAAAATATTATTGTTTAACCACTCGATTTTTTGAATTTACGATTTTTATGTAACCTACTTAATCTATTGTTCAAAATATTTTGAAAATGTATAAAGTATGGAACCCGTAACATCTTCACCGGATTCAATGCGAAATCCTCTTACGATCTCGATCCGATACCTTATTGGCATTAAATTCTCATACAAATTCATAAAATGCAACACAATTTTTGTTTTTGGCACTTTTATTTTTTTGAAAAACAAAAACGTACACATGTGACTCATGTTTGAAATTCTGCGAGATAACAATTTGTGGTGGTGTTTTCAAAGTACTCTGAAGTCGTGAAAAAAAAAATAAAAACGTGTTTTAATTCGATTATGAATATAATAATATATAATACATTACAAATATATTTTTATAAAATTTTCACACCATGAAAATGATGGCAATTATTTTTGATACGAAAAAATTTTAAAAAAATTTGTCGAAATAACTCGGAAAATAGATCACGGAATAAGTTAAATTTATATATTTCTGACTACACGGTCGCCGACTTAACGCAATTACCTATTTAGGACCATTAATTTTTTCCATCCTTTATAATGTGTTTTATCCAAATGGACGACGAAGATTATCATTTTTCGGCGATTTGTTGAAATCGGGATCGTAATAACCGATTTCGTATTGAAATTGGTTTTTCCCTGCACTGGTCTATATGATAAAATGTTAAAAAATATCTCCTTAAATTAAGAAATCTAAACAATTCATTCGGATGTGATTTATACCATAATATAAATCAAAATACATTTTTTACGTTAAATATAAATACCTCATAATAAAACAATTTTTAAGTTAAATTTTAAAACAAAAAGTAAATTAACTTAAACGTTAACACTAACATATACATTCTAATTTTTGAAAGAATACTGCTCAAGAAAAGGTTTTAAAAATAATGGACCATACTATAGTATAATATAATCAAAATTTTTTTTTGCTTTAACATTAAAATATTACTCACGATCACCTTGTGAATGAGTTATTACCAGTGCGGCGTAAAATAACAAAAAAACACAATTGATTGTGATTTATAAATGTTGATGAATGATTTTGTTATAAAACTGTATTGTCTAAAACGCTAAAATGCTAAAAAAAATCCATTATAAATAAAATCATAAAATATTATATAACTTGAAACTTGCTCAGCTTACTGAATATAATTTGTATAGTTTTGGTTCAATTTCATTTTATAATTATACCGCGTAATTGTACTGTGTTATGTTCCATTGTGTTTTTTTTTTTTCGTGCAGTCTGCATCATTTTGTTCTCACCATATCAAAATTGTCGTTTTTACATTAATTTTTTCATTTTATATTGAATGAAACGATTAAATCATAACCGAATCGTGACATTAATTTTTGCGAGCATTCTTTGTTTTTGCACTAATTTGGTTTTGAGGTCAAGTATGAAACCGAAAACTTGGCGTCTCCATTGAGTTTGCACACTTATTCACCCTTACTTCCACACTTATTTTTTGTTTAAACTTTTTATGTGTTCCCAAAAGATATTTGTCACAAAAGGGTATAACAATATATCGTCGTCATTAGCTTAACGACCCTAAATGGAAACAGTTTTATTAAATTGTTTTATATTTTCAAACGTCAACACATTGTTGTTGTGCATGTATAAAGCTTTGTGTTATGCGAGTCTCTAAAATTTTAAAACATTGGTACTGCTAATTTGTTTGGTTATTTAATATTTAGTCGGTTTAATTAAACAGTTTAATTAGACGCTGTGTCCCGAGAATGGCCGAGCAACGGTGAAATTCAGCTGAGAATAATAATTGTACAGTTTTTGACGCTACAAGTTATCGTGTGCTATTTGCAAATTCAAAACCGATAAACGAGATTACGTTTATTTTGTGAAACCGATCTCGCATGTTAACAACTCTTTTAACTCGTTACGATAGGTAATCAAAAAAACAATTTCTTTAGTTTTTTTTGAATTCATCGAATTAACAAACGAAAAAATATCAACTCAACTTGAATGTGCAGATTTTTGATTCGCACGGTTTTGTACTTGTAGTGTGACATTTCTTCCTTTTCTACAAATCGTTTTCGCGTTTTCCTTTGAAATTATCATCTTGCTAATACTTTTTTTTTTTTCAAATAGTTTTGAAAATTAATTTTTACAATTAGTTAAGACAAATTTGAAAACAATCAACCTGACAAAAAAAAAAAAAACGAGTTGATCGACTCTAAGTTTTAACTTTTAACCCGCCTTGCTACGGTTGTTTATGCCCGAATAAAACATCGTGTTATAAACGTGTTGTTTTCTATTAACTCGACGCGTCGCACTAACGCGTGAAACGTGCGTTATCTTTTGACGCTCTGCTCGTGCGGTTAAAAAACCAAAAAAAAAAACCGTCCGCGCAGGTCGTTTCGGTTCCCGCGTACGGGGGATCGGAAAGTCTTTATTACGACAGTAGGAACGTTTTTTTATTCTTATTAATTGATCCCCCTTTTACTACCCTTTTACGGCTTTTTTCGACTAGTCGACGAACATTCGACCACCGGTATTCGCTCTAAATCACCCCCTTCGGTCCTTCCACCCCCAGGCGCGTCTCGCACCGGAGCCGAACGCTGTTTGCTGCGCCATGACGGCGGTCGGGCTTTCTTTTTCGAAAGCCAGCGTCGCGTGACCGGTCAATTCGCGGGTGTTTCGCGAAACTTTCGAAATCCACTCACACGTTTCCCCGCTTTGCGTGGTTTCGTGCGAGCGGGACCCGCGAAAAGTGTCGGGCTCGCGAGCGGATCGCGAAAAAACGAAAAATATAAAACGCAAAACGGCGCCCGTCAAATTCAATAAAAACGTTCGTCCTGTCATCTCTTTGTTTCCTACAACAACAACAATCGTCGTGTTATGCGAATTTTTGATTTCCGTTGATCGCCGCAGGACGAGAAGCGATTGAAAACCGTCGAACGACGTACTCCGTTGAGTGCTGCCGAAACAGTTATTATTATACTCTACTGGCCGACCGACATTATCGTCGTCCGCGAAGAGTGCCGAAACGACGTACGAAAACTTTGTTTGCGAGGTGTACGTTTCTTTGTTGGAAAAGTCAACGTTTTTTTATCGTTCGATAACTACCGCGGATCACGTTGATTTCAAACCGTAAACACATCTTTTTCCGACAGGTGCGTTATTTTTTCTCCTTTTTTGTTTTTTTATCGACCGGAGCATTCCAACTCTCCAAACGGCCGCTACGGTTTCCCGTACGTACGACCGGGAGAGTTTAACGACGAAAAAGTAAAAGTCGCAGAAAAACCAATGCGCGGATCCCCCCTGTGGTCGTTTTAATAAGAGGAGACTAAAATAGGTGTAACCGGCGAGGAACAAAACACAAAACAAAACCGTATTCAAGTATTCAGTTTGGTTTGCAATCGAACCTCTGCTATTGTAATACTGTTACAAATGAAATTTTTTTGTTTACAATGTAAATTTATCCGCGGCGGTATAGCTATTCTAGCTGATGAATAAACATTTTTCTTTCGTGGAATGACAATTGGTTTTGTTTGGCCCGCGTTGTTTGTTATTATCTTTGAAATATCTCAACAAAACACAATGTACTTATTGTACCACGCCGTTGAACGCAAAAATAATGAATTGATTTGGTCGGGCGGAATCATAACACGAGAATGTTAACTAAGTAATTTGCATAGTGTGCAAAACTAATTATCAACTATATCGTAATGAACAATGTTATTTTACATTTTGAACAACGTTGAAACTTTTGAAATTTCGCTATACAGAATCACGCGAACGAAAAATCACATTGCCGTTCTTTCAAACATAAGAACAACTATTTTCTTCTCATTAAATTCAATTTTTTTTTTTTCACATTGTAGCAGTTTGTTTACAAAACACAAACTACACTTAGATTTTTTAACGTTAAATGAAATTCTCCTCGCCCGGCGTACTACTACTATATAACCCGTTTACGACCGAGTTCAATAAACACGTACCGTAACGATAAATCGCTCATCGGTTTTCCAGGGATCGTATCACAAAACGTGTTCTATCCTCGTCGTATGAAAGTAGTCTTTTCGACCTTAGGTAATCTCGATTCCGAGACTGATCGCGATGAAAAACCTATATTTTTTTTATTTTGTTATTACATAAAACCCGTAACGGCGAAATTTCTGCAAATTTTGCGGAAGACTCGTCGTATTCGAAACGAGTGCGGTTTCTCCGACCGGCCTCGGGTTTTTTATGAAACGGCGAAGCGTAACACGTCAAAACCGAAGAGAGAGAACATAAAAATGAGAACGTCCAACGCCTGTTTTTTCGCCCGAAAACGGTTCCCCTCGACCGGCGTCCCCCCGGACGATTGTAAAACCCCGGGTCACCGCGCGCGTTTTCAGGGAATTCGTCCGAATGCCCGGTGGCCGTCCGACGG
The DNA here is from genome assembly GCA_017140985.1 of Hormaphis cornu. Lineage (NCBI taxonomy): Eukaryota > Metazoa > Arthropoda > Insecta > Hemiptera > Hormaphididae > Hormaphis > Hormaphis cornu. The sequence goes on from CM029359.1 coordinate 14,504,425, forward strand.
CAAAACCGAGAGAAGTTTTTATTTCGAGTCGGCGTAAAAATCGTATGTACCTGTTATACGTGTTTGGACAACGACCGTTATGTTGTCGTAGACACAATTACAGTTGTTGGCCATCTCGGTCTCGCGCCGAATGTAGCACGACAAACGTCTCCAAATAATAATACAACGCGGTGATAACGTCTTAATATTACATAGATTACTTTTGAACTCGTGTACGGCTACAAGAGGAGCTCTTGTACTCCAACTGAACTTGGTCGTATCAGTTTTTGTTGTAATCGGCGTTGTTTTATTGTCGACAGATAACTCGTACACCGGTAACGATCTGAAACTTTGGCGGCTCGACCGGAGACAGACCGGCGTCTACTTTTGCATAGCCAGCAACGGCATACCGCCCGCGGTCAGCAAGAGGATAACGCTAAACGTTTACTGTGAGTATATAAACGTCGTAGACGATGATTCGTCGATGGCTTATTTTACGTGACGATAGTAGTTTCTCTCGTAATACTCGAAATCGTGGTAACTACCATTTAAATTCAAAAGTCTTTAGAATTCTATCAAAACCATATCGAAAGTTAAGTTTTTCAAAAAAAAAAAACAAGGAACGCGTATTTTTAAATGTACTATGCGGAAAAAACAATAATCAGCTGCGTAGATGTGTTATTAATAATAATTGCACGACAAACCGATTAAAACGTAATACCGCGATAGAGGAATTCGTTCATTTCGGAATACCCAGCGTACATCGAAATTATTATAACTGGATAAATATTGTTAAACTACCAATAAGTAAAATTTTTTTCTGCAAAATAAGGTTTGCCGGTATTTTTATTTATTTTTTATACACTACGTTTTATAGAGAAAATTGCATTTTCGTATGATAAAATCATCAAAGCACATTATACAAACATGATTTGTGATGTGTTATCAAACGTTTCGTCAAAGATATTGACAATATTGTTGTTTATTCGATCAAATTTTATCAAACGTAAAAAACAGACATATTTTTTGCTTACCATGCATTTTTTCAGATGTATACAAAAATCATAATTCAAAATTAGCAATTAAGGTAAAAAAAAAAAAAAAATTGTAATAATTAATAAAACTTATCGTACAATCGTTGTGTATGGAGTACAATCATACTAAAACACTCCACTCGGAACCCAAAACCAAATTCTTGGACGTTTGGAGATTCGTTTTTCTCCACCTATCGCACTCAAATCATAGAAGTTCAAACGTTTTTCTTGTCAATTGTATCGAACGATGCGACCAAGATTCTAAAAACCTATTTGAATTTGTCGTGAATTATACCTGAAAATAGTTTCCGCGCATTTTTTATTTTAATTTTATTCATTCGTACGAATCAGATTTGAGTAAAAATGTTTAGAAACTGTTGAAAAACTTAAGACAAAACAGTGATAAGTGTCGGAAAATCATTTTCAAGTATACTCCACTGCAAATTCAAATCGGTTTTTACAGTCCGTATCGTTAGATGGATCTGTACCTTTTGCAAGCGAAACGTCCATAAACTATTTTATAGGTTACTATAAATCGTGTGCGATAAGCAGGGAAAAACGATTGGCGATCCCCTTAAATTAATTTAAACAATCCAATACTCATATTTTATATCACTTTCATTTGTATCGCGGGGTTTAATCGGTGATAAATGCTAAGTGTGAAGGGTGCACGTGTTATTTATTTTTGAATCTGTTAAATACTTAGGTAGTAGCGCCGTCAAATAGGACCCGTATTACAGTGGACTACAGTGTTAATATTATTATACTGCCGGTGATATCGAAATGATCGTGTCTCGCTCGGTTTCATCACGTCGCCCGGATTATAATTGGCGTATAATTTATAAATTAATATTCCGAGACGTGGGCGTGCAAAGTCGAGAGAAAATGCAAATGTTTATTTGACGAGCGAATGTGCGATCGTTTTGGGTGAAACGAACGAGTAAATTCGAGAAAAATAGATACGTCGTGTAATAGACGTTCCGAGTCGATAGTTGAAAATCGTATACGCTGTAAAAAAATTAGTCGAAGACTTACGCGACGACTGCCACGTGAACGACTCAATTTTGTGTTCAAAATGTGTCGTTTTTTTGTTCTTTGCCAAATTCCGAATTCGAATTGACAATCGTTTTTTGGTGCCAGCCAACCTTTAAGCTCTTTTCGTCACGATGGTTTGATAACAGTGCGTGGCTTTCAGAACAACGGCAGTGGTCGGAGATAAACCAGGACGAATCAAATGACCTATACGTAACAGTTTTATAAACAATGAATTGTTCAGACATCAACGAAAATCCGGGACTCGATTTGAAGTCGGTCCGTGCGCTTTGAGCGGGTCATCGTTTTGTACGGTAGAGGATTTCTCGAAATGACGATACATCCACCGCATTCATAGCGCACTTCTGAGCAAAGCTCGGTTTACTACGAAAACACAATATCGATTCGCGTAAAAATTACTCTCGCGTTATTTAACAATAATTTTAAAAAAAAATCATTTTGAAAGTTGCTGCTAACGTTTAATGAGTTTTTAAAAAAGAACTATTTCGTTGACGGTTTCAATTGTTGGTGCAGATAAATATATCAGATGATCACGTTATACCTACTATATACTACTTATATACCTACTCGAGATAAAAGCACAAGAAAAAGTGCAGATAAAATCGATTAACAGCTGGCGTAATGATCAACAGAAATACTCGTCAATAATGTGTCCGCTTTTCATTACTTTTGGCACTTTGGTTATTAAATTAAAACTGGAACATTTTTTGCGACCAGCGTAAGTACACCCGTAAATATTGAATCAAACTTTCTAGCGTCCAGCGGGAGTTGCAAACAACGTTTGTTTGAACGAAAAATTTTACAACACCAATTGTGAAAATAAGTGTTTCAGTTATAAGTGCGACGTACGTATCGTATCAATATTTTAAATTATTTTCACGATATCGTCGTAAAATCCTAGCTCGTACAACATCGTAGGAAGATTAATCGACAGCGTTTAAACGACGAGAAAATACGACGTGATCACCGCGGTTTGTCACATCGATTATTTCGGTGGTAAAAGTGCGCGGACGCGTCCGAAGAAAACCACCATATAAGAGGGAAAAATGAGTAGGACAAAAGGATGGAAACTTAACCGGCGCTCGTTTGGGGCGTATAATATTTTACAGGGTCGTGCGTTTCACCGAGGACGACTTTTTTTCTATGTTTTTTTTGTTCTTTTAATCTGATTTTCGCAAATTGTTTTTATCATATGCGAGCACAAAACACATATATATATACATCAATATAATACATCCGTAGCTATGATTACCAACTACTAGTGTGACATAACCATAACCTAACCCGTACGATTGGGTTTCGGGGAATGAAAATGAAATGGCTGATTTTATTTTGCGAAATGAAACGAACAGAAACAACAATTACGGTTATGCCGTTTTCCGAAAACATATTTTGAAAGTTTTTAACAGACAAAAACGATATTGTTCCCCGGGACAACACCACCCTCTACTACATAGCCGAGCCCCGACAGTGCAAAGAGGTCGATTATTATTAAATCAACCGAGCAGTAGGTAGGTAAGGGGGTGTTTCTACGATATTGTGTTCTCGACGAGGATGATTTATACGTGTGTAGGCCGATGTTTTGAGGAGTCGCGCGACGACCATTTTTCACGGGTCCGCTGATGATCCTCTTCGGGGCGGACGCGGAATATTCGACGACGATGACTTCCGCGCGCACGGGTCTACTCGGCAACGACGTAACTGTGCTTGACGTGTTTTTATTTTTTTATTATCATACCAAAACCATCAAACGTGCGAGCAGAGGCGAGAACGTCTCGACGAACGCGTAAACGATATTTTTCCGAGGTCTGAGCCTGTTTTTTCCGTCGTAAATACGAAATCAAAACGGTAGATCGTCATTTCGACCGTGGCCGCTCGTTAATTTCAAAAAAAAAAGACTATACGGGACACCGCCTTCGCACCCTCGGTCGAGAAGAGACAATCGGAGGATTTCATTCACAAAACGTGCTCCGCGAGAAAGACTTCCGCGTGCGCCTTGTGTTTCGATGGTTTTTGTCAACAGAAAAATAATGGAAAACCTCGTGTACGGGGCGAATCGGATTTACATCTGTTCGATTTAACATGCGTAATTTTAAGTGTCGTTCTAATTTGGATGGTTCGAACGAGTCGGTCCTGTAAGAAATCGTTTCCAACATAAAAACGACTGCACAAATTAAAGCAGTGGAGATTCATGTGTTATGTGTATTGTTCGTCATTTTTGGTCGCTGAATTCGCAATATCTGCTGAACTGTGCGATAACCTCGGCGGCGGTATAACTCTCCGGACCGTTTAAATACCTGTTTCTGAAATCGATTGTGTAAAGTACTGCTGGTTATTATTCGAATAAAAAAAAAAAAAATCCCCTACGAATACGAAAATATAAAAACCGTTCCGAGATAAAACGACGATTCGAGTACGGACAAGAGGTAAACGTCGAATAAATATTGTTTAATGCGTATGGGGATTATCTCGGGTTTTGTTTTGTTTTATTTTTTTGCGTCGACTTTTTTCAAACGCTCGTCGGACCGTGGTTCTAGAAAAAAAAAAGTTGAATAAATATTTACTCAAAAAAAAAAAAAGATCAAGAAATCGCTGCAGTCGTCTACGTCTGGAAATAATATTGTTGATACCTACCGAGCGCCAACGTTCCGATCGTTGAAAATCCATAATCGTTTTATGTTCAATCGCCGCGAGACGTGAATGGAACATGAGATTTAAACTTTAAAACTAAAAAATAATGCAAATTCATAACGGGCGTTTCCTCTTAAACGGTGTTTTTCAATAAAAATCGCGCCTAAACAATTCCTAAAGTTAAAACCGTAAACATACGTTTTGTTTCAAAATGTTACACGAATCGTTAAATGTACAATTAATTTTTTTTTCCATAATGAAAACATAAGTTCATTTATGTACGACTTCACAATAATTTATAGCAAATGCCCAAGAGTTATGATGTTTTATATAATACCATAAGTACGATAACTTAGTACGTAAAATCTTACTATATGCGTATTGTTTTTATGACAAACGACAGAGGTGCTGAAACAAAATAAAATCTTTTTTTATACGGTAAGGTTAAAAATTTTGCTTTTTTACATTATCATTGTAGTTCACTGTATTAATTGATCAAGTCTTATTCCTATTTTAAGCTCGTATAAATATTTTGCAAATAAAATATTTTGTTTTTATAAAATATGTATTACTATGCTCCGCAAAATATACTATATCGCCGATCTCTATCGATTAAATTTAACTCCATAAACTATCTTTGCCTACCAATACGATACTAGATAATGTATACTGTAGTTATGTTTGTAACCAAACACGTTTAACCAACGTAAAAACTGTATTTTCCTTAAATCAAACTACGAAAGATCTCCCAAAACAAAACAATCGAGCAACAAAAACGGATTTTATTTCTATGAAATGAATCGTACATTGTGCCTTTATGCATGCATAATGAAACGAATTTCCTAATAATTTACTCCCAACAGTCATGATAACGATTTTGGCGATGTCTAATTACTTTCCAGAAATACTTATAAAGTGTGATGTTATCAATTTAGCGCGAATTTTTTTATAGTTTTTATTGTACTCGTTCAATATCTTTGACATTAAACACGTTTTGATTTTTGTTTTTCATTCCGTTTTCGTTCGTTTTGATCGATGTGCGAGTGTTGCCAAATCAAAACTGACAAATAAAATAATAGCTGACATGTGTCTTTTTTCCACAATCGTATACAAAATTCAACCGAAATCTTTTGCATTATTAAATTTTCTGACAGGTGTTGAATCGAATAAAACAGCCTAAAAATACGAAAACACATATTTATATATACATGTAAAAACCAAAAATTCGTAAAATATAAACACATAGTTCGACAAGATTGAAATTCGTTTGTATGTTTTTTCCGAAACGTCTAAGTTTTTTTTTACTTAATCTTTTTCCTTTCGTAGTAATTTTAATTAAAAGTTACTAAACGTATATAAACCGAAATTGTAATAATATCACCATTACGTCTTGTGTTGTAAATGAATGTATCGGACTTTTACAGTATATTTCCATATTATTTATTTATTTTTGTACGATTCAATTTTTTCATTTTTATGGTAGGTACAACATATTTCTAATTTATATTGCATTCACAACAGTATTTCATAAATTAATACCTATTTTGTTCTAACTAAAAACAAAATAATGATTCTTAAATTTGTATTTTTATTCTTATTTTTTTCGTGTTTCGTTCAACTTTTTGAAAATGTAATTCGAAATTTTTTAAAATAATTATAAAAATAGTGAAACCGACTAAGACTTATATACGATAAAACTGTATGCTGCATACGTACACAAAGAATATGCGTATAAAACATCGACGGTACATTGTACAGTTAATATTATTATAATAACAAAAAGAAAATATCGGAACTACGAGAAATTGTTACCGGCTTTTCCTGATTTAGCACAGCCTAAAATCTTCTATCGTACGGTGTACTAATATATTTTTTTTCAAAATCGATCTTTCTATATGGTTTTTTTCTTTTGATCTAGTGAGAAACTTACCGACAGGATAAAAGTATATTGAAAAAAAAAATTTAAGTATTTTTTTTTTAGAACGTTGCGTTGCAGGCGGGGAGCGACAGCTCGGAGAACATAAATATTTTAAAATGAACTGTAGAACGTCTTCTTGTAGCTTTTAAACGCATCGTATAAAAACGTGTTTTCGTCCTAAAAAATTAACCTAGCCAGATTATCGAAGAGTAAAAATCTCTACAGGCGTTGATAATGGAAAACTTTAGCAGACGTACACAGAAAATATAAAAACCCAAGTGCCAGGGATGTTTGGCGCTCCTCTGGTCCAGGTGGGATAGAGACGGACTCTTCCTCGGATAGAATTTTTTTTTTTTATTTAAAATTGATCCAAAACGGTACTTCGTTTTAAGCGCTTTTCGAAAATTCGATTATTTTCGAAGTCGTGAGCCGAAAACGAAAACGTGCAAATTTTCAAAATCGTTCCTTCAAGCTCGAAATTTATATACGCCATTTAGACGGGATTAATGAGTCACTGCCGAAATTTAAATCGTTTTTGAGGGAGTCGTGGAACTTTCAAGTCTTTGAATTCGTTATTTTACGGCAGTTATTATACCGTAAGACCTCTAGCTTTGAGCCTCCAATACAATCCGAACGAGATATGTGGTTGAATTAGTTTAGAAAATCGGCTCGCACGATTTCGCTTTATAGCCGTTTCAACGTTGTTATTTTGTCGCGTTATACCCCCGTCGTCACTCCGGTCGGCCGTGTGTCGCTTATGGACAACGACGACAATTAATTACGTCGAACGTGTTTTTTACACACCGGTTGAGATTTTTTCGATCGTCTCGAAACTTTCACGTGGTATATTAAAACACGGAAGATTCGATAAAAGTATCCACCGCGGCTGTCACATATTGAACAATGCGTTCGAACCACAACTTCTAAACTATAGTGACGGCCCAGAGCGGCTTTTTTGTGGAGGAAATTATATACACGTGTATCAAGTTATCTGCTTTGTGACAGGATAAACGGGAACGAGAACAGCCGTAGGTGGCTCCTTTTTTTTTTTATAAATTGGAACGAGCGCCGAATTAGGAGACGAAATTGCGAGTGCGACCCCCGAACGTATCGCGACCGGACGATACGATAATAAACGACATCGCTCGTCGTGTTGTTCGCCGCTGCGCATTCTCTCACGCGTTCTCTACGACGGATCCGCGTTTTTCATCGTTCGGACCTCGGCAGTAAGGGGATGGCGACCCTCGGTATTTCGCCCCCTTTTCGTTCGGGGTGTTTTCCAGTATATTTTCGATGATTTCCGATAACGTCTTCCAAGTCGGACCACCGGCCTCACGATGGATGCTGCCGTACAAGTAGTGTCTGGCGTAAAATAAAACGGACTTTTCGCCAAAGTGTTTTTCAAACCCTATATACAGGTGTTATCGCGAAATCGAAACCGGCTATCTGTTTTCTAGATATTTTTCGGTTTTTCGCGTAATCGCCGACGGGATCTGCAGCTCCGTCCGATCGAACTAACGTAGTTTGACGTGACGCGAGCGGATCCCGGTATAAACGAAAACCGTTATAAAATAAATCTCGTTGTTTTTTATTCGATGTGTCGTGAAAAACGCAAATGAATTTCGACATTTTCGTTTTCGCAGTAGGCGGGTATTATTATTATATCGCGATAAAACATTTTTTTTTTTTAAACCATCGATTAGTTTTATGTAAACGTCGATTTGGCGTGCACACAATACGATAATACGGTATGTTTAATGTAACGTGTAAAGCGTTTATGCGGTTTCCTTCGGGCCACGTCATAATATACGTACATATATTACATATTATTCTTTTTAATCGCCAGCTATTTTAACGTCCGTGTTATTAACACGAGTTTTGTTTGGAAATTAATAACCACACCTGTATACGCTGAAATCGTGACGGTACAAAAAAAACTCACTCGACGTGAAAGGGAGACGCGTATTATGATTAATTCGTATACGCCGAGGGAAACATTAAAAAAAAAAATACGGTTTATAAAATACTGTAACCGAAAGTTTAGATACGTTGGTTTTGTTTTTTTTTTTAAAAAAACTAACGCTCGTCGGACGACAGTTATTCGCGAAACAACGGGACAAACGTTTTTTAAACGTCGCTTGGCCATTAAACGCGGACGAGTTCACTACGGTTCCGTCGACAGCGTAAAAATACACACCTTCGTCAACGGTCGTTCTCTGCGTATTTAATTTTTTCTGCGAAACTGATGAAAAAAAATCGAAGATCAACTTTCGCGATAAGTGGTGAATCGGCGGTACCCATATTTTATTATTTCGCCGCTTTCGAAGGGACACCGCGATTGTCCGCGGTGACACTCGAACGATTGATGACTGCGTTCGACGGTGTGGGTCAAAACAAAAACGATACAAAATGAATCCGGTGATAATTTTTTTTTTCGCTCAAACGCAATATCGATAAATAAAAAAAAAATTACGGCCGATTGTAATAACCGAATCTACACCGTGGACAAAAATGTTCGCCTTCGCGGTATAATACGCGGTTTATTACGTCGGTAAACACGTTACAGGATGAATACGGCACTTAAAAAAAAGTGTTAAATACGTATTTCAGATTATTTCAATGTGAATATTGCACAATCTCAGTTCGCGCGATCGTTAGAGGTAGTACATATTTTTTAGGAGGTGACGTTGGATCGCGCGCGCGCGACAGAGTTATTCGTAAAAAATTGTATTGTACGAGAGATCGATTACGTCGTAGAGAAAAACCTCATCTATAACCGCGCAAAAGATGTAGATTTTTTTTCCCAAATAAAGTAGTTTTGCGATAAACAAACTTAATAAACGCCTCAACATTTTATATTATTTTTTATTCCGACCTACTATTCGCGTCATTGTCGCGTAACATCGAACGTTTTATTATGTTTTGCGAAATAAGCGACCGCTGTCACTCGTCGTGCTATTCGACAATTCGTTCGACGTAATATCGCGATGCCTGCGTTGTAAAACGGTGACGGTGAAAATCTCGGTTTAACTCCGAGTTTTTTTTATATTTATTCCTTTTTATCAATATTTAGCATACTCGCGCATAAAAACAACGTTTTTATTCGCATCGTCCCGTACCTCCAAAGTACTTACACGTGTCAGTACGTCACCGTGGTCTGATCGGTTCGAAATATTATCATCGTTTTTACGTCGGTCCGGCACAACGGTATTGAAAATCGAACGCCTTGACCCGTATTCGACGTTTCACGCGAGAATCGTTTTTTTATTTTTACAGATGTTTGTCCGTTGAAAGGTGGTGAAATTTTACTAGAAAATTCAATCGATTCCGCCGAATGTTTTGTTATTTTTTTTGTTAAACTTTTCGTCTGATAACGCGGTAGAATCAGGCGCGGGAACGGAAGTCCTTTTAATCGTTTCCGTTACGCTCTTGTTGTAACGAATGATTTACGCGCTGTGTTGGCGATTCGCGCAAAACATTTATTTGTATTCGAATCGCAGAAAATGAAGACGCTAATCGGTAAACTGAACAGTACCCTGAATTTAACAAACCGAAAACATGTTATTCGCTCGTAGATTACAGATTGACAATATGCCAAAAATGGTACAGCGGTTGAAGCTCTCATTCTCATATCTCCAAGAACCATTTTTAAACGATTCACCAGTATTTGTCAATTCAATGCGATATTATGTCATAATTTATCGCCCGTCGGAACTATAAAAACATTAATTTACTTTCTTCGAGTATGTAAAACGACGAATAACGGACGACCAGTATAGCGTAGAGATATCTGAGAAAACGTATAATAACTCTTACTATATAATTTTTTTCTGCTGGAACTACATTTTTTTTCAATTACAGATTACAGTTACTTAAAACCGTTTTTTTTTTTTTTTAATCTACACATCATACTGAAATGATGATTTTTTTTACGAGTTTTTCATTTTGAATATTGTTGTGTTATGGCACAGCTTCAGTATGACTAGTTATTAGCCAGGTTATGACATTAGCTATGACTAACCAACACGGCCCTAATTAAATAGTGTGATATATCAACTGTAATCCTTGGCAATATATTAATGAACTTGTTGAAGTTTACATGACATCTTGTTTCCGAGTTATTTATGGAAATTGGAATCACCGAGACCTTGTAAACTTAGTTGACATTTGTTGTTTTAGATACGTAATTACAACGATAATTTTGAAACTTTATTCAGTAGTAGGTACCATTATGTTGTGTACTATCTAACCATTACGTCGGAGTCACGTTTAATTAATATAAAAATGACTGTCTCTCGCGCTATAGTTGTTATAACGGACAAAACGCCTCGTACAATACTCATTTGCGCTTGAGTCTAAGTAAATTTTAATGTAAATAGTTGTAGTGAGTTACTTTTTTAAAAATATGAACAGTTCTTTCACAAAATGTGACACGTTATCCAACGCCCGCTGGTGATCACGTACGCCAATGTAATTTGTTCCGAGTTGTAATAGCAGCAAAGATGGAGATAAAACATGATTTCCTAGTTTAAAAAGAAGGAAAATCATAATATTATTATTGTATTAAAAACGATCCGCTGAAGCGACATAAAAATAAAAATAATAAATTCAATGAAATGCTTAAGTGCGCCTTAACATTTTAGTAAATACGATACATGAATTATTTGTCAAACATACTATTATTATTTTTCTCTTGGAATCCGTATAGACAAGCATAATATCTGTCACAATTGCTGAGCTTCACGTCAATGAATACAAATTTGTCGAAATAATTAGGCACCATTCTGTAATGACCCATTAGGGTCAGTATAAGAAGGTCAGTTATTATTCTGGGCACCCGAAAATCGGTTTCAAATAACTTTCGGCAAAATATTTTATATTATTTTATTTGTTTATTGAAACGCGAAAAAAAAATATTGTGATTTGAAATTACAGTACAATTCGATGTCTATATCGTTTTATAACAGTACACTTATATTGAAACATTAAAATCACACAAGCGAGTGTTGAGTAAGTTAATTGGATTAGAATCGTAAGAATCATAGAACTATTTTCAATGTATTTACCAAAACGAGTGATTAAACCTAATATTGTGTAATGATTTTTTAAATTATATTAATGAAATCGTATTTTTATTGTCTTCATCTCGTCCGTGATCCGTGCGTAAAAGCTCTAGAAAATTGAAAAATATAGAAAACTCAACGTTTGTCACACTTGATAATCGGTCTTTTGAAATATTTTCGCGCATGAGAAACGAGTCGGAACTAGCAATTTTCTTTTTTCTTCTTTTTAACTCGTAGCTGTGTGAGTACGTTACACCGACGAGAACAGACGTTCGTCCGTCGTTTTTTCACTCATCTCGCAATTCGTCGAGCACGACGTTCTATGGAAAAATTATATTTTATCAGAGTGAATTTTACCGTCGTCTCGTAAACGCTCGTATTTGTGCAAAATTAATGCCTCAAACGAATGAAACGCGACTTCCCTTTCGTCTGCCAACGTTACAAAACAAAAACAACTGAAGACGATTCATCAAAAGTTACAATAGTTCAAAAAGATATTCATTAACACTAGACGAGGATGCGTTTTCGTTTTCGTTTCGTCGCAAAACGCTTATGCAGCATATCCAGTGAACGCTCCGTTTATTTGGTCCACTCGACCACTTAAAACGCGAAAATACGATTCAAACGCGCGTTTTTCGCTATATAGGCACGTCATATACGCGGAACAAACAATAGTAACCGAATACCACTTATACGTTTTTTTATGAAACGGGTTTTGAAAACAGTCCGTGGTATTCATAATTATTTTTCTGCGTAGCCGTGTAAAAAACCTCTTTTTGCAGTACCCACTTTCATTACGAGAAAACGCCAAAGTTATTTGTTCTCCGATATACGTTATGAAAGTTTACATTATTCTTATATCAGCGCGTTATTATAAATTACACGGCTGTTATTTTCGTTTACGTGTAACACAATAGATCGCCATTACCCCGTAACAGATTCCAATGCGGTAGGTTTAAAAGGTTCTCGAAAATTACACAAATTTCTCACGACTCGTTCCGCGAACTATCCGTAAATTGGTAAAAATTTCGAATATTTTAAAGAGTTTTCGGACGAATAATCGTCAAAAATAAGAACGAAGCGACTTTAATGACGTAAACCGATTGTAAAAGTTTTTTAAAAGCGTGTATAAAAAAAATACGCGTTGAAGACTGCGCAAAAGTTTCGAATTCAAATTGATATAGAAACTACGAGTTTGATTCGTCAGTAGTCGTGTAAACTTTTATGTTTTATTAGCTTGAAAATTAGTTTGAAAATATGATCAGTACCGAGTTTGAACGGTTTTTGAAAGACACGTTTTAAAAAAATGGTTTAACCGAAACAGTGCAGACCCGCCTCGCCCGTGGACTCATTTATTTTATTGTACCCCGATAGCGCCCCAATGTACATTTGTTAACTATCGCGTACGACTCCCGGTGATGGTTTTCAAGTCACAAACAGTTTTTTATTATTTTAAAAAAAAATTGTTTTATAAGTATTCAACATGGAATACGTTCAGTTTTGAACCGCGTTGTACCTGACGTTATGTAGATGTAAAGTTTTAATTTCGTTTAAATAATTACCAACTTGATCACTCGATTTGTAAAATACATCGTGATTTCCGTTTCTTCCAGTTCCGCCCGTGATCGCGGTACCGAACCAACTGCTGGGCGCTCCGATCGGCACGGACGTCACGCTCGAGTGCCACGTGGAATCCTATCCGAAGTCGATCAACTACTGGGTCAGGAACCGGACGAAAATGCTAATGGACGGGTGAGCGATTTTTTTTGTCCGAACCGAGTCGTTCGATCATATTTATACGTTTCGGCACAAAATTGTGTGTGCGGAAAACGAAAAATCGGACGGAGCTGACAACAATAATGATAACAGTGCACCGCTAAAACGTACCTGCCGAACAACAACAATTGGTTACCGTGCGTAAGAAAAAAAGTTCGTTCCCGGGTCGAAAACATTGTCCGAAGCGCACAAATCCGCACGCCGGTAAGCGGATCACGTCGTCACGTCGACGGCGATAAGACCGCGATCGGTATTTACCTCACATCGCGCTCGATATTTTCCATCCGTGTACGGGGTTTAATCTATTAATATAACGCCACGAGACGGAATAAAACTGCAGACGTGCAGCGAGATAAACGAGCTTTAGAGGCCATTTTAACAGGAATCCTACGGGTAAGCCCAGGTCGCGGGCTCGCGAGCGACTCGATAAAAACGTCACAAGTCGACACGGTCGTAGGCGAAAAAAACGTTCCCAACAAAGTAAATTCGAAGGGGCGCGCTGAAACGTTTTGTTGTAAAAGCAAAGGGCTGCTTAAGGTATTCCACCCGCCGTTTATTCGGCGATCGGAAAATTTGAATTTTCCTACAAGGTCGAAAAAATTCGGTCCACTCGAATTCGATGAATCGTTTTCATTTCTTTTTTCACCACACGAAAGTCGTTGGAAACCGTTTCGCCCGTTTCGTTTGCCACCAAGAACACGCCATTCGCATGCAAATCTCCGTGCGACGGTCGTCCGCGGTTTCGGCTCCGGAACGAGTTAACGGTCGGACGATCTCTGGCGATTTTTTTTTTTTTGATATCACTCGACCGGACCCCGCTAAATCGTCCCGTCCGGATGGTTTTTTTTTGTGTAATTCGCGTCGTTTTATCGCGTTCGGTGCCAAAAACTCGGGACAAAAAAAAAAAGATTCTCGAGCTCCACCGAATGTTTGGTCGCCGCTTCGACCCGTTGTCGCCGTGCTCGTGCGGACGACCACGAGGAAACGCCTTTTTCTACCGTTCCGCACGACGCGAGACGACGGCGTGTCTCGATAATTTTGGAAATCTGGATGTGTTGATTCGAATGCCGTTCTACCGCGCGAAAATAATATTGACAAAAATAATCGAAATAACGGTTTTTAAACAATTGAACGATTTTTGTTCCGTCCGAAAACAACGCCGAGTTTCGCATTAGGGCGCGCAGCTACATACGGGCAACGCAACATAGAAAACGCGTTCATCGCGTTCTCGCCATTTTTATTATTTTTTTCGAAGAAAAAAAGACGACGAATTTGTTTAATACGTGAGCGAAAATGCTCACACGTCAACAACGGTGTTAACGACGGGTTAGTCTGATTTTTATTAGTTTACGAATACTTAGCCGTAGACAATTAGATTTAGACGAGAAATTTAATGAAAAAATTTAAATTTTGAAAAAAATCAAATGTAAAAAAGTAGTGATATGTTTGTTTTTAAGCGAAAACAGTTTAAATAGTAGGTACCAAACACCGTTAACAATATTTGATCATAGGTGTGGAAAATAAACGGGCAAAACCACTCAAAACCAAAAATTGCATCCCCTCGATTTTTTTTTTTTTTGGAACGTCTAATTCAATCTCTCAATTTACCTAAGCTCCTCTCAACTCGAAATTCTTACCGACATAAATACGTGATAATGTTTGTAGCAAATTTAAAATGCTCCTGAAATAAAATTAATCCTAATTTTGATTGTTCAAATTTCAATTCGTTTGCTACGGAAACTAAATACATTTTGTTAATTTATGAATATTTCAAGAAAATTATATAACTCGTAACTCAGTATGATAAAAAATAAATATACAAAACCAATATTTTAGATACTTTTACCATAGTAGATTTTTCATTTTATGATCAATTAGTTCTTAAATCTTGCTAAATAAAAAAAAAATTCAAATTTTTTAACAGGTTTGATATTTTATTTGAGTATTTGGAAAACAATTACCACTTTTGTTCGAAAAGAAGGCTTTTAAACGCTAAATACAATTTATAGTGTAACAGTTCGTTAGTAACATTATGTGAATTTACACGATAATTTTGTAAACTGTTAACATCGTATAAAATCCATTTATATTCGATACATATTCTTGACAGCATTAAAACTGTTTGACGCGTGTAAATATAATGTATTTATTTTTTTTTTTTTCATTTTTAACAAAATCGTAATCTGGTGCCTATATTCTGCATTTAACACCAAAAGGTAGGTCTAGTGATTATAAGGCTAATACCTACCTTTCAACTGGATAACTTTTAATTCGTAAATTTTTAACGTTCGTAGACGTGACTACTTTATCACCCACGTCAAGTTCTAGACCGTTGTCGGGCACCACAAGTCGGCGAATTAAATCCATAAAAAATGTACGCGCGTTGGGCTCGCGGAAACGGATTTACTGTTAAAAGTGTTGTTGCGCTTAACACGTGGAAAAGGAGCGAAAATCTCCTATTCGGGAGCTGGTACTCGATACAGGGTGTTTGGCACAACGTATGGAGTCTGGGATTTATTTTTTGAGTTTAACAGGAAAACCGCGGATCGGTACATATTATAAACGATTGAAAATTACAGGAAAAAAAATTGTTTTTCGGTACATTTCTAATGGGAAAAAAAATCTACCGATCGTGTTCGATTCGACGTTTAGAAAATATTTTTGGTTTTCATGACTCACGGACACAAAAACTACCCTCCGTTTTAATGTAAATGTATGTATGTATGAACAAAGTTTTTGGAGATGACACAGCAAAAACGGTTAAACCATTTGATTTCCGTTTTCGAGAAAAAAAAAAAAGTTACTTATTCTGTGCACCACATTTTGTTTTTGTTTTTTGTTTTGATTGAGTAGGTTTTTTGTAAAATCGTGTTTAAAGTTTGGAACGATTCGTATACGTAATGTGTTGCTGCTGTAGGAATGTGATATTGACCCTACAAAACCAATTCAAATGCTGTGTTTAGGAAAATAAAACTTCATACTTGAGGTTTTACATCGAGCAATTTTTTTTTTTTCTCAAATCGATGCAGTACTTTTTGTGAAAATAAAGTCCAACGTTTCTACTGATAACGCGGCTTGGATATCATTTTTTACGACCACCATCGCGATGATAAACGTTTACGACATTTTATGATAAAAACCATAGGAATAATTAAATAAACAGAATATGTGTGAAGAGATTGGTATAGGTACTGCAATTTATTATTGCATAAAATAGGTTGGTGTCGCTGAAAGTGAGACGTTCCCCGTGAGATCTAGTGGTTACGATCGCCGCTAAGACACTTCAACATTTCACGAATGGTTTGTGCTGTCGTCTTATTTTATATAATATGGTCACGTTGAACCACACAGAATCTGCTAAAACACATCAATAAACCTAGTAGATACATTAAATAATTTTACCTTCACTTGCTGAGAGAATTTTTTTTCTGTATATTGAATACTCGTGAAACTAATAGTTTGCATTGGCCATATTATTGTGGATTTCGCGATGCAGTTATAATATTGAGTTACATTAAAAATAAGTGAAAATAATTGTTGCAATTCTTTATAACATTATAATTTTATCTAACAAAACATAGAAATCATAATCGTTACGCTGTATCATTTGTGCGAGAACATAATAAAAAATACGCGATTTACAACAACTAGGCGAATGGTACTAATAAAACGTTATATTTTTTTTTTAGAAAACCTTTTAGTACTAAAATAGCAAAACATGATCGAATTTTTTTTACAATATGACACATTTGAACACTTCGTTGGACTTTTTAACTATTGTTGTTATCAATTTGATTCCGAGGCAAAAAAATGCGTGAAAATAAGTCCATGCGAAAAAAAATAATAAAAACAAAAACTCGATTTACCTTGTACACTCGTTTCCAAATGTCCGTGTTAAAATATGCATGAACGAACAGTGACATGTTAGAAGTCAGCCGGAAAAACGTATTACGTCTCTTTCAGTTTTTTCCGCGAAAACGAAATAATAAATTCCGGCGTTGTTCATCCCGTAAACATCGTGCGCGAAGTTTCTAGACGTAAAGAGTACTTCCTGATCAGTAAACAAAACTCGGCATTCGCAACATCGCTGGAAGGATTGTAGTTTCAAGTTTTTTCAAGGAAACTTCAAAAATTCGATTAAAATAAAATAATAACGGTATTCTTACCTATACAATAATTATAAAAAATTCAAAGATGTTCTAACCTATAGAAGTTTTGTTAAGTTATTGATTATTCATCCACTTGCGGTGCTTAAAAACTAAGGTGACAAATTAATAACCATTGTATTCTTAAAAAATTATAGTTCAGTCAATCGCATATTATTTTCTATACAAAACTACCAGTGTTTCAAAAGTTGCGCCATATTCTCTAACAAATATAAATTTTTTTTTTAACGCCTGTACCCGTGGTTTCAAAAATCTAGTCGATGCACTGATGATCACTGATTCATCCAAGTTTAAATGAACCGTTTCATATATAAGATTTTTTGGTGGCCTTTTCAAGCGCATCACCAGTACTCCCTCGGTGAACATCAAATTGTTTTAGTTGATAAACCGATAAAAGTATAGGAATTTTAAACCATTTTATTTGTAAAAATTCCAAATTGTGATGAATCGATAAATAAAATGTTTAACACTGTAGTTTTCTAAATCTCTGACGTCGTCAAACATATACATATTGAATAGAAAAGCCCCTTTTCGTTTATTGATAATATCAATATAGGTCCATTAGAAGACATTATTTTTTTAAACACAGTAAAATCCGTTATCTATCTATGTATACTCAAATTACCGAATATAATGAGGTGATTCATGATTTCACTGAATTAAAAACAGGCAAATTTGCATAGGAATAAAGTGATAAAACCGAAAAGCAATTTTCAGGAATTTATAATGTATCATAATTGATCATACCCCGTGACTTTCAATCGATAAATAAAATATTGGCGTCACAAGTGGATACAATTTGTTCTTCTACAAATTCGTTATGCAAGTCGTTAGTTTATGAAGGCTGTTTTCTGCAAAAAATCGCTTGAATGACACAATTAAGCATAAAATTTACCTTGAAAATTATATTAGATAGAAAATTTTAAAATTTTATTGTATACAACTCTAAAATCCACGCGTTTTGAAATCGTTTTCAACATTATAACTGTCTGACTCGCGCGTATATTTTTCCAAATGGTTTTTTATTTCGATGCCATAAAAAAACACGAGTGTTTCGATCAATTCATTTTTAAATACTTGTTGCAAGTACCTAACGGCTACTCTGAACCATCGAAAACAATGATTCTACTTTGTAACAGCGATAAACTGTACGGTCGTGTATATATTCTTTTTTTAAAATATACGCAGTTTTAGGTAAATAAAACGTTTACTTTTTTTTTTTACGACCTACCAAGTCATGTATAAAATAATCCAGGAATCGTGTACATCCATAAAAATGTGTATCAAGTGTGGCAATAAAAATAAAACGTTCGAATGGATTTCTAAGGAATCGCATGCACGCCGTTGTGTATATTGGTTGTTTCGACGGTTCGAGTGGTGAAAACTTCACACTTTGTGTACGCACGCAAACACTACGGGCCCAGTGCGAGAAAAAGGGTGTGCACGGGGAAATAAATATTCCTTAAAACGAACTTTACGCGAGTTCAAAAAGAAAAGCTATCCGACATTTTGACTTTTTGCCGGGCCGAAGCCGTGGTTTGGCACTGTGCATAATACAGTGAATTAGTGTTTTCTTCAAGAACTATTTGGCGACGATAAAATATTATACTTTTACGTATATTCGCGGACAAACTTTATACGCGAGTTTCTTTTCTTCAAAAAAAAAAAAATAAATAATTCGAAAATAAATTCTTTGGTTATAATTAGACTCGCTTACAGTATTGCAGTAGTCCATCTAAAACGGTTTTAGCTATACGCCAACACAACAGCTTCCTAGCGTTTTAACATTTTATACATACGCAGACGAGTAGGTTAATAACTATAAAATCTCTCGTCCGTTTGGACTCTATCAATATTTCTGTTGAGTTCAGTTACAGTCTTAAGAAGTTGTATAAATTCACTGAATAATAAAAGCATAAAAAAAAACCAATTTAAAACGAAAAAATGTTCGTTATTTGTTCGATACACGTTAATTTTAATGTACTGTATCCCTTTGAGAATTTCATCAAACAGTCGAAGTGGTTTGGCTTTTCACATAATACTTTCACGGATATCTTATTGGACAATTTTTAATATTTTTCACCACATTTACTGGTTGTAAACATAAACTAATTTATCACGCACAATAGGTAAGTTACGTATAATAATGACGCTTGGAGTTATGAAAATTTTCAGATTGTCAAAAAATATATTAAAGACGGATTTTTACGCTTTTAATTTTTAACTGCACCAAACGGCAAAAACTGAATGGCGATCAGCATGGACGTCACAAAACATTATTTGGAACTAAGCACTTTTTAAATGTTGTCACTTATACACCACAGTACAAACAAAAATCACGTCCGCGACGAGATGATTTTAGTGTATAAAATATTTATAAAACTATACGTATGTCACTTGCTGCGTTTTCGATGCGAATTCCGTATGAACGTCAAATCGTAAGAGAATAAGAACAGTGTACTACGAGCGTCTAAAAAATTCAAGTGTTTTGAAAAAATTAAGTCATTTACGTGTGTAAAAAGTGAAACACCCCTTATAGTATCATTTTCTGTCCGCGGTTAAAAAAAAATTAAGACTAATCGTGAAAAATAAAAATTTGGAGATGTGGAAATTTACCCGAGAACGTTCTTTTGGCGTTTCCGAAAAGTGGGTATCAAAAGTGTGTTCGTTTATCCCGAAAACGACTTTTACGCTCGTTATTTTTTTTTTGGGAATAATATTTACGAAACCGACTTGTCGGCAATTTATTGCTACCCTAATAATAATAATGATCGAAAAACTAAATGTTAGTTAGAGTCAAAAAGCGGTCCGAAATAATTTATGGAAGTGTTTATACAACAATATATTTCGTATTGCTAACTCGCGGGTAGGTATTGTGAAAAAAAAAAAACGAAACAATTGGTTTTATTTCAAAGTATGAATAATTTAGATTGCTCTTCGGAAACTCGATTTTTTTTTTTAATGTTTTTTACACCACCTGAATGTGTACCCTTAAAATAATTTATTATTCATGAAAAAAAAAAAAACCATAATTAAAAATAATAAATAAAAGGAAATTGACTTGGGTACCTGTGTTTTTTTTTCTCTCTCTCTACAATCTATACGCAAAAAGCATATTTAAAACCCAGGATGAAAAAAGCGACGGAACAAAATATCATACTTAACCGTTATACTTGCGTATTGTTTACGTGTCACTATGAAAAATCAACCGATATATATTTTTATTTTCGCCAGTGAAAGCGTTACCATTAACGTTTAGTGTTTTTCTATGCGCTCCAACTCGAATTTCAACGCATTTTCAAAGGTCACGGAACAAAAGCGTACTGGTAATAAACGGAGGATCGCTTTAAATTCAGTACAGCGTTAAAGAAGTTGTTATTTAAAAAG
This sequence comes from Hormaphis cornu, assembly GCA_017140985.1. Classification (NCBI taxonomy): domain Eukaryota; kingdom Metazoa; phylum Arthropoda; class Insecta; order Hemiptera; family Hormaphididae; genus Hormaphis; species Hormaphis cornu. Next base: position 14,525,432 of record CM029359.1, read on the forward strand.
AAACTTTTTCGGTTTCTCGTTGTTCGCCAACTCGTTCTCGATTGTTTGTTCGCAAAAGGAGTTTGTTCCCGGTTTTTCGTAACATCGATTTCACCTCGTTTTACGGAACAAACGCGTAATACACGCGGCAGCCGACAAAAATGTCGATTACTTTTCACCGCACGAGTAAAAAAAACGTATTTTCATTAGTACGTTTCTATATCGTTATCGGCTATTTCACAACGATTTGTTTCGCGTAGTTCCCGTTTGTATCGCTCTCTCGTTGCCTAAAAAGGAACTCCGTTGACGGTAAAATATGATGTGGAAACGGAGTAAAAGTGTATCCGACAGTATCGTTGTGTCGCGCGGAAACAGTCGCGAGTGTTTTTCCGACGTGGCGAGAAAATTCACGAAAGTCGTGTCGTGCGCGGTGCGTTTTTATCATCAAAAAAAAATAAAATTTTATTCAATTTTAATCAATCAACGCGGGCGTCACAAAGTCGCGTAAAAGTCGGTCTTAAGAACCGGTAAAAGAAACCCCCTTTGTACGCGGTATCGTGTTGTTTCGGAAAGGAAAAAAACCCTCCGCACAAAGGAAAATAAAAACGAAAAGTGTAAACAACCGAACGAACAAACGAACGTCGTCTACGCCACGTCATTAATTACACACGTTTGTCCCCTTAATTTCTCCTCTCGGTCCTTCTCTTCCCGACGTTCTTTTCGCCGCGGGTTCTCGACGCCTACCCCCTCGGAAACGTCGCCCACACACGTAGAACGCGTATCGAGCCGAAAAGAAAAAAAAACGTCGTGTGTGTAGAGGTGTATGTAAACGTTCTACGATGAGCGCGGAAGTTTTCGACTAATCCGCCGCCGCCGCCGCGCGTGATTAATGGGCCGGACGAAAGTTTCGAAAGGCCTTTTATTCGTACCGCTGTTACCGTAATAATAATAATAATAATGTAAAATTGAAAGTCTGCGGCGACGACGGACGACGACGACGACGACGACGACGACGACGCCGAGATCGCGTCGTTCCGGGCTGATGGATCGGCGCCCGCGACGTGAATAATAATCATCAACAACCGCGTGTTAATGTAACCTTTCTGTTTTTCTTTTTTCTTTTTTCCCGCCGTCACTCTGCTCTCTTCGTTTTCGACAAATCTCCTCTCGTTTCCTCCGCACGTTCGTTTGGACCACGCGATACGACCGACCGTGCATTTTTTTCCCTTTTCCGCACGCGCTGTCGCGTAAAAAATCAAAAAATCTTTTTTTCCTGTCGAAAATCGCCGGGCGCTTGTTCGGGTTTCGACGTCGGTCGTGTACGTACCTCGATTTCAAACGTTTCGTTCTTTCGCACGAGGGTTCTGACGTCGGTACGTGGCAACCCGCTACACGTTTCCTACACGTTTCCGGTCACCGCGATTTCTATAACGCTGTTTTTCATTCATTCACCTCAAACGTTACGTCGACGATTAGAGACAGAGAGAGACTTTGACGAATAAAAATCAAAACGCCGGTTATTTTAACGTAAATAAAAAGTCGTCGTCTGCGCGTACAACGTCATCAACAAATAAATCTGTGTAATTAATTATTGAGAATAAATAATTATCCATTAAAAATGCGGTAAAATACAATTGTGTTTACGATGGTGAAGACCACGAAAGTACGCGTAAAATGGTAAGCAAAATAAAAATATCCGTTTTTGAACTTCTTTGGACGCAATTTCGAAGCGTTTTTTTTTGACAACTCCGTAAAAGTATGCAAAACCATGAACTTCCGGGCTCGGTAGTTTAAAAATTTCGCGTATTGTAATTTTGAATTGTTGAAAGAATGCTTAAAAAATTTCGTGAAAAAAAAAAAACGAGCAATTGATCTCTATAGCGGCCACTAATTTTGGGCGAGTTAAAAATTCAATATCTATGATATGATCGGATAGAATGTAAATTTCGATGTTTTATATTCAACACATGGTACAATTTTTTAAATTCTCGTCACGATTGGAATTTATTCGTCCAATAACTCGTATGAATTTCAATCGATTGATTAATTATAATAAGAGTTGTTTCCAAAAAAAAAAAAATACAACCGAAAAACATCAACGTAAAAACGTTCGTGTAATGATTGTTTTGATTTTTGAAATTCTCTAACCTAGAAAAAAAAAAAAATTATCGTTCGTACTGTACCGAGGTTTAGAAATTCTAAATTTGATATTATAGAATTTACGAAATCATAGGTACTGCGAAAATTTGGATTTTGGGTTTGGAATCGTTTTAATAATAAAAAAAAAAACAATTTTTAATGCTTCAAATTAAGTACCTACCATCTCGAGTTGACAACATTTTTATACGGAACATTTAAATTCCGTATAACATATTCTGTCAGTTCTATCAAGAAATAAAAAATCACAATTATAATGCTAACTAGTACTAGCGATTTGGTTTAAAGTCAGTTGAACGAATTACAAACGACTAATAACACCCGCTAATTAAAAAACAAGACAATTATTAATAACGAACATCACTTATAAATAATAAAGTTCGACGTCGAATTTATTTTTAACTGGGGGCAACGCATCTGCTGCATTCAGTGCTTGTGTCGAGGCCGTAATTAAGAAAATTTAACATTTTGTGATTTCGTTAAATATTTCGGGCTTCAGACTCGACTTTTCGCATTAACTATAATCGTAATTTTCAGCCAATATAAATATTTATATGAAATCGTTGAATAGGGGTTGAGAGGATGAGAAAACGATTTTTTTTACCCACGGATAAAAAACAAAATCCGTCATAAAAAATAAGCAAAATCCTTCACATGCAAACAAAATTTTTAGCCTGATATTATATCCATACTAGTTGACGGAAAATTTTCGTATAGTCGCTCTTCTCAATAATCTCTTAGGTCGATCTGAAGACGATCCTGCATGTTTCCAACACAGTCCACCTCACCCACTCATACCCAATAATAAATGGTACTAATATTCATTTATACTTTTTTTTTAAACCTCAGCTCCGGTCGGTTTGCGTATCTATCGTGTATTAGGACGATAAAAACTAATCCACCGGAATGAGTAGAAAATTCCCTCACCCTCCAATCATTTTGACGATGTTAACCATTATAATTTATTATATTCGCGATAAATTAAACCGAATTCAATCGAAATTCGATTGTTCCCTTTTCGTTACTCGCGATTGTAATCAATTTCGGTGACTATTCTATCCTAGGAACAACACTATAGTATCGCTATTGTAATTTTGCTCTAAACGAATATTGTACATTACTATGGTGTTATTTGTATTGTTACGAAAAACACACTGATAATCATTATTGTGTCGACGAGATGAGAATTCAAAATAATTTCTGAGAAATTCCCAATGATTGGCCATTCGGCGTCTCAGAATCATAATTACCTACAGTTCGTTTGAAATTGATACCCACTAATTATGATTAGAAGAGGTACATTTATTAGCTAAAATAATTTAGCTTTGTATAACCGAAAATACTTTTAGTTTTAAATACTGAAATTAATAATTATTATACTATACCAATATCGGTAATAATTGAAAAATCGTATATTATATTTTTTTTATTCCCACGAGACTGAATACCCTAAAATACAAACATGAAAAACTAATCATTTTTGCGTTGCTCTTTTTTTAATTTGTTTAATGAACTCGAATTCGAAATTACGTAACATCGTGTCGCATACATTTCAAAATCGACGTTATGTTTATGGCTGCGTTGATAATATTAATACGAATCACAGGAGAAATAAAAAACAAGTGTTTGAAAAAACGATCCCGTGTCCGTCCGTTGCCAAACAAACGTTGCGGAACAATAAACGTTACAAAATTGTTTCGGTAAATCCAAACTTTAATCTCGTAAAATGTCGAATCACGCTCGTAAACTATGAACCTTTTTTTCGGTAGGTTTTTTACGGGCGCTTTCGGTTCACAGTGAAATGTTTATCAACTTTTACACGATGCAATCAAGTTTAATGGATACAGGTATTTTAATAATTGTTGAAATCCAAAAAGAACAAACACTTGATAGCGGACTGTGACAACGGAACATAATATAATTAACAACTCGCATTTGCCGGTCTATGCTTTTATTAAATTAATTATTCATTATTTATTCGAGTTTGTCACACAAGCTAAAAGTTTGTAACGTTGTATCCGCGTTAAACCTCGGGGTACGACGAATATTATGTATTTATTGTTTTTAAAGACGAAATACGGTCGAGAAACATAACATAAGCTGTACGGCTGGATCATTTATGAAATCAATCGGATTTATATCGGAATTTTTTAATAAAATATAAATTGAATTGCGAATTTGCACCAAACATGTTTCGTTCGTGATACTTACGTGTGACTACTCGAACACACAAAAAACCTATGAAAAAAAAAACATAACATAACGAATAAAAGTTTTAATAATAATATCAGAATTATTCTCAAAAGGCTACTATAGAATGATTACGAATAACGGTCGATGTTTGTATTTTAATTAAAATTTTCAACGACACCCCTCTATACCATTGTAACTTGATTTATTTTGAATAGTTGCGAAACACGCTGTTTCTTCCGAAACATGATTTATTAGAACATTGGCGTTTTTTAGTTTCAATACAAAATTAATGATCACCCAATTTACTCGTTTGAACAACGTCACTCGCGATATACCTACACTGTGTTTGAGATCAAGTCAAATTTTTAAAAATGCAGAACACACATAAAATATATCTTATTCGGGTCTCGCTTTGCTTTTACATAAAAAAAGTAACGTTATGAGGCTCGCGTTTGAAAAAGTAACGATTTTTGATTACAGAATATTGTGACAAAATAGTTAACAAACAGCACAGAGCCGTGTCATTTGTTACAAGATAATTTGCAAAACAGAATCAGAGACTCGTAGGGAGTTCCTAATTTTCGGAATCTTTTCTAGTAATCAAAGGCGGGCATGATTTTATATCGAACGAATTTCAAATCTAAAAATCAAAGTTATGACCGTGTAATTGGAGAAAACGATGTTTGACAAAGATTCGGACATTATTAAACTTTTTGGAATAAAAACGTTTGCTATTGATTTTTAATTTTACTGAAGGTGACAATTATTTATGTCGTTTTTTATAGTCGGGAAAATCGCCAATAATAATTTATCATAGGTACTGATGAATGGTGGTCATCATGGACCGTGATAAAAAATGCACAAATTATTATAAAATGATGTGTCATATTTTTGATGTTTTTACAGACCTTTTTTTACCTACACGGTTTTGACTAGCGAAATTATTATTCAGTGATTTCGGATACAAATTTTGAAAATGATTTTCTAAAATATTTTATTTTGAGGATTTTTAAAATCATTCGTTTAGCTATCCCGGGTATAAAACTATTGAAATTATCGTTTTCATCTCTGCTGGCCCCGACCAAAAAATTATTTTCTATAGAAATAACATTTTTCACGACACGTAGTTTTTTATGTTTGTCACATAATATTAATAGTAGCTGCCATTACAATATTATTTCGTACCGTTATAATTTGTTTTTGTTTCTATGACGTTATTTTCACAACCGAAAGGTGTGTTATACGAGGATTATTCGTCTTTATCTCGACAATTTTCTCGCCATCCGACACCGCACACGCAGTCACAGGTCGGCGCTTGCTAACTGTTCTTAATCCACGCGCTTACGAACTGCGACGTATACGCGCAAACTCCGTCCCGAATACGGCTCGGTGTGTCAGAGACCCGACGTCGAGAGTTTAACGACGACGATAATAATTGTTTATTATCGTAGATTTTCAGGCCAACAACACTAACGGCTAATCCGTTGAAATACACCTCGGAGTATGAAGAATAATTCGGTTCCTGATGTTCGAAACGAGAAAAACAGCTCGGTTGTAAAATAGACGAGGTGACACGGACAGTTTTTAAGAGGATTGGGCGAAAAAAAATAAAAACTATGAACACAGTGATTATATTATACAAATATGTTATTAAAAATGACATTCGTGTATGTTACTACCCAACTATCTATAATTATAACTAATAGGTGTTTTTGTTGCGCTGCCGTTGAAATTGCGGTGTTTTAAACATTTTTAAAAGTCTTGTCTAATCAGTACTAGTGTTCTGGTAGAAAATATTATTACTGTAAAGAATCCGTTCAAACTGGAAATCAAAAAAAGTATTGGATTAAATATCTTCCAACGTGTAAATTTAGGGTACGCGTTAAACGCGTTTTCGGACACTTATTTCTCTACCAACGTCGTTTTCGATGATTTTACGGGGAAAATCTCACGCGAAAGAATAACCATAAGTAGGTGTAACAACATATTGTAGGTGTTTGGAATATTTTCTCTAGGAATCGTACTTATTTTTTTTTACAACCAATTCGTATGCACGATATATATGTTGCGACGTTTCCATTTTTTTAAACAAACCCAATACGCGTTACTTAACACGCGCCATTCCGACCCCCCTTGGCCCTGTCAGAAACACAAGCGGACGTTTATTATTATACATATTACGACGCGTTAAAGTGCCATAATATTATTGTCGCGGCCGTTGATTGTGGGGCTGTGAGCAGTATATTAGGTAAGGAAAGCGATTTTTTTTTCTCTCTCCGATCTGGAACCCTTGTTCACGCCATTAAATTTATGAGCGACAATACGGCCGCGGTGTATTGTTCGGGGTTAATAATCGTACGGAGTATATGGATGGTGTGGACTGGCGTGGACGCGGTTACTTCGTTACTAACCCCTGCAACGTTTAGACTGCAGTAACGATTTATCCGCCTAAAGATGAAAGATTATTCCCGAAAAGATATGTGTATCGAGAACAAACGCGTGATACACCCGATACTACTCAAAGGCCACGATAGCGAGTGTTAGCGTTGGATTTTTAAGTAAAATCGTACTCGAGAAAAACATATCAGTCACCGATGAGACACAAACCGAGTCGAAAACTTGGCGTTTTAAAACGCGCTGTGGCGTAGTTTGAAAATAAAACGGATCGTTTGTCCATCTCCGTAGATTCATTTTTCCGGATATAACTTCGGTAGTCTACGGCTCCGAGTAATTAAGATTATTGTGTGTACGGACTTTGTCGGTTCGGAAACGTTAAAACGATTTTAATCGTAATATTCTAGCGAAATTCGTTGTCAAGCTAAACTATTAACGTTTAATCCGTTTCAAGTTTGATACAACAGACAAACGCGTCATGCGAGTTGTTATCCGAGTCGTGACGTATATTTTTCAATTAAACGTAATTAAATATTTTTAAACTACAAACGGCCAATACAATTTCCTTCAAAAAATAATTTTACTCATTTTAACCAAGTGAAGACATAATTTATCCACATGATCTTAACAATAAAATGTGAACTTGAGAAAATATTTTTTCCCATCAACGTCAGATGAGTTTTGGTAAATCAACTCGCGTCGGAAAGCACAGAATCGAGTAAACGTGTCTATTGAATTTTGTTTTCTTCACCCATTAGTTTATACGGTATGATGAAATACGGGTATACAGAATAAATGCTACATTGATCACGTGATATTAGTGATAAATGAAGCGTTTGAAATTTTCTAAGTATTTTAAAATTCAAACAGAATTTCTCGGCTCAGATTCTGTGTCACTCGACGATTAGAATAAATTATGATTTTTTTATTTTTTTGAAAACCTACCGAAATTCTATATTTCTAGCAGAACTATTCAGTTGTTTAAACAATTTGTCACATTTAAAAGTAAAAAGTTCACCGAACAAGTAATGAAAACCTTATAACTATAAAACAAATTAAATATTTTTTGGAATCGCCAAAATATATAATATTTGTACAATCGTAATCATAATAAAAAGTAAACATACGATTTCCTCAATCACGTTATGTGCACTTTGTCGAGTTTCGGGATTTATACGTTAATGCCTTGTAATAAACAATAAACACATTTTTTATTAAATTTATAAACTTTTTAGTCAATACGCATAAAAAAAATTGTGAAGTAAATATTTTAACAAATCGGTAAATTTTAATGTATTTTCGTAATAAAGTTTTACAACATTGTGAAATTCAGCACAAATTAGAAAAAATTACTCTATAAAGTTACACGCTAAATTAAAATTGTTTTTTTTTTTCATACAACGGTCGTAGATAAATCAAAATTGAAGTAAAGGTACTGGAACGTGCAATAAAATGTTTATACATTATTGGATAATTTATGGCTGTTTATTAACCTCCGAATGTTCGTGCGATTTGTCGCAAAAGTAATAGCACAACTTATGGCACAAAGTAGTTGTACAACCGCTTTAGTTCTTTTACGACCGTGCGGAAAATGAGGAACTCAATAACGTACGTCTTAAGAAAAATGTTTCCATTTTTCTCCGTTTTGTTCTTGTCGAAAAACAACGAAAATATTCATGTGGTGATTGGATTTTTACTTCACATTGTGTAATCTACGTTTATTTAAATATTTAATTATAATACGATATTGTATTAGTTGAGTTTAAGGCACAAAGTTCCTAAATTTACTCTAAAAACAGACCATGTTTACTTTGGTTTTACAATATCGTTTTATGAATCATATACATTATTTTTTGTATGAATATGTTGTTTTCCGTTTGAAATAACTCACGAGATTAAGCCTATAGTTCACATCTATCATAAACGGTTCTAGGTCTGTTTTTACGAATGTTAACAGACGCGCGATTTATTAGACAATAAATAGAACAGAAATAACATGTCGTTTAGGATGATGATTTCGCATCCAATCTTGTCTGTCGTTCCCTGATAATATCCCTCAAATTTTAATATTTTAACAGTCGTTTTGTACAGTTAAAATGCACGCTACTTCACGGGATGGCTTAAAAAACGCTATACATTTGTATTTCGTACATAATAAAATGAACGATAATATACGTCGTGTTTTCAAGTGTTTCCGTGCCGATCGAAGGTACATTTTTGTTCGATGTTTTCGATAACGACATGATGGAAACTCATCCAGTGGTGAAAGACGCGTAAACAAAACTATATTTATTCGTTTTTTTTTTCCACAGACCCAAACACATCCTCCGAGAAACCACTTCCGGCTACAAATCGGCCTACTACATCGTGATCAAGATGTTTGATCAATCGGACGTGGGAACGTACAACTGCATATCGACCAACTCCATCGGGAACTCGGAGGGCACTCTTAGGGTTTACGGTAAGATGTAGTATGATCAGCTCAGAAATATGAAAAAAATAAAATAGGTGTGTAAAACGTTTTAAAAAAATCGCATGATAAATGGGAAAAACAATTTTGATATAATCATAATATGTTATTGATATCAAGTAACAATTTTGACGGATTTCTTAACTTTCTTCTATTTTCCCGTTCGTGGAAACTACATGAAAGCCACGGTTTTGAAACGCGTATATTTTTTTTTACTTGCACCGCACGTCGTAAATCGCGAGTAAAACACGTAGAATTTACCACTAATTTGGTGGTTATAACTCGTCACGCACGAATAATGACATTATTATATCGACGCATTATAATTCTAATGTCGTGACTTACTTCCTTGCATCGTGCGATAAAATCATACGTGTGTTTAATGAGAAAATTTCCGCATCGATTACGTTTTAATTGGCGACCACTACATAATGTCGTCTAATGGGTGAGTAAAACGTGTTTGGTTTCGTAGTATTTTTAATGTAAATTTTTCGATTCACTGTTTTGCCACACGTGGTGTTCAAAAAGATAGACAGACCGCATACTACGTTTAATTTTTTTCGATTCGGAACGCAGCAAAGAATGTATTGTTTTTGCAACGAATTTTTTTTTTTTTTCTTTTCAAACACTTTTTCGGGTAGAAGGAATGCTCCATCAAGTCAATAACTTTTCCGATAGGCTTACATGGTTTCCGGTCCCAGTTTTTTGTAAAATTTTGCTTACTTTTTGAATACAAGCCCAAAAACCGAAAAAAAGAAGTTGAGACATTTACCGCGAAAATGTCGAAAAAAAACGACGAAAACTGGAACACCGCACCGAAATTTTATTATTATACGAGTGGAAAGAGTTTCGCTGATCGATGTAGCACAAAAAAGTTAGGTTTAATTTGATTTTAATTGGATGTCGTTCGAAACTATGTTAAATATTTTACGTGTTTAGCGAGTTTTAATCCAAAAACATAAAAATTTAAATAGGAACCCCCGATGGAGAGCCGAGTAGTAGTGATTGCCCGATATTTTTATAAACGCATCAAAAATTTAAAGAAAGAAAGAGAGTAAATTTGAGATCGGCGAGATGTCGTTCAACAGTTAGTGATTACCTATAAAATTCGTGATTCAGGAAGTTTAATAAAACTGTTTCGTTAAAACTGGTGGATATAAAACGACACGTTTGGACCGCAACTATAGTGACCCGCACAAAAAGCGTCACTCCGTCTACTCGCCGAATCCTCGTATTTTTTTTTTTTGCTAAAAATTTACAAGTTAATAAAATAAAAGTCGTCCACTAGAAGCAGGCGAGAATATCGACCGGTTTAAAAACGTAACTCCGAATATGTTTCTACGGGATAATTTTATTATTATAATTACACCGTATTTCGTTACGACGTTCGCGCTATGCAGCGCGATCATATTTGATTCGGTATAATTCGGTTAGTGGCGGTGACTACTGCAGCTGCAGTAACCTCGTAAATTCATCACAGCTCAAATATTTTCGGTAGGCGAATAATTTTCTAATAACGCTCCATACGGCCCGACTTGATATATTACAATGTCATGACATTATAATATAATAATAATAATAATGTACTTACCCCGGGTGTTATGACCTCCGAATAGCGAATAGCGATGCGCAAATTATTATTATTATTATCGTTCCGCGCGCCATTCCAGAGGAGGGCTCGAGGGCCATTTATCAATACATCCGAAAGGGTGACAATCGCAATAACGCAGAGGAAAACGATTGGAATCGTGTGCGATTCCGTGGATATTATATACGCTGTAGAGGATGCGGAAAAATGTGTGTATGCGCGCATTTCCAACGACGCGATTTTCTTTAAATGCGAATCTATTTTCTTTTTTTCTACGGGGGTAGTTGAGAATCGCATTTTATCGCGCAGAGAGATACCGATTAGGAGGTACTCGAACGATCGGAGATGGTCAAAAAACCGAAACTTCTGAAGTTTCGCGAAGATTTCACCACGTTTTCCCGGCGATTTGCATTACTAGTAGCCGAAAAACGAAAAATAATCACGAACGGGCGGATTTCAAACTCCGTAAAAAGAGTTAGCGGTTTTTAGTCTGTTTACACGAACGAAATCGGTTTAATTTCAGTGGTCTCGTATTAGCCGTCCCGCGGCTGTACGAATATATTTTTTTACTTTTTTCGAGATGATGAGTCGTGTGCAGTATGTACGATCGAATTAATGTAGATTTGTAGACGATAAGTGGCATCGAATGAATATGTTTAGCGATACGGGGAATACTGGCACACAATCACTCGTAACGCGTTCGCACGCTTAAAAATCTGTCGAATCGTAAATTCGGTTTGCCTAAAATCGTCTACGAGTCCATAAAATTTGACCGCTTCCAATCCTCTAAAGCCTTCGTTTATCGCCAAGGAGTATTTTCAAATCCAAGACGTTTTAAATGCGTTCATTGCTTTCGTACCAGAAACATTATATCGTATGATATCGAAAATGATAAGATAATTAAAATAAAAGCGTGATTTTTGCTCAGAATAAAAAGGTCTTATTGAAAGTGGAAGCTGGTAATATTTTACTCCGAGTGACTATACTCATTTTAGACCGTGTAAAATTGACTCATTGATAGAGCTTTATTGAGAAAAAAAAAACAATATATTGACGAAATTGAACACATTGGTAATGCGAATAATTGTACGATTAAAACACGTATTACTCGGCAAAAACATAATTTAATTTTTCAAGTTGTTGGTTTTAAAATAGGGTGTTGAATGACCGCGAGTGATTAAAACTGTTTGACTTAAAATTGATGATCAACACGAAGGGATAATATGGTCCTGTACCGGTTTCGTATCTGCTTAGACAATAATACAACACGACGCCGGAGCGAACGTTTTTTTTTTTTTTAATCTTTAGATCAAACGGCATTCACTCTGTCTACGCTGGTGTCGATGCCAGTAGTCAGGGGGTGTTTGGCGACTGTCAAGATTTTTGAAAAACGAGCAAAGAAATATTGACGATTGCGCTTGTTCGGAGAAATAACGAAAACGTAGTAATCGCTGATCCCGTTCACGCGTGAATCGATCTCGATATCTTTGGAGAGCGGATGGTTTTGTCTGGTTTTTCGTTTTAATCCGTTTTCGAGACGATACAACATAATGTAAAAGTATGACTGAGACTGATGCTGAAACCGATGTGTGATAGGGCTGGAGATTTAAGATAAAAAATAAATTACACGTTTTCCATTTATGTGTACTACTGCGTTACCGTATCGTAAATAACGTTACAAAAAAAAAAAAAGAGACGTACCGCGGTCGCGTATACGATTCTGAAATATAATTCGATGACTCCGTCATATACGTGTCTACCAAAGGTAAAACGATTTTTTACGTGGTTTTTGTCGCGCGTTATCTCAAAATACTGTAATGCGCATCGCGATCAGTATTTTTTACCATGGATACATTACATTTAAAATGTAGTCATTTTGACGTACGTTTTTGAATTTAGATCGAACGCATCATTTCACCAGCAAAAGTTATAATTACAATAGTTTATATTAGATATACGCTATTCGATCGCCTGCTGCTGGTCTTCGATATTAGTATCGGAATAATCGTTCTGTCCAAGTATATTTTACTCATTTGCCTGAAGACCTTTTTCTTTCTTTTTTTTTTTTTTTCAACTTGTTATGTGTTCAAAACTTTTCTTATTAGGTTCCCGGGTACGTATAAACGATAAAAACCCGGAAAAACATAATACTTTACACGGGATTTAGACTTAACAATTTAGACAATGCACACCGTATATTCTTGTGGTTGTTAATTTTGTTTTGCTATCGATACGCAACATAATATTATTAATTGTTTGTCACAAAACGGCTTGTTGACTTTACGCGAATCCTGAAAACACTGCAGTAATAGAACGTTGTTCCATATCCGTATAGAGAAATTGGCATTTGCATACGGGGGGCAATTATTTTTACCTTTTTCTTTTCTTCTTTTAGCTCTTAAAGCCCATTTAGGGCCTTTGCTGCTATTACTATTTCCTGCCACCATTTTCTGTCTTTCTCTAGTCTTAATCTTGGTGCACAAACTTGTAGATCTCATTTTACTACATCCATCCATCTCTTCCTACGTCGTCCTCTTGATCGTTCCCATCTATTGCTTCTGTCACTACTTTTTTCAATATCCGTTTGACTCTTATATGTTGGACGTTCGGTACACTTGGTAAATTTCCTTATTGGTTCTAACCCTAGAAACGGCACACGAACAGACTCTGGATGGTCATAAGACCGTCGGTACAAGCGCGAAGTTCCCGTCGTGAAGTTTTTTTTAGACCCTTCCTGGAAGATCTCAAAACGGTCCGCAGTAGACTTCCGAATGTCCGAGTTAGGGCCGTCTTCACGACCTTACCTCGGAGACGTGTAGGACTCTACTCTTGAGGGTACTATTTCGTTCCCAAACGAGTAAGCCACCTCCTGGTAGGTGAAATAGTCGTTTCCAGTTAGGAATCAATATGGCGGCGGTGGACGGGAATCGCCCAAGACCGTCTGTGCTGTTAGGGAAATCTATAACATTCGCCATTTTATTCGAATTAAATCGCGACTGCGTATTTTTTTTTTCGTTACAGAACTCCAGGGCGACATACCGATCGGAAAAAGCTCGAAGAACAAGGTGGCCCGTTCGTCGGCTTGTCCGAAGCACATGCACATCGTCACGGTCGCCGCGCTGACCGCGGTCTGGGCCACAGCTATCGGCTGAACGTCGCATTTTACATTCGGCACGAAAAACGAAAACCGAAAAAAAATCCAAACCAACAAAAATCGTCTCTGCCATCGATTGAAACGACTTTTTCGTTCTTTGTACACACATGTACCATAATAATAATAATAATAATTTTACTGAATATCTATTCGCCGGTTTAGGTATTCGCTCATCAACAGACTGGACGTCTATACTGTGATCGTGCTCGTTGTATTCGCAATAACTATAAATTCTGACGATGTTTCGTATTTTTTTTTTTCTATTTTTACCACCGTTTGTGTTACAAACGTCGTTACACTCTAGGTATATGGCTTGTTGAGATTTTTTTTTGAAAAATCAGCCTTTGCGTTGGTTTCAACAACATCAATATCGTTATTTTTTTTTTTTTTTTTATCAATTTGAGAATTTCTGAATACAACAATTAGAATGCCTATCAATAACAACACAGCGACTATATTGTTACTAGTTAAGAGTAAAAAACTGTACGTTACCCAAACTAACTATTACCCTAAATGTAACAGTGATACGATAGCGACTAATCATCGACATACCTATATTATACTGTTATTGTGTACATTATTATTACGTTTATGTGTAAATATTATCGTAATTAACGTTATAGAAATATTACAAAGTTGTAAATATTAAATAATATCGTCTACTATTAAAATTATTACTCCGTGTTTCATCGAAACATTGTATTTTTACGTTACCTACGTTTTACTTAGCCGATTAAGTTAAAAACGAATAAACGTTGCACATGCTCGAGTGTTATGACTTTATGAGTTTGTTGTCATTTACGTTGTTTGAACATCGTTTCACGTTTGTGAAGGCAAAATGTTTTTAGGGAACATCGTGTATACAGGTTAAACTAATCATGTGATTACGAATGTTGTTCATAAATCAAATAATACGTTTCTTCATTATCTATAATTATTATTATATAAATGATGACATTCGTGTATTAACACGTTTAGAATTTTATCTAAAAATTTACCAACAGTACACAACTGAACAACAATATTGTTTATTCAATTTAATTCTAATCCCTATTCTTGATGCACTCTGGTACTGCAGTTTCGGGCGAAAACAAGTTAGTACTACATTCAATCGCTAGATATCAGTGTTGGTCGCGACTCGCCACAAACGGCGATGTGTAAAATTTCAAGTAATAAATGTCAAAATATTATATGGCCTTCAAATTTCGCAAAAATCGTTTTTTTTTTTATGTTTTAATTTAGTGGATTAAGTTTTTTTTGTTTGCTAAATCTCGGTAAAAGTTAAATATTTTTTTGTTTCGTTTACAACGATTCATAGTTGACAAATGAATACAAAACTAACAATGACATCTATCGATTTGTTCAAATTAGTAAACTTATTCAAGACCGAAAACAAAAATGTATGTACATATATCATTGATGAATACAAATAAAAAAACAAAATCGTTCAGAACATGTATTCAATTTTGAAATTAAAAATTTATAAATCAGAAAATAAAAATAAGTACTTATTCCGATTCTTGATTGTTTTTTGTTTATTTATTACTTTACGAGAACGATAATAATATATTTGCTGTCGATTAAATATGATTTTCAAATCAAATAATCAAACAAAAATATATTTTTACTTCTCGTTTTAAGTAAAGTTTTTAGTTTTGATTCCATGACTTTTTTACCGTTATTATGCTGGTGACGGTTTTTGAAGTGAAAAATTAACTCGTTTTTTTTATATTTACATAATCCAAGTCGGTTTACTTAATTTCTTTTAATTCATCATTATTATTTTCATGTTGCATCACGTGAATAAGTTGATTGAAACACTAAACAACTGTGTTTATTTAATAATACTGCGTACGGTAATATTCATAGAGTATAAGCGTAAAAATTCTGTTAACAATCATTGAGTAACTAAATTCTAAGATTCTCTTCTTTGTAAATTGAAAAAATTAGAAAAACACGCTGATGATTAAGTACACACCAGACATTGAAGGGTAAAAAAACACGTCGTGTCCTAATTTGGGTCAAACGCGATGTAGGAAACTAACGAGAACACCGAGCGTTTGTTGATTGGCGATAACACGGAATAATTGGAGTGTGAATAACACTAATCGTAATTATCAGTTTAATAGATTTTTTTTCGTTTTTTTCATCAATCTCGACGTTTTACGCGGGACGGTTAACACGTAGTAAACTGTAACATTTTATGCCCGTTAAATAATATGGGAACTCAAACGATCGTTGGCGGTTAATAGGAACAATAGATATTGTGAATCACGATGAAATTGCCTAGAGAATAAGCACGTCCATAACGTTATTTAATCGTGCGGATTCAATCGTCGTTACAAAATTTTTGTATTATTACACAACACTGAGTAAAACCGATTCGACCTAAATAATTGCAAATACGGTGCGTAGAATACTCGCTCGTAAAGCTTAACCCGTAAACATTATGTTTTAGTTTAGAATATACACATGTTTCTGATCATTAGCGTAAACGTCAATTATGAGTAGGTACAAGGCGAATAGATCAGCTGAGTAAAGTGTAAATCAAGCTCGTAAAAACATTAACTCGCACGTAAACGTTTCAGTCTTAAATAACATTCATCGCAGATAATATTGCGCAGTTCGTTCGATCTGTTACAAGAAACGATTTGCATACGTATCGTAAATTACTACTAATATATTATAATGATCACGGACAAATTGTTTTGAAATATTAAAAACAAAAGGAACTTAAACCGCGTATGAAAATATGTAAGAAATTATCTCCGCCGCTCTTGACGCTATCACAAACTAAACTGAAGATCGGCAAACTTGTTCCGTCATAAAACGTTAGCGTTAAACGAACCTTTTTTTCTTTTTTTTTTCAATCGCTTTGAAAGCTATTTTTTTTATAATTGAAACCTATTTTTTGTACAAACCAACGTTACGTCCAACTTGAATCGAACGGGCATTATTTCATGCCGTTTTAACACCCAAAATACAAATAAAAAACCGTAGGTTTTTTAAGGAAATATAAATTTGAATCACAACAGGAACTAACTTAAACGACGGGTCCACAGTCGTAAAAGTAAACCCGTGCTCAACTTTGTGCACGTTATGGTAGATATATTATTAACCACTGTAACTCACTGATTTGTCCTAAAAATAAGGTTTCTTGAAACTATTCAATACTACACAATCATATCATTTTGTCACAGATTATTTTCAGATTCATCATACCTACCGTCTGAACCGGAGTTTCAACGATGCGAACGGAAACGACAACGAATCGTGTTGTAAAACTCAAGTTATCGATTTCAAATTTAACGGTACAGTTTATTTTCGTGATTGACGATATTTCAAAACGGTTCGTCAGAGAATTTATAACACAAAATGAACAACACGTACTCTTGTAGACAATGTTATGGATTATTAGTAAAAAAAAAACAGTCTGTTAAATAATTTCAGGCTAAAAATTATACAAAAACAGTGAGACCTCAAGATCGATCGGTAGGTTTTAGAGAAAAAAAAAATATTCTTCAAAACGATTTTCAAATCTGGCCGTCGCAATAAATTACGAAATATTTCGTTGGAAAATTACTTTGAAAACAAACATAAAGAATTATGTCCGATAAATCGATTTAATAATAATTGTTATTATATTTTAGACCAAATTATCATTGATAACTTTTATAGACTTTATTATAATTTTTTAAGCAATTCGATCATCATTTATATCAGACCATTTTATCATCTATACAATGATGTAATAAAACACAGTAATTAGTCGAATAAATAATGTTAAACAATATGTTTTATGCTGACGAAATTCTATGTGATAATTTCAGCTGTAACAGCAATTTCCTTTCGTCTATCACGACAAATTGTATCTACAGTAATATCCAGTAGATAATTTATTAATTTTAAACTTAAACGTAGAATGATTTATTAGAGTGATTATATTTATTTTATTTTACAGATTTCCTTGAACTCTGAGTTATCAAGTTGGTTTTTTTTCGACCGTATAAACTAAGTTTATAACTTACTACTTAGTATGTACATATTGCGTTTGAAGCATTTATGGTAGAGTATAATATTTATCGAAAATTCTTATTTTGTATCCATTATAGAAACCCAATTATTATTGATCGATACGCATAAATAACGATCGATTATTAGCTTCTTCTGGTTTTTATTGTTTTGAAATAGTTTACTATAAAAGGTAAATGCAACACACACAAAAAAATAAAAGATAAAAAGAAAAACTGTTTGAGAATAAAAATATGAAATTTTATAATAAAAATATATATATAAATATGTTGTATAAAATGTTATTATAAAACTGCGTATAAATATTATGCGCGATGGACATTTTACACATTATTTTACCAAACGTTTGAAATGTATTTTATTGGTAAATAATAATAATAAAAATGAATAAATAATGCGAGAATTCCATAACATATGTAGGTACAGTCTGGTTTAATTTGAATTTTATATAACTAATCGTATTTGCGCATAGTCAAAGCGCTGTTCATTTACATATAAATACTATAATTTCTAGTGTTTTAAAATCTCACTTCAGCGATATCAAACTATTTTTTAGTATCAAAATAATTATTCTGACGATAAGCCAAACTATGCGCGAATCCCACAAACCAAATCGTCCGCATACGGATCGTGTGAAATCATATTTTACAGCAAAAATTATTTTTCACGACACGATAACTTACGAAGATTTGTGTGCCTTGATCGATGTACGATAAAAACATTTTTTTTGTGTACTTATATAGTTTGGTTTGATTCAAATTGAATTTTTGAATACTGTACGTTCGCATGTCAGCGTCAAAAACATGTTACCGGTTTAGTCATATTTTTTATTTTTTTTTTTTATTCTCTTCAAAAGTTATCAACAATTAATCGTTGTTAAGTATTATTTTAGTATTATTATTAAGTAAGCGAAATCAATAGCTATCGGAAAATTAGGCGCCTATTTATGAAAGAGTATATATTTACAATTGTTGAACCTCTTTAACGGCGTTTGGTACAGGAAACAGTTTTAATATACATCAAGGTTGATTAATAAACTAAAATATGTGTTTTGTTATTATAATATAATTATAATGTTTTACTAAAAGACGGCTGACCCTTAATTTTATAGCCACAACTCACACACACACAAACACACACAAACACGCGCACACACACATTCAACTACGAACTGACTAAATTATACTGGTCGACCTCTGTCAAGGGTTAGTAACGAATAAAATCAACTATACAACGCATCGAGCGGCATGTTATTTCCTAGTTCGAATATTATTATATAAGACACAGTATTAATCGCACGTCAAACAAAACAATCTTACGGAAAACCAGGGTATGATTAGGTGTGTATGTATAAATTTGAACGGTTCATATTCAAAGCGAAATAAAAATATAGCGTTTGTGCCAAATGGAACTTTTAACGGAACCAACGTACAAATTATAGAGAACATATAGTTTCTTAAATAGATGTATCCGGTTCGTTGTGAAATCGTTAGTGTTCGGTACTACAACGCTAAACACGATGACGTTTAACGACAAATTTCACAAATC
>CM029359.1:14545346-14655020 GCA_017140985.1 Hormaphis cornu
CCTAAACAAACGTTAAACTCGTTATCATTCTAACAAGAATTGTATCAACTGTGAAAACGATCTCGAAGTTATGTCAATTTAATGTGTATTCATTTGCTGATTATGATAGGTATATGTTAGAATATAAATGTGTAAAAAAAAAAAAAATAGCGTACAAAAGTCATGTGACACGACAAAATTATTGGAAATTGTATGAATTAACACATCATTTAGCTAGATAAATGTTAATTGTTATTAATTAATATTAATATTGATTTAAAATAGTAAATTTATAAAAATTAAAAACTCGTATAACAACTAGATTTAAATAAGTGGTCCGCTGGTGCTTAATTTTTGAGGCGAAATGTAGGCGATTTCTACCACTTACAAAGCATTCAAATGGACAAAATTTAATTAAACGTATACGTATTATTGTGAATTGTATTTATCATTTGATTACTATAACGGTTCATAAGAGCATCAACGTTAAAAATAATGTAAAGATCGACAAACTTTTTGTGTATGTTTTTTTATTGGTACGGTTCTAAATATGTCTTACAAAACAGTACTTGAATATTGTGTACGATATGAGATCACTAAAAGTTGTAATGTTTAGTGAGACGTCTAAGTATAGATGTTGAATGATAAGAAAAAACTAATGAAAAAAATGTGATTATCTACAATTTGAATTTTAGATTGATTTTTAAATACTAAATGTATAAAAATTAAAAACTCGTATAAAAGCTTAAGTGGCCTGCTGGTGCTTAATTTATAAGAGGCAAAATGTAGGCGATTTCCACCACTTTCAATGCATTCAAATGAACAAAATTTGATTTGCAAAAATTACCTCCGTCTCGTAGAATCATTATAATCGGATGATTAGATTCTGAGCGCAGAGAAGAATTTATTGTTTTTACAATGATGTTATTTTTTTTTTTTTTAAACTTTTTAGAGTACACCTAAGTATAATTAAAAATTAAAAACCAGGATTTGAAAAATTGAAGCTCTATGCAAACGTATACTTCATTTCAGTAAAAATAAAATTATTCAAATGAGACCATTCTACACGGCGCGAGAATTTGTTTCTGCGAAGCAAGTTTTTGAGGAAAAAACAGGACCTTAAGTTATTAAATAAATAAACTTTTTGGTCTGCTTTTATAAACAACATATTTTAATTTGGTAAATAACTTGGTGAATTGAATTTAAAAAAAAATTGAGCGATACAAATTGTGGTCTTTTGTTTTTTTTTAAGATCTTTCGTAGCGATAATTGTTTTCTACACTTAAATAAACTTTGTCGTATATTGTGTTGACCCGACTGTCCTACTCAATTATTTTTAGTTCATAATAATTGTAGTCGTTGAAAATTAAATACGAACTCCGATTTTATGATGAAACTTTAGTCTTTACATAATAAATATATAATCGGTGATAAAAACTAGTTCACATTAAAATTAGTCGCCGCTAATAATTATCGTGATTGTTGTAATACGGTAAAATTAGTTCTAATATTATATTAGTATTATTATGTAAATGGTATCAGAAATAAATAACAGTTATTACTGTTGATAACTGATGTGACATTTGATACAGTTTTAATTTGTTTGTTCTATAACTTTATTGATTTTAATTGAATAACTGTATTTAATTTTTGCGAAAGTAAAGCTAAAAAAGAAAAAAAGTCAGTAGAAAAAGGCAATTTTTATTACTCATATATATGATTTTGTCAATTGCTTCTACAAATTAGAACTTGCGCGAACTACAAAAAGTAGATAAATGTCCACCAAATATCATTATTACCACGATTGCCATCAACTGTTTGCAATTCTGCAGCTTGTTATAAGAAATAATTCATTCGTTAAAATAAGTAGTTTTAATTTAAATTAAATTGAACTGAAAAATAATATCTTTTACAATGAAAAATTAATAATTTTTGATTCTTCTCACAGAAATTATTGGTTAACGTGATTTTTAAACAGAAATTAAAACCATATATATACATATATATAGTTGAACACTTTTAAAAATTGTTTTATTACAAAATATCTAGTACAAATATACTATAATGGTTGATTCAAATCATTTGTTTATCAAAAATTAAAAGAAAAAACCATTGTAAAAACCATATATTTCTTATTGCGCTCAGAATTCAAAAAAGGTTTTTAATTAGAATTTCGACAATTTTTAGGCTAAACTCAGAACACCGACATCTTCAAGTATAAGTCCAGTATTTTTTGTCACTTTTGTACTCTTAAAACTATAATTTCGTATTCAACATTTTGAAACACGTTTGATAACATAAACAGTTCTCTTTTAATTCTAAAATTACAGAAAATTCCTAGGCACAATTTTATTTTTTCGATTTTTTATAAAATCGCAAACTTCAGTTCCATCAGTGATTTATACTAAGGAAAAAAAGTGTATCAAACACAAATTATATGTATTTTAAGATTTGATGACTAATAAGCATTTACTTTTTATAAGATTAAAATAATATAACCGAAATAAAGTGTAATATTAGATACTTATATTTACTGAAAATGACCAACTATTGTTCAAACTAATTAAAATTTCTATGTTTATTTTATTTAAATATTCCAAAAGAGTGGTAATAATTTTGAAATATTCAGAAATGCTCGCATAATCGTTGTTTTCGTAAGCAATGGCCGTGTGCGCCTTCCAAACGAGTAACCAAACTAAAACTGTGACATTTTGCAATGTCGATAACGCTCGCTACTCACTAAATCGTTGAAGATCAGAATGACCAAAAATAACTTTATTTATAATTTTTTTTTTTCGCAACGAGAAAATTGAATATTTTACAAAAAAATTCAAAATTACAATAGTTTTTTGATATGATAATAAAATTTCTAACCACACATTCCAAAAAACAAGTGACCCACCCAAAACCGACACTGCCTGCTAAGTCGCTACATTAATTTGCAACCAACACAATCGTTGCTTGTTACTCCCTTTTTATATAAAGTGTGATGGTAATAAATAATAATCTTTCTTGGCGGAAAATTTTTTTTTTCCATTTTTTCAACTCAATAACAGTTTTAAATATTTCATGACACAATAAATGCAAATATATTAAAAGTAGGTGTATACATATTCTTATGTTATAAACATAAATTTCATATCCCATAATATTACAATAAATTAAGATATCATAATATGATAATAAATCAACGGTACGTAGTAGGTATGATAATTAAAACTGAAATGGTATAGCAACGCAGTGAAAAAAAACGCTCTAGAAGTTTTTAAATAGGTTTTTGATAGAAAATAAGTTTTTCTATCAAAAAAATAGCAACCACTTATGACTATAATAATGTTTCTGACAAAAAAAAATGCAACTAGTACTTGAAATATTTTTAAATAAATCCTAAATATTGAATACTTAACAATAATTTTTTTTCGTAAATACCATATATTTATAGAGTAAATTTTATTTTACCAACTAAAACTCAAGATAAGTACTTACCTGTAGCTACCTGTTTATAATATTAAAATTCAAAAAATAATTAAAGCAAATCTATTATAAATCTATTAACTCATTTTATCATATTTTAAACGTCTGGTGATGTATATTATGCAATACAGCGTTAAATTACAACCGTCTCGTTCAAAGAATTGATAAAATATTGATTTATGGTCGTAAAAATTAATCTAATTTTTACTGAAATCTTGTTGAACGTATTATTAATTCTACTTTACATCATAATACATTAATTGGTACCCCTAATAGTGTTGGTAATGTGTTTTAAATACATTTTAAAATAATTGTTCGATAATTTCCTTGATTAAACATAATGATATGTGTTAAATCAACATACACACGTTTCATACTATAAATAATTTGTAGTAGGTTATATTGAACACGGCACCAAGTTGACGAAACTTTAACAGTAAAATTTCGATAAATAGTAACGATAATTAATATTGATTATTGGAAATTACGAATAAAGAGAACTTTCTAGACCTATGCGATTGCATAATTATCATCGAGAAACTTCATTTGAAAAACATTTTATCGCGTTTTCTATTCTATAGTTAGTTGCAAGTAAATATGTCGAACTAGTAAGTCGAAACACTGAACGCAACTCAAACCCAACATTTTATACCGTTCGAGCGCAAATTTGTAAATACCGTTCTGGTGAAAATTTCCGAAAAAAGTGCCTTTCAAGCAAAAACTATAGTATCGTTATAAGTTTATACAGTGTCGGAGAACATTATCGATTTTAGTAGACAATCAGTGTTTAAAAGTTATATAAAAATTAAAAATTTATATTTTCAGTCTTAACACCTCATAATTATGTTTGAAATGTCGTGTTTTTTACTTTGTAGCACTAATATCGAAATCTTTGAGTAGTGATTGAGTAGTTCATTGTTATTGGTTGATAGATTTGGAATCGCTATCTAAGATTCTTTAAATATTCGACGATATTTTGACCACTAATCTACTCTAGTCTATGAAACGCACTGTTTCAACTTTTTATGGTTTCATTAAGTTACATGTTACGTACCTTTTTATTTGTAAAATTATATTTTCTCTCTCTTTTTATTTTCAGATTTCGCTAGGAGATTAAGACCTAAATCATAATACATTAAAAGCACCTAGGTGGCTGGGAACAATCAGAGTGTTGATGAATACGTGTTTAAAAACGGAGTCTGAATATTGTTCTACATGTTTTGCTGTAATTGATGGTGTTTGATTTCAAACGAAAATCATTTTGTACCAACGAAGGCATTAATATCGTATTTTATTTAAATAATTTAGCTAACTACTGTTGTAGGTTTTTATAATCATATGTTTGGATATATTGTATCTTATTATTCTTATTCGTTTCAGTTCATCCGTCTGTTAGTACACAGTGTTAGATAGACTCGGTTACCTGAGAGATAATTATCATAATAGGATTTATATGATTTTTTTACATAGTTACACAAGAACTGTTGTTGATTAAAATAAATTAACAATTCAGAATTTTCTATGGGATCACGGTTAGTATTGTTAAAAGTACAATTACAAATCGTTATTTGAGCAGGCAGGTAGATTGGACTTCCACAACTTATTAATACTTATTTTTTTTTTTTTTTTATTAAATTTACATAGAGTTCTATACAATGCAATACTTAAGTGACATATTCTTTGTCAATTAACGCCATTGAATGTTGATGAATATATGAATGCCACTCATAATTTTCGCCTAAATGGTATTTATATTTGCAGGTGTAAAGAAATCGTGATGGACAAAACATTTTAAAACGAAAAACGAAATTGGTTTTTTGGTTGTTTTTGCATTCAATGCCTCAAAACATAATCACGCAGCGGAAAGAAAACACGATCCGTTTTTTTTTTTTTTGTACATATTTTTTTATAAAAATATCAAAAAGCATTACAATTTATACATATAAATTAAATTAAATAGATGATAATGATAATGAACAAAAATTAATCATAACAGCTATACAAAATAAATTTCAAAACACACACATTGAAAAGTTATAAAAACAAAACGAGACGTATCCCTTCTGCTGCACGTCATTGCACGTTTTGATTTTTTGACTAAACATGAAATCTAACTCTGCAGCTGCTATGATCTGTGAACAAAAAATGAAAAACGACTAAAAATCAATGTTTTTACACGCGCGTTTTTATTCAAGGCTATACTTTATAAATACGAATTGATTTAAAATTATTGATTGATACCAAGTGGATTCGTCATTTGACTTAATTTTTCACTACGATAAATTGCAATTGAAAACAATTACGATATTTGTTACTGAGCTGCGAGTGTAGAACTATCGGTGATTTACATTAAACGGTTGTAAATTGCTTTCAATGAATCCAAACGTGAACATTATTTCAATTCTGTGATATGTGTAACGGAACGCAAACGTAACAATAATATTCATCTTTCGTAAAATTTTAATAATTAATAATAAAAATTCCTTTTAATAAAAGGAATAAAACGGAACTCTTGGAAGTAAACAAAAAAAAAAAAAATTACATATAATCACAGTTTTAATGTGAAAATAGATAAAAAGCTTTGAGTACGAATCAATTGTAAGTTACTGTTATTTTAATATTTTAATTTTTTTTTTTTTTTTACTCAAGCTATAAATAATAAATCTGTTCGTACATATTCGTTGTCAGTGTGAAACGTTGAAAATCCATCGACTTGTTTAAATTTTTATATTTACCGTTTTACCATTTAAAATCTATGCGAACCGTTTATAGACAGCTAACGACTTTTTTTTTTTGAAGTTGAATAATAATTACTTTTTTCCACAATTTCACTCACAAACAAATTACCAAACGCGTTAGATTAACGTTTTCAATTACGATTGGCATTTAATAAAAATAGTATCGTATCGGAAAATTCGCTCTCACCTTTTACGCGATTCTCGTGAACGACGTAGAGCGATTAGCGATCTGTCTTCGTCTTTTCGTACACACTTCCCCATCAGTCGATAGTTTTGACTTGTTCAGAATATGTCGTGGACCGTTCGGGGAATCTGTGCAGGAATCAGACGAATCGCGAAACAGCTGAAAACAGAAAAACGAATATTTTTATAATCGAACGAAAGACGAAAAAATGTGTTTCAATGTTAAAACGTGTTTTACACATAATATTGCAACAGCTTAGTAATTACACTGCAAAAAAATATTAGTAATAATTGCAAACACGTGGTATACAAACAGGATATAAATCATCACATATTTGTGAAGTTCCGTATTTAATACTTTGATAATTGTTTTTATAAAAACAACCTCATAAGGGGTCATGTTTTACGTTCGTAAGCAGCGTTCTCGCAGTAAACATACAAGCGTTTCGTTTGAAATATAGATTAATCGGTGAATATTTTGTCGGCGACCCGTATAAAAGCAGCGCTTTTTTCCGATCCACGAACGTAGTAAACGTCGGACGCAGTCGGCTTTTGTTAACGGCCTTTGGTTTCAAACCGAATGGCTTTTTTTAACGGCCTTTGGTTTCAAACCGAATGGCTTTTTTTAACGGCATTTGGTTTCAAACCGAATGCATACAAAACGTATCGCTCGGATCGACACGATTCGATCGAACGCTAAAAGTTTGCCTAAATGGCCCCGCTAATTTTTTCCACGGTGCTTGCCGAGATTAAAAGAGAGCGAACCGGCCGGAAAATGCGAGAATCGTAAGTTAATTTTACGCTCTCGAAGAACCGCCCATAATCGGTACGCCGGAATATTTTTTTTCTCGAAAGTAAAAACGTGACAACTTTTCGAATCACGGTTCGCGTGCCATTCCGCCCGGAATTCCTTGCCGCTTTTCTGAAACATATTTGCGGGCCGTCCGTCGGCTCGTAGTTGAAACGAAATTAATTTGCATCGACAGTACAGGAAACGAGACGTTCCTCGCTCGGTTTTTACTCGTTCAGAATACGCCTTTTCGTCGACACGTCGATTCGTGTTCCGAGTTTTCAAACAAATTTATTATTATCATCTCGTCTGTAGCGGAATTTTTTTCCAATGCGATTTGGTACACGAAGCACTTGACGAGAAACGTAAAATGTTTTCACGGACGGTACACGTAGTAAACGGTTCCGTGCGGAAAAACGAATTTTCGACGCGTTCTCCCGAATTCCGCGGAGGAAGGCGATACTAGGGAAATATATTTTTTCTCCCCGCACAGGTAAACCGCAAGAACCGATCGGAGACTGGCAGGGATACGCGCTCTAACACGATCGGAATTTTTTTTATCCATAGTATGCGTTTTTAATTTTCGGAAATTCGCCCGGCGCTTTTACCGGGATTCGACGGACACGTCGGAAACAAAAAAAAAAAAAAACGGACTGGGAAATGGGGACGCAGCGAACGTTTCGCGGAACAAAAACTCGCCGTTTCCGCAGACGCCAGGGACGAGGTCGAGTGAAGGCCTCTGTGATTTATACGCGGCCCACGCGGATGAAATTCTGAGGCGAGCGCGATCGAGAAATTATTACCGTCTCCGTTCGGTATCCGCGTTTGGTAACGATCCGCAACCGGTCGGGACGGTTCCCGCATAAAACAACGATAAATAAAGCCCCCCAAGCTTCCTGTCCGTATTTCATCGCGAGTCGACCGAATTTCTGAAAAACCGTTATAACGTTACGTTAAAACCGCAGACTCTAAAACACATCGTAAACTGTTGTTCGCTGTAGTGTTTCGGTAGAAAAGCTTTGATTAAGTCTCGAAGTGACGAGCCCACTCGGTTTTAACAGTGTGGAGACCGTCGTTACGCCTATATTAAGTCCACATCGGCAACAGTTTTCGCGTAGAACCCTTACAATCCCTTACCCTCATCACTCGCGTGTTCATAATTCACGTTTACGTAAAAAAATTCACCGTGGAAAAACTGATTTTTAAAGTTACGGTGATGTACGAAACATTTTTATCTATTTATTTTGACGTTGACTCTTGTCGATTACATGTTTTATTGTTAAAAATTAATTTGTAACTTAAACATAATGACGTATGGTGGTGCCCAAACGGGACGTTATCGGGGTCACTCGTGTCCAAACGACGTGGTCCCGTTTCAATTCTAAACTTGTCCGAAAGCGAGAATAAAATAAATGGACGGAAAACCTATAAGCCGATATTACGAACAGCTTGTATTGTTAGTAGGCATGTATAAAGGTTTCCGTCCATTTTTTTTTATGGTATCCCCCGCTGACTATAACACTTTAAATAGGTAGGTAAAAACGGGCGTAGTATTACCCTCTGGTATTTATGAAAAAAAACGTGTACAGACATAATAACGTCGTAACATCGGTTTAAATCTCTTTGCAAATTAAAAAAACAACCGTATATACATAATCGTATAAAACAAATTTGAAAATTTTCAACGCTAGTATCAGCGTGGTGAACAATTTAAAATATATACATTATAAAAATGTAACGCGATTTTAGAGAAAACGATAAAGCGCGTCTAAAATTCGACGTAAAAACGAACCCGATCGTAAAACGTGTGCGCGTCGTACACGATAGTTTGGTGGATTCTCCTGACTATAGTTAATTTTACAATACGTAATAGGCGATCCCGTGTTTTTTTACAAAGAGATAATAACTTGTAAAAATTCTCTTTTTTCACTTTTTTTTTGGCCGACACATTAGTTTCAAACGCCGCGTGACCTTTAACGGAGTGGAAACGTGTTGCGAAACACCGGACGGAAACGTCGCAGAGATGAGTTTCTTGCGCGCTGAGAAAAACGCGCTCGTAAATTAATATTATAACTGATAACGATTAATCGGCAACAGATCCGTGCGGACTGTTATATTATGTGTGAACAGAGTGGTGTGTCGACCGTAAAAAAAAAAGACGAACTTTTGCCGTTTTTTTTTTTCTACGGAGAACGTGCTTTAGACCGCGTGCCGTTTTCGCGTACATTCAGAATAAAGAGAACACGTTTGCGCGCGGGCGTTACAAGTTTCGTCGACAAACGAGACAAAGCGAAAGGAGTCTTGAAACGGGAAATCGTTTTTTTTTTAAAAATCCGAAGATTTCGCCGTCCGACGGGGAACGCGAAGAGAGTCAAAAAGTCTCTCCGCTTAAACATATACATATTATACTGTTATCGTGAGACTCACCTCGCGGATTCTCCTCTCGTGATACGTCCGTGTCTTCGATTCAGGCGTGTTGCTACGGCACTGTACACGTCGTACTATTTTTACTACTACTTCTACAATATCGTACCGTTTTTACTGCTCTCGGGTACAATGATATTGAAACACAATAATAGTATGTACAAATAATGTTCGGCGGCGATTGAAATTTTCGGCCGAGTCTGCGGCACGTCGGCGAGTCCAAGAAGCCAAGCAAGCGGCATAACTTTGCGGCCGTGTTGCATATGTGGACGATATATTTCGTTATCGTTTTCGCACTGTACGTAACACACGTGTTGTCGTGCGTCGATGAAAATAGGAACTTTTCGGCTGCGGCGGACGACAGTAACGTTACGATGGTCGTCGTCTCCCGTCTGCGCGGTGTAAGGAAAAAAAAGAGGCCGACGCGCACAAAAACGGCGCGAAAAGCCGTTTGTTGCTCCGCGGCAGACGACCGACCGACCGACTAACTACTGCCGCGGCCGCGTTTGTCCGTCCTCGCCGCCGCCGTCGTTCTGTTACCGCCGGGCTTTTTCTTGCCGAGCATCGCGTCGAATTTCTTCGTGTTGTTCGAGTTGATCGACAGCAGCTTGTCGATGACCTGCCGCAGCGTCGAGTGTTTCCGGATCCACGGGTTTGGGTACATGGCGACGACCACCACTGCGAAATTACGGCCAACGAGAAAATCAAAATATTCGTATGGAATAGTATCGTATGACACGGTCGAAATAGCGTTGTTATCAGCAGTTAGTCGAATATCCAAGAACCGCAGAGAAGAAGGCAAAAAAAACCGTCTACGAAACGCGGCGGTTCCTCTGATATTGACATTGAACTCGGCACTGACCACGAGTCGGCGGGCGCGCGGCCGTTTTATAAAATCTCGGCGGCATTGACGGCGCGCAGCCCGGCGGCGGCGGTGGGGACTCGTCATTTTATTATAATAATAATAATAACATAATAATAATTCGTGCACATTATTATTATTGCGTCGACAACAATACGGCTGTACGACTGTGTTACCGTGCTCAGCGAAAAATCGACGATCATGATAATAGTGGCGTGTAGTATATTTTCGGATCGTTTTTATATTTTTTTACGCTAACTTTGCCCGTCCCAACATCGAAAACCAATTGACCCAGTGCTTGCCACTATAAAAAAAACATCATAACCGAGGGGGTTACGCAGAGAGCCGCGGACGAAACGGCTCTGCGGAGACGCTTAGAAACTTTATAATTCGCGAACGAAAAAAAAGACGAAGATACCGCGGTTTGTGCGCAGAAACCCCGAAGTACAATTGCTGATGTATACACGCGGACGACGAAAAACTTGACCGAGCATACGAATTCCCACATACTTGGTTGGTAGTGTGAGATTACAGCAGACGCGAGAGAAACCAAAAGACGCGTACGAACGGCAAAATCAGCGGATATTCCGTTAAAAATCCATACTGTCCGCGTCGCATTAGGAAAAGAGTCGTTAAAACACATGTCCGGAGTAGAATAGCCCTATGAGCATTGGAATCATTTGAGACGTGGTCCCGGAGAAAAGTAAGTCGGATGGAACGGAAATGTACTGGACATAGTCGGCGAGGCACGTTTGTTAATAGATCCGATTAGGAAGAGAAGATGGAAAAGGGTGGGTGGACACATTGAGACATCCAGAAAATAACGATTTATTATCAGCCGCTGAAAAAAATCTCTGGATTTTTGGGTGATGGACTAGGGAAGTCGGGCCTTTTTTCCCAATGCTCCTACAGTGGATCGTTCCAGGCGGCCGTTGATTTTGAAAGTGGTCTTCAGTTTAATAGCTACATGAGATTCGTTAACAATAAACCAGTAAGTATTTATGTTGTTGGGTCGCTTCACACACACGTCGAGCGTTAAAAATTTACATTGAAAAAAAAAAAAAATGAAAATTTTTCGTATTAAAAATCAAGAAACACGATTTTCGCCTAAATCGTTGAGTCATTTGTACCGTAAATTTTTCAATGTACCGATAACAATGAACGATTCCGAAAAAACAAATTCAATAAATCGCGCGGGGGACTACGTCAATTGTCCATACAAGTCGGAGAATGTAATTATTGTTTAAAGTCGCGCCGCATTCGTGTTGTCAATTTTACCTGTAGTCAGAGCCAAACTGCATTTTCGACGATCTCCCTTTCTCTGTAATATCGAATTTAGATCGTTATTATTTAGGTACCTTTTAACTGCAAGCTTTTAAGCTTACTTCTCCTACAGTTCCTCGCATCCCAAACTGCATTCGTGATGTTTGATCACTTTAACCGGCCTAAGAATCAACGTCCTGATAATATATAAATGATGAAACTAATAAAGAAACCGTGTTTCAATAACATTATCACGGTCAGTATTGGCAGAGTATCTAAACTGTACATTAAAATAAAAAATATACGTATACATTTTTAAACAAAGTGCATAGGTGTACCGTGTGTTAAAATAGTATAAAACGAAGGATCGACAGCAGTTTACAGCCCGTGTACGATATTATCCAGGTGATTTTGGGAGTTACCATTAACTGATTATTAACGAAATTGTGCAACACAGATCAAATCGCTGCAGCCGATATAGATTTTTGTTGGAAAAATTTTTAAACGTCAAAAACTAACATAAAAACATATATTGTTTTTGCTTCTTTACGCGCAAACGGTATTTTTTTTTTTTTACACGTACAATTTTGGTTTTTCCGTTACTTTTCAGTAATAACACATATCGCACGTATAACGGGAAATGGAAAACTACTATACTCTTCGTTGATACCTGCAAAATATTTTTACTACAGCTGGTAATTTTGTTTTATAATATTTTTTTTTTAATACCGCGTTTATTTTATTGTTTTAAACAACACGACGGCGTATTAAGTTTACGACACGCGCGTTATACGATTCTTACGCGCAATTATCCAGCCGAAGATGGATAATTTACTCCGGCAAATAATAAGCGGTATAGTGTATACATACGAACAGCTTTACGTTTTTTTACGTTTCGCGCGAGAACGAATTATCCGTCGTGAACAATAAGTGCACGATAACCGACTTGTTTTTATTTTAAAACGTTATTATTGTTATTAATTTTTTACTACCTATTTGAATGCATTTTTTTTTTCGTTTTTGCGTCATCGCGTCGCCAATTAAAACCCGTACTTCCACACGCTAGTTTGACGCGCTTCTTCTGCATTAGCAATGCGCATAATAATAATATTCAATTTGCACGTTCGCAGTAATGTCGTCGTTCACGAATCGCGCGAATTTCCCACGTTTAAATGGGTTTTTTCCTGTTTTTCTTTCATCACTACGGCTAATGACTCTGCTCGTAAATCCGTTTCATGAGGATTAACCGCCGTCCGTTCGTACAGCGGATATTTTCGTCGTCGCGAATTAACCTACTGCTGAAAACCTACTACACGTGCGGAAAACTGGACCGGATGTAAGTATCGTCTCGGAGAAAAAAAATGATAAACAGCGCGAGTCGACTCGGATGAAACAAAATATTTAGTAGTGCGAAGCGTTTAATAAACGAAATTCGTATTGATACGCCTATACCGAGCCATTAATCGTACCAAAGTGGAAAACATACGCTGAAATATTTACAAAAAAAAGACGAAACGATTTTGTTACAGGCAGGCACAAACTAAAGTGTAACGACGTTTTGACTGACGTTATAATTTTGCGAAATATAACACGGACGAATAAGTCTAATCTTCGTGGATAACGAAACTAGACGTGTTTGATCACTTGTCACATTAAAGTTTGATCATCTCATATTATTTAGAATCCTTACATTTTAGTCAACGCGATTTTATCACGTCGCTTATTACTACTGTTCGTATTGACAGCAGCAGTAGGTCACTAACCCTACGCACATCGATCCATAACTGCGAAATTTGAAATGAAAAATTAAATTTTGCTACGTCACGCCAGACGCCACTCGTGCTTATTTAGACGATACTTTACTCTATTACCGACAGCTGACAACAAACATTAATCACTTTTTCGTTTAAGGCTGTAATAACAGTGGTGCGAAATTTTCGATATTTCTTTTGAAATGGCTTGTTACTCAAACGATATCACTGTTTAAATTATACTGCTAATCAGTAAAAATCAGTTTTATTTACTTACACTTGAAAAATTTACACGGATGTTATCTACTACAACAAAAGTAAAACCGAAACTATAAAAAAAACAATAAAACTGCGAGTAAAAAATTACAAAGTAAAATAAAAATCTTGAAATATTTGCAGTACTTTTTTGAACGCGAACGAAACGCTTTTTAGATTCTGAGCGTTAGCGAAGATTGTATTGTTTTTACAATGACGTTTTTTTTCTTTTTTTCTGTGAACACGTTTTCTAGTAGAAAAACTGCTCCAATTTTAACGTATGATACCTTTAAAAGATAGATCCGAGATGGTACTTTAGTAGAAGCGTTTTTCGAAATTTTGATTATTTTTGAAGTTAAAAAACGAAAACGGGGTTAAATTTTCGAAAGTGCTCCGGTTTGACTTGAAATCCATTAAGAACAAGTTTACTGTTGAAACTTTAATCATTTTTAAGGCAGTTATGGAACTTTGAATTTTTTAATTTTACGCAGTTATTATTCTATAAAACCTCCGGTTTTTATGTTTGATTCTCGAATCTTTAATACAATACAAGATAGTTTTACATGTGTGGTTTAAAAATTTAGAATATTGGTTCACACAATTTTTGTTTATAGCCGATTTCACGTTGTTATTTTGTCGTGAAACTCGTCTCGTTCCGGGCGGCCGCGAAACGTGTTTTTTACACATCGATTTTATATCAAACAAAGCTGAAACTGTTACACGATACCAAAATTAGAAAGATACAGATTTGATAAAAGTTTTCATTGCTAAATTTGTTTTTACCACGACTTAAACTAAGCAACTGAGCTCGTTCAGAATCGTATTTTTGAAGGCAATGATTCATCGTTGCTTTCAAATATAAAATAATGCGTTTAAACCACAACTTCTTAACTAACGCGACCTAGACTGATCCCGGTTTTTTTTTTTTATTATGTATGCAGGCCTTTCCTCCTGAAAAATAATAAAACAACAGATCATCAGGATTTTAAGTTGGTTTTATTTTTATCAATTCAAATGTTCAGAAAAAGAATATAGGACTTATGCAATCAAAACCAGATCACATCCAGACCTTGAGATGAATGAACGAACATCGCGTGTTCATTTCAAACTTACATCACTTCGTTTTATACAGTATGAACATAATAAATTTATAATTTTTCAAAAACGTGTTACCGTATCAATCAGTGATTGATGCGTTGTGTAAAAAATTATAAATTAACTGTTGACACGACGATAAATATTCCCACGGTCTTTAATATTTAGTTTTTAACTGATAAGTTATATTAATTTTCGCGAAAAAACGTCGATGAGATACACACAGCTAACACTATAAACGAAAACAGCTGCGTATATCAAATCCTATCCATCCAAGTTTGATAAGTTTAGTATTTCCTAAATAATATAGGTACATCGTACGCATGAAAACGGTTTAAAGTCAAAATTTTAAATGTTCATCATAAATTACAGACTGATTGTATGTACATTATATTCGTATTAAAAGATTTTAAACGTATTTTTCCTCAAAATTTAGGAACCTACATCTAATTATTACACACTCGTAAAACCAAACCATTAGTCAATAGAATTTTTTTTTATCTTACAACCAAATAGAAATTGTTATTCCGGGCCTTTAAGCGGTATAGAAAATGAAATGTGAATTACACATAAAATTCTAACCCGTTATTCGTATCCCGTGGTGCTGAGGGGAAAAAAATGGCAAAACTTTCATTTCTGTTGTGCGTCAAACATTTTCGTCGACCGCGTTCACACGGTGATTATAGAGAGATCGCAGACGGCCACGTGCGGCGTACAGTGACGTCAACGTTTTCGATGTAGCGGCTGATGCTTAAGTCTTTTTCAGACCGCGTTACACTCAAATAAATAATTACATTTTTATGTTCTCTGTGTCACAAGTAAACTTTTTTTTTTTTTTGGCGAAAGTACCGTCAACTATAAAAACGTGTTTTCCAATAATAGTCATCAACTTGCCGTGGATAAGCTCGTAGAGAAATCGCGCTCGCGTCCAGTTTTCATTAACACAACACAACCATTTTAGTCAACAGTGTTATTAATGATTCACCGCAAAGTATCGAATCGAAAACTATCGCTGTTCACTTGATTTACAGAGCACACGTTACGCACGTCAACATTGGCTATAAATTAATGTAAATTAATAAAATGAAATTTACCGACCGTCATAAAATACTACGATTAGTGTTAAAATACTCGAAAATGTCTTCACGTGATGTCTTCCACCGATGAAATGTAAGAGCTGACACCGGAACTGAATCGACCTCCTCGATTATATTATAAAGGTTAATAACTTCAAAGACAGTAAAACTCTAGTATTTATGCTATTTTATACACTCTTCGGATTTTGAATTACAAATACATGAACTACGTCTACCGGACTTGAGAAATTTTTACATAGGATACCTAAAGCGCTTAATATTGTCGGAACCTTAAAGAGAATAAATTAATAAAAACAAAGTCTATAACGATATGGAAATTTGAACAAATTTTATAACCTAGGTATTACTTCAAACGGTGTAAAGAATTTAAAATTTTTTGTTTGATATGCCTCCCACTGCAAATTTATAGATTCCATGTTCATTGAAAATCATATAACACAAAATAAACTTAGTATTATACTGCACTGTTTTCTTAATACAATAAGATTATAGATTATGCGCTTAAAGGTGAAAAATAAAATTTTTAAAAATTTCAAAGATAAAACAATTTAAAAGCAATGGGTTGCTTACAAAAATTACGATTCCGAGTGTGTTTATGGTGAGTCTTATACTGTACACAACTTTTTTATTTAATTGTTAAAGATTTATCTTTGACTCACATTTTTTTTTAAATGTTTTATCGCGTATTAAGTATATCAGCGGATATATTATAACGTAAAAAATTTCAATAAACTCGAATAATTTTCGGTTTTGTTATGGCAGAAATCATAATGATCAAAAACATTAAAAAAAAATGCATATTATAAACCAAACTTGTGTAGAGCAATTTGCAAAAAATTTTAACTATGTATACATAAGGATTTATGCTGTTCGGATCGAATTAAAGTGTCAAGACTCTATAAAGAGTTTAAACCAAAAATAAATGGTTTTATGAAACAATAACTTCAATAATTTTAAAATTTTTGAAGTTCAATGTTCTGCGATTCGGTCAAAATATTTTCGAATCTGGTTCTGACCGCACAAATAACACAAATGCACTTCACCTATCGCAAGGTTACAACAATTTTCAAGTCATTTGGAGCAATTCGAAACATTTCAAACGCGTTCGGGTTTGCACCATAACTCAACAGCTAATTAAATATTTAAAAAATAGCGTCAACAAAAGTACCATTCACTTCTCAAACAATTCTGTTTTACGGCGATTTATATTGTTGACGATTGGACCGATACTTCAACAAAAAAAACCTGGTTACAGAAGGAAAAATATCAACGTTATCAGAACATTCCTCGTTACGCTCCGAGTCCAAAACATTTTATGTAGGTAGTATACACAGTTTATGGACCCAGACTGCGGTCATATCACCGGAGTATATCTAATCGATGAGCTTTAATTCCAAATTGGTTTTTAGTAGAAATTGTATTTATCACTTAGCGATGAACAATGTTACATTTTGTACGAACGCTGCAATCAATTACGCATAAAATAACAACCATATGGTTGAACGCTACGCTGCGTGGTGTCGTAAGAATGTCAAAAACTACCGATTGCTTCTATACATCTCAAATAATAATATGATATTGTTGATCACGAGGAAAATTCCGTTCGCGGAACTTATATAAAGCGCTTCTCGAGAAGTTCGACATTTCACAACATTCGACGGTTATCGTTCATCGACTCGGTGTCGCCAACCACATTAAAACGTGTATTTATCCGAGAAAAATTCAAAATTATCGTGCCGTCCCGATGGACCGTTGAAGCGAGAGCTACAAAGAATCTGTCGAATAATTTCATTTACGATACGTATCGAAACGCGAGTCGTGCATATATGCTATGCTCTGCGAAACCCGTTGACGTTATTAAGATTAAGACATTTTCCCAGAAACGATTACGAATAATGTATGTGTAAAAAAAATGTCGATCGGAACAATAATTGATCCGCACGTTTGTACATGGGGTCGATGCACTGTTGGCAAACAAATTATAAAGAAACTTTGATTTCGTTTTTTCAATATGACACCGATAGTGAAAATGTACTGTGTGATAATTTTTTGAGAAAAACACTTTTTTTTTTTTCATTATGATGCAAAAATTATAGGCAATTTTTTAAGACTAAAATCGGGTGTTACTTTTTAAAGTGAGAACCTTAGTTGGAAGAGTTTTTTTGTAGTAACAAGAAAAACTCCATTAATATTCCCCGTAATTCGAACCTTTTCGAAGTAGAAACATTTTTTGACGGGAAAAATTCCAAGAAAAACTAGGCATAAAGGGTTAAAAAGTTTGAAGTTAAGCATAAGTTTGTTTTAACTTTTTCAACTTTACCCGAACAATTACTTACCCAAAGAAGAGACCCACTCCAAAGCGAAGGTAGTTGCTGCTCCAAACGACTTTTCGCTCGACCAAGAATTTACTCCCACCCTTCCTTTCTTCGAATTTACTCTTTTTCATTCTTTACGTTCTTAAAATTTACTTCTTTCGTTTGGCTTATTTTTTCCTAGAAGTTTTTTTTGAAGGCAATGATTGCTCTCAGATACTGAATATTACTCCAAACAAATTCTTCCCCAAAGTAGAATTTATTCCGTTTTTACCTTTCCCATCATAGAGTTTACTTTCTTTCATCCTTTCCATTCTTAAAATTAATTATTTTATTTTTATAGGCGACACAATATACCTCACTTTAAGCCAAACGTCAAAGTTTTAGAGCAGTATGAATATACCTGAGGTACCTGATGAGTAGGTAGATAGTAGACAAAGATATAATACGATTAATACACCATAATATAGTAACTCGAATCGATCGTTTCGATTATTTTAAGCTTAAATTAAAAAGTTATCGAAAAAAAAAAATCGCGCGTGTAGCGTGTCGGTCAACGAGGGTAAACATTTGCTGTTTTCCGGCATTCGATAAATATTTAATGAGTTATTAAAAAACATAATTTAAAAAAAAAAAATTGTTTCTCTTATTCGCACATAATATACGATGCAAATAAATAGTAATAATAATAATAATAATTCGACCAGATAATAATGTTCATTCCCCTCACAAGGTCGTGTTTACGGACAACGTAACGCGTGTAACCATAAACAACAAAATAATTATGACAATTAGTGAAAAAAAAAAATGAAAAAAACCCACCATTTCAATATTGCAATCGCGCATTTTTCAGCCCACGCACGTGGAATTCCTCGATGTGGTGCACGATTGCATTGTAGGTTCGACGATGATCGGAAAACAGAATTTTCTTCTCCTGTTGACGTCGCACGGCGTAGGGAAATTTCAGATGTTTTCTACGACATTGTAGTAGTAGCAAAGGTGTCATTAATAATTGGTTTTAGGTCCGATCTATACGGCCGTTAATATTGATTTTATCGGGAAGACACCAGTAAAGACATTTTTCCAGAAGTACATTTTATACGAGACCGTATAAACCTATTTAGTATAGTACTCTAACAAATATCGTATTTAAATTCTCGCTAACATTACTTACTATTTATGGATGAGTGATTGTGAAATATAAATTTTCAGTATGGTGTCAGATTAATGAATATTATGTACGCGACAGTTAACGTTTAGCGCGGTTTTTTGAGTACCTTCCATGTATTATTGGAATCGTTGTTTACAATATTAAAAGACGTGACACGTATTTTGTATTTTTTTTTTTTTTTTTTCTGTAATTTGTTTGTCGCACAACATGTTAGGGATAAAAATAATTTTTAAATCTATTTAACTATTTCTAATTTTGATTTTTGTTTTTACGAACTTTTCCGATTTATCCACTGGTCTTACGTACATGTTGGTGTTACAAAGTTTCGAGAACATATTCATATAACGCTGTGACGACACCCCTCAAAACCGATGCTCGCGTGCACTCAAGTAAAAAAACACACAGAAAAAAAAGAAACTCAAATAGGAAAACGTCCATGTTGAAGGCGAAAATAAACATAAAAGAGTTTTGCCGTGCCCAAACGTTTCAATTTTTTACTCATTAAAGTTGTTGCGCTATTTGACCGAATGTGGGAAATATTTTTGAAGGCATTTTAACCGGTCTCGTATCACAATCTAAATGCAATATCGAATACGAGATCGATTTATCGTGCACACCGTGGGACGAAATACAATTTTAAGCGGCAATAAATATGTATGTATTTTTTTTTAATTTGTTAATTTAAGCGTTTGAATGTATAAAAAAGAATGAAACAAATATTTTTAGTTTCTTCAAGGATTTCATGAAGTATAATCACAAAATTAAATTGTTTTCATTTTAAATAGTACGTACGCATTCACCTGTAAAATGAACAAAAAAAAAAAAAACGATTTTTATAAATATACTCTTTTACGTTACGAGATATAGAATAAAAACACTTTTATCAAATGAAAATAAAGTTTACTTGTTTCGCGCTTCAATCGTGTAATCGACAATTTTACCTTTGTTAACGTTATTTAGAGCGAGTAAAAGTTATACTTAGATATTTACACGACATGTAAATGCATATTTGAGAGATCTTCTGAGTATCTGTTGCTATTTTTTCGCTGGTCCAACTAAAATATAGAAATTCTCTCGCAAGAACATGAAGATTGGTTACCTATTATGTTTTTTTTGTATGTGTTTACCTTAAATGCAGTTATCGCATGCTAAAGCTATTATCTTTGTTATACGATGTGTAACATCGTTTTTTACGTATTGTCCGACAGTTGAAACGTTTTTCGGAACATTGAACGGTGATAAAACGACCGAACTAAACATAATATAATATTATCATTATTCCCGTGTATAACTGATACGTTAGACATCTCGTCCGACCAAAAATAATTCGTCCCACTGTGCCAAAATAATGTAAAACCGCCGTCCG
Source organism: Hormaphis cornu (assembly GCA_017140985.1). NCBI lineage: Eukaryota > Metazoa > Arthropoda > Insecta > Hemiptera > Hormaphididae > Hormaphis > Hormaphis cornu. The sequence continues at coordinate 14,566,107 of CM029359.1, forward strand.
TCCGTCACGTCGTAAATAAATCATAGTGATTTATTTCGCTATTTTGTTTCGTCTCCGTAGTCGACCGATCAAACCGTTTTCCGGGATTCTCGACAGAGTCTTCTCAAGGGCGCCCGGTTTTTTACCGCTGGCAATTGTTACTACATATTTTACGATATCATATTTTTATTAACCTAAAATAAACGAAGGTGTTACCCGCGCATGTTCGGTTTAGAATTTTTTTCTCCGATATTATATATATATACGGGTCGTTGTAATATTTCGTTATGATTTTTTTTTATGTATACCGATCGTAATATGGTCGGATTACGCTGGACCGTATAGCTCGGGTGGTGTCTGTAAAACATTCACTCGTACAAACATACGGTTTTTGAATTGAATTTGTCCTTAAATAAACGATTAAATGTCACGATAAAACTACGGAAGAAGCGTGTTTCGTCCACGTTCTTCTAGAACGTACGCAAAGTACTGCTGGTTTTTTTCCCCCCAGCAGCGATCGCGCGCCGGACGAAAAATTGCGTTTCAAATAAATACACCGCCCGAATGGATATTTCTGTCGTTTCGTTTTTTTCTTCGTTCACACGATTTTCGTGACCAGACACTGCTCGGTGTTCTCGAATTGAAAAATAAACAAAAAACACAACCACAAGCTGTTGACAGACCATAACGAGCCGTGTCTTGAAAACGCGGCCCCGTTCGCGTGAGGCCCGCCGAAAACGACGTCGCGGTACGGACCAAAACGAGTTGAAACGTCTGCGCAGTTCTTGCTCGTTCTTGCTCGGCGGATAAAAGCATAAAAAGAAAAAAACACGAATCTCGGTCGTTGATGAGCGAACCGTCTGCGAAGAACAGCTTGCACGATTTGCATAGAAACGATACCTTTACCGGCTCGAACGGATTAATATATACAGTGTCTGGCTGACGCAAGTGGGACGGTACAAAAAAAAAAAACACAGAAAAAAAAGTAATAAAAAAAAACAATACGAAACCGTCTTATTTTATGGGCGATCGTGTCCGTGGAAACAACGGGAACGGAAAAATACAAAGACGACGGCTTTTAACGGCAAGTCGGAAAAATACTCTTTGTTTATAAAAAATATAACGAGACGTGTTTCGGACGATTATAACGTTATGTTTTGTCCGTCGTAACGCGCACATAGTGATTACGAATTAATAACACGTATTATTATTATTATTATAGTAGGCTCCTGTGCGGTAAATCCGTAAAGAGGATAATTGTTATTATAAAAACACGAGTAAACTCGTGGAAACAACGTCACGCGTTTTCCGATTTCGCAACATAACGATGGCGGAATACAGAGAATCAGTTCCGAGTCGTACGGTGGACGAAAACCGCAATTAGAATAGAGTTTTAGCGAAATATCGTACGGAAACAACGACGAATAACTCGTTTCCCCGAGCTCGCGCTGTAACGACAGAGAAACGAAAAAAGCAATTTAACGAAATAACAGCACGCGCGATTCGAGGTTTAAAATGATTCGTAAACTTTACGAAACGTAACGGAAAAGAAATCTAAATGTATAGTTTGTGAACAATCGAGTACTCGTCTTGGATCGTTTTTTTCAATTAAAAATCGAACCTCATACTATGACGTCAAGCGAGACGAAAAAATCCGAAACCGATGGGGAACCGCGATATTTTCGTTAAAACCAAACTACACGACTTCTCTCGAAATCTAATCTTAATGATACGTAATACACGATAATTATGTAAAACCAACAAAATAATGGTTATTTCGAAAACACGCATTTCGAACAACAATAATCGTAGTGTTTTCAAACCTGTGCAAAATAGGTAAAAAAAAAAAATACGCATTACCAATTATAAAACATGTATAATTTATTGAAATTGATTGAGTCTATGTTTTGCATTTTTTTTTTTACATTATACAACTAAAACGACAAAACGCTATTCATTTGAGTGCGTTTTTGTCCCGATGATCCAATGGCACCGAATTGTTCGCAGTGAAAATGTACGGATTTTCAACTGTCGGACACACGAAGTCTTTCATGATAAAGTCCATTGAAGTCTCAGATTTATGGCCGACGCGTTGCATCATGTTGTTCCACAACAAATTGGCAGCTAAAACGTTATATTGAAATTAATAAAAAAAATAATAATCATTACAATAACAATAATAATGATAAGGGAGTATGACACTGTTTCGGGCGTGTTACATATCGGAAGAAGTTTTTACATTATTGCATTTGAAAGCGACGATTAAACAATTGTGTCGTTTGAGTGAGCTTGTTTTACTTGATAACGATGATTCAAAAAAAAAAAATAAACCAATTTAAATGGAAAACATATTTCAAATTTGCGGTCCGAAAATAGCCGTATAGTTTTGTCGATGAAACCTACCTTAACTTTTTTTATAACACTTTTAAATTGAACAGTAACACAACTCTAAGAAAAGCGAAATATATTTTTGTAATTTTGATATCCTTTTCATTCAAAACAACTTTAAAACAATTTTATTAACTTGCTTATCGTTTTAAAGCATTTTTATTCGTACAACCACAGTTTCTCAAAATGTATCGACGGCCGAAAAAAAAGTTTAATAAAAAAATGTTAATGATAAGATAATCGATGTACATACTGTGAACGCGTCGGTATGATTTGTATAATTGTCTCATGGAAGATACGAGTAAATGTGGTAGTGAACAGTTAAACAAATCAAAATTTACGTTTAAACTTTCCAATTCATAATCAAAATTTGAAACTTATTATATTCAAACAACTTTAAAATAAATTAAAATTATTTTATATTTATTGCAAAAGGTAGTGAGAGGAATAAAATTTTCGAACAAATTAACGACAGTAATTTTCGGAATATATAGAAAGATGGTTGAAAGTATTTTGATTTTTTTTTTAACCGAATTTAAAAATGTACTTAAAATTAATATTGATAAATCAACAAACGGTTAAGTATTACATTTTTAGACTATTATCAATACTGCGCAGGTCATTGAGTTTTGTATATTTACTCTGTATTTTTATGCAGAATAATCTTGCGCGATTGCCGCGGGGATAACTCGAAAGTAAAATAAACTTTTAAATAATTTGTACTTTTTTAATTTTCAACGGGAGAAAATTTTTTTATCAAACATTCGAAACATACCTAATACGTTAAGTATGAATCTTCAAATACATAAATTATTTTGCCATTTCCAGAATCTGTTCATAATATAACTATTTCTTGGCTCTTTTGGAAATACATCAGTCTAAACAATTACGTATGGAGAAGTCTGAAACTCGAGAGACAGAAACCTTGTAACAAAATATATAGGTGACTTCATTAAAACGATAATTAACTTGAGATCGTGTTGTAAAGCTTTGTCTATAAGACGATGTTCTACTTTAACACATCGTATATTCCGGGCAATGTCTCCTATAGTACTTTTATTCATATTTGCATCAATTTAAAATGTTTTTCGCCAAACTGATTATTACCGAGATACCTGTGTAATCGTTTTTTTGTGTACATTATAGGATGTTTTTGTTTAGGAATCGACTTCGATTAAATCATTTAAATTCAACGGGGGCTTTCCTAAACCGTAGTGTACGAGAGAACTGATTTCAACATGTAGACGCTTTTACCTAAAGCATGTCCTTTTTGGCTAAAATGAAAACAGTCGTAGGTGACGTAAGATATATCTATGACTTCCTCGAACTGTCTTCTCTTGTCCAGAGGTGCGTTGAACAGTTTGATAAATGGCTGAATGACTACGGTGAAATCTTCTTTCTTGTTGTATCGACCACTATTGATCTGCATATGGAAAATAAAAGAAATGTTAAAAAAAACGATTATTACAAAATGATGGTAAATAACAAATTTTTTCACGAGACATAGGAGAAGAACAAATTAATACCCATATATATATTATAGTCATTAGTCGGTCAACACAAAATCCAATTTTAAGTTCAAAAATTATTATCATTTTTTTTTTTTATGTGTCTATTTTGCTTTTTATCACTCATTCATCTATGTCTCATACGTCATCTATCGTGCCAATGAAACAAATATATTACATAACGCACTCTAAAAATATTTTAACCGCTCACTCCTAAAGTGAAAAATCTTTTCTTTTTGTAATAGCGCGTGTTGTTTAAGGTCCTAATATATCATATTTAGAATCGAAATGTAATATAAGAAGTAAATGGTTGGTAAAATATTACATATACTTTCACTATAGACGTAAACCTATTTGTGAGTACCTATTTGTAATTATTGTACCTATACTCAAATAACCTAACTACAAAACAAGCATTTATAGTTGTTGTATTAAATTTAAATTGAAATGTTCACACGATGTTTTGTCGATAAAAGTAATAAAAACGACTGATAAATTTTTTTTTATATTGATAGCGTAGCGAAAGATGTATTGCTATAAAAAAAAAAAAAACTCCTGTAATCACTTTTGCGGACATGCAGATGCAGCATATTTTTTGCCGAACCGAGCACGCTCAGAATCGTTTTTTTTTTTTTCAATTGCAACGATTAATATTGCATTCAGATACTAAACAATAAGTCTGAATCACAACTTTCGAAGAAATTACCTACCCAAGGAAGTGACCCACTCCAAAGCGCAGTAGCTAAGCTGAACAACTTCACATCGAATTTACTCCCTTTTTTTCATTCCTGTTCGTAGAATTCACTCCCTTTTTTTTCTTACTTTCTAAAATTCACTCACCTTTCTTTCCTATTTCTCTCCTTTATAACGCGATCCCGGCCAAATTGGTCGTGACGCGTTATCATAAATATTTTTTAAAATATCGAAATTCGGTTTGACGCGACACAACGACGACCGTAACAGGTCAACAATAAAAAACAAAAATTTTAACCACGCGGTTTAACGAAAACTTAAAAATGTGCTCGACAGTATAACATATTTGAGTATTGTTAATTTATTGTACGGGCTTCACGGGTTCTTCGTTATACACACAAACTGTGGTAAGATTTCCGCTAAACATTTCAGAATTCCCCTCGGCGGACGGTCAAAAAACCGTATTCGAGGACGATTCGAGCAAGCTCTACATTTTAACCACGGAATTCTCGAATTTAGGGAAAATGTGGGGTACGTTATATTTTTTACAAACGTGAATTCCTCAAACTTGTTTTACTCAGTCGGCTGGCATACGTAAGTCGGGACGTCGCACTCGACTGCTTACGCTACAGCGTCCCTTTTTTTTTTTCCCCCTAATATTTCTTCGAAATCACTGTTTTCGACTCACCAAAATCTGTTCCGCCGACTGATAGTCCCGGACCAGCTGCGTGATCTGGTCCATTTCGTCGACGTTTCCCCTCTGATGGAAACAGGTGCAGAAGAATCTGTGCAACATGTGGCACATGAACGACCTCTTCACTCGTACGCTGACCGAAACGTCTGTACGAACACACGGGCAATAGTTATTTATTACATGTATATGTATTTTATTTTGTTTTGAAAGACCCATAGTAGACAAAAACTATGCGACTCAGAACACGCGCGGCAAACGATCGGTTTTCGATTTCGAGCGGTTAACGCGATAAATCTTAAAACTGACCGTCAGTTTTTTCAGCTCTCAAATCGTAAGACTTTTGCTTTTCCGTCTCGGACCACGCGACAACCGAACGACGCGCGTTCTCCTAAACGCGGTTGAAACGTTTCGTCGACAGTCGATTTTCGTAAAAGTTTTTCGCTCTTTTCGTTGTTTGTTTTTCGAAAACGGTTCGCCCGAACATCGGTTTGAACGTATCACGGTTTTCACACACGAACTCATCGTGCTTAAATTAAGTCGTGGTTCGACCGTCGTTAAAATTTACAGTGTGGCAGTTTAACACCAGGTAACCCACCGCTCCGCCTCTATTACAGTCTCGTCGCTATCTTTTTTTCCTCTATTTTTTTCGTTTTAGTATTATTTCGCGACAGTCGTTTTTTGTTTCGGGTTTTTTCTTTCTCTCAAACAATTTACGAGCACCGTCGCGCGTGCGACGGAATAACAACAATGCAAATATTTGTGGAACCGCGTGGTCCGCGCGTGCGGCATTTACGACGTGTGAAATAGCTTTCACTTTTCGCCTCGACGTTTCGGGACGTTTCGCGCGCGCGACGACGACGACGTGCGTCCCACGCCGCAGCCCGTCCGGTTTTTCGGCGTTTTTCGAATTTTCGATTCTTTACCGGCTCCGGCGGGGCCGGAAAATATCGGAAAATCGAATAAACACGGCCGCGAGAAGGGATTGGGGACCGCGGTTCGTTTTCGTCCTTTGCGCGAAAATCGTGTAAGAACGACAAAATCGTCCGTAACCTTCACATTATCGGTACGCGTAAAACGCTCTGGCGAAATGCTCGCCGAGCAACCGTCGCGATCGCTCTTGGTCGGATAGCGCAGTTGACAACGGTAAGCCTTTGCCTTTGCGGTCGGCCTGCAGTTGAGTTCGGAAACGAATTGCCAAGAATCCACCGTACGCAAACACGCGGTTCAAATGGAGATTAACTGCACCGAGATCTAGTTTGTCACAAAATACTGTTGATCGCGAGTGCGAATATTGGACGGATGACGCCAGAAAACAGTTATTTGGTCTCTGTTTGTAAAATAAAAACGCGTTACTAACCCCACGGTGAGGAGTTGTTTACGATACTCGCCGTTTTCTGTAAAAATAATTTTGTGAAACGAACGGATCTAGTAAAATATGCAACGTTGCAGAACAATCAGAAACCGTTACGTCGGTATTTCTGTTTTCTACAAACAGTTCTCCTCTAGAACTGCGCTTGGCGAATTTATTTCCAGCCGTACTTAACTACCGCGTGAAACCAGTTTACAAGAAACTTTTGAATTTATTTCGAGTCGAAATAACGGTACGAATACGCAAAACTTGTTAAAATTGATTTCGAGTTTTGTTCAAAAACATCGTAATTATATATTTTGAACGATTTTCTGGTCTTTTGATTTCGTTAGCTGCGAGACGAGACACACACTCCCATTGCGAAGCGATTGAAAAATTTGCGACCGTCTGTAAACCGGGTCGAACTTTAAGCAATCTGACAGGAAAGCTATCGGTTACACAATATTGAACTTTGACGTAACAAATACTAATTGCTTTCTGTCACCGACTGTCCGAGTACGTCATGGTGCCTAAGTACGCCATAATATCTATGAAAGATCGTCGGCGGCAAAACGTGACGCGATTGTAAACACAGTCACGAGCGCGTTTTTTGTTTTTGACGGCTCTCAGTTCAAATCAATCATCGTCACGTGTAGTCACAAAATTTGGACTGAGTTTGATGAACTTCTATTGAAACGAAAAACTGACTCGAAAGTCTTGCCGTTGTCTCACCGAAATCATAATTATTTCTATAATATACACAACGGACACTAAGATGTGTCGCATAATTTTAATTTTCAAAACTACGCGCGAGACGTTAAAAAAAATAACACGAATTAGCCTAAAGCGCGCGCGTATAGTTTAGAAGTACAAGTGACACGTACAATTAAAAGAAAAAAACTGCAAAAGAAGTACTTGGCGTTGGTTACAGCGTTGAGTGAGTCATTTGTTTTGAAAGTCGTAAAATTGTCCTAAACGATGAAAAATAATGGAATCCTTCCGAAAAGAGTTGTACTGCGCGCTCAAAGAGTTATAAGTGCTCGACAAATTGTATTTTTTGAATGCTTCATCACAATAATATGTAAAAACTACGATTGGGTATTTTGAAGGGACAATTTAAAAAAAAAAAAAAAGTCATCGAAAAAGTCGAAAACGCGTCAACGAACAAGTGGTTAAAAAAAGTATGTACGTATTTACCTTTAATCGAATTTGATTAACAGCATATAGAAAAATATTTTGTTAAGCTCGTGTATAAGTTTATCGAATCATACAAAAACTGCACGTTTCGTTACAACACCTGAAAAAACTCTACAGTCCGTCGTTTAGCTCCAAAATGGTCAATGTCGATTGAAATTGACGTTTAAAATGCATCCGTTCTATGGATCAATTTCTCAATAGACCCGAACACTTTGGGTCGGTAGCTAGGGCGAAAACGCGTAATGAAGAGAACGAAAAAGACTTACGGTGTTAAAACCCTACGCGTATCGAAATCGTGTAGATTGTCATGTACTTTTTAACCGCGCGTATCGAAATATTTGTTGTTTAGACAGATCGAGTTTCGAAAATAAAACAAACTCCGAGATTTTAAAGCCCCGTGAACCGTTCGAAAACTGTCGCGTGGGTTTTTTCCCCCGTAGATAATCGTTTGAACATTTCGAGTTGTTCGGAAATTTCTGCTTTCTACTCGCCGCCGCTCTCGTAAGACAATAATCGAAATCGGACTATCGGAGCACTACCGCCCGCCAAAAACGCGCCATTATCATAAGGTTCGAAATCTAAAATGCGGAGTACTTCCGTCACAAACGAATTATAATAATATTGCGTTCCATAATATTCGAATATTTCACCGATGAGAAGAAAGCCCTGCCCCCAATAGCATTACAGTAAAACAACGGTGTCGACGTTTCTTTCACCCGCCCGACCGATAGTGCGAATCAAAAAAAGATTTTCGTCGTGATTTCGCTCTGTGTTTAACGCGTTTCGGATGAATATTCTATTGCCGACGCGCGCGCTCTCGACGGGAAAGGAAGGACGAAGCAAAAACGATTCGCCGGCACATTTCAATCAACGTCGAAACCGTCGTCACACGAAACAATATCCATCACCCCCGTCGAGAGGGTGTGTTTGTCGCTCGTGGATTTTCCGACGCGACCGTGTTAAGGTTATTTCTTTTTTTTTCGTTCGGAAAACGGTCCCACGACGATGTATTAAAAAAACCGCGCGCGCGTTCTCGGGAGCAGCGCTAAATCGTAGTTTTGATAGTATCGCGAAGATCACGTGTTTGTTAAAAAAAACACACACACGTCAATCGGTATTTCGAGCTCGACGCTGACGGGTGAAAAGGCTGAAAAGGCGAAACAAGTTTTCGCAATGATTGTATGTAGGCGCACGTTTGTTCAACGTTGATCGAACATCGCACATGATTTGTGTTCTTTTTTTTCTCCAGAATCGCGGACAAGTCGCAACGACGATCCTGTCGATTTATCCTCCTTGCGAACGCGCGCCCCCTTTCATAAACGAGACCCGAACGCGCATCACGCGATAACACGTTATGTGCGCGCGCGCGCGCGGTGAATGAACGTCGATTCGTTCCGTGAAAGTGTGAATTCACAAACTCTCATTCACAAAACCCGGGGCTTTGGATTTTTGGCGTGACCGGGTTCACGGTAACCGGTAACAGGCCGAGTGCGCGCACGCGATCGTTTGCCGCGTCCATCGCGCACATACCTGTCGCTCTAACCTTGCCAAACACGCGCGCGGGTTTACACGCGCAGTCACGTGGACGCCGTTTTCACTTCTGCGTGTAATTTATGCGCAAATCGTTTCGAAAGGTGTGTGTTGTACACAACGTTTCGGATAGCTGGTGCTGCTGGTGTCTTACCGAGCGGTCAAAAACTTCGGGTTTTTCTCTCTGTTTTTCGAGACGCGTGCGATCACGAACTTAGTGATCTTTCTGTACGCACGTCTCGTTTTCGAAGGATCGGGGAAACGGGCGAGAACGTTTTCACCCGAAACGACGATTGATATTGGTGGAACGTTACGTCTCTCGACCGAGAATGATTGTTTTCTTTTAACGAAAGCTCGTTGACACGCGGCGGGTAGTAAACATAGTCGAAATAGTCAAGCGAAGAAAGCCAAGAACGTCCGTACAAGATGTATTTTTTAAATATTTCCACGGAAAAATAATATTTTCGTTTACGTTTGGCACAGTGATTGTCGAAACACGTAGAGTCCTTGTGCGTTCAAACAGTGTTGCTTATTTTATAATTTCCGTACCTGTAAGTGCTACAGCGGTTTTCGTCGCCGTACAACGAAAACGTTTGAGCACGAGTTACAACAACACGATGCCACGATGTAGCTAAAGTGATAAATATAATAAAAGCTTTATTGTTGTTTACTATCGATTCGTAAAAATTTCGTCTGTTGTCCTAATGTTCTTTAATTTTTTATTATTAACACTGTCGATCTGATGTACGATAACGTTAAGCTTAGCATTTACACTCGGTTACGATTTGTAATTTCAGTAATTTCACATTTGCTAGTCTATATTAGTATCGTATGATATTCAGATAAACCACGTTTCGTCAGTTAACTAACCCGTTTGAAAATGTTCTACTTCAAACTTACGCGTACAAGAATATCACCCACCTAACACGGGCACGAGGTTTACTAACGTCCTGGGAAGATTGGCCTGGAGGTAGTCTAAGGCTTTCTGGAGTTTCTTGCTGTGCTGCAACGGAGTGGTGCCGTCTTTGTCGTAACACTGTCCCGAGCACAAGTCGTTCGCGCCAAAGAACATGGTTATCAACTGTGGAAAAAATCAAAAAAAACCATTAACGAGAAAAACGTGACGTCGATCTCTCGTGTGAACAAAAAAAAAAAATCGTAAAATTGTTCGTTTCCGGGGATCGCAATTCAGTTTATGTGTTTTTCGAATACTTCACGAACAACGTATAGATTCGACTCGTATCGACAACGTATAACACTACCCGTTAACCCGTCTGTAGTAAATTCGTATCACTGTATTGTTGTTGACGTGTGAACGTTTCGCTCAAATACTAAAAAAAATTAGTTTTTTGTACAAGAAAAGAACATAATAAAGATGGCGATAAAAGGGCAAAAGGAAGAGTGTGACAAACGTGTTTCCTGTTTCCCATATTTCGGATGTGTTGTCGCGAATTCGTGCCGCCCTAATGCACCGCAAAATTCGGCATTGGGACGAAATAAAAACCGTTTAATTATTTTTATCCCATTATACTGTTTGTAATTATTTTTGTTAACAATTGAAAAAAACACATTTTTGATTTTCACGCTATAAAATGACGTATAAATCAGTGTGTGGTTTATGGCGATTGTGTGCGCTCATAATGTAGCGTCAACAACGGCGGATAAAAGTTTTTCGACACGTTATGATGTTAACTACCTAACGATTATCGAACGCAAAATGATCGTTATTTAGTTCGATTTGGTCATTTAATGGTATGATATAAGCCGCACTAATATCCCATCATACTTCTGAGCGATTTTGTTTTCCAATAAATTTATCATCGCATTCCAAACAGATGTTCTTAATATCGGCTGAATTTTTCAACCACACTTAAATGATAGCATTTTTATCGTTATTAATTTATAAGAATGCCTTTGAAGAATATCGATACGCGACATTGATGTCAACATAAATGACGGAAAAACGGTTTGTGTTTGAAACGAATAGTACTTTCAAAAATCTATGGTTATAATTTATCATTAATGGTGTGCTTAACTTTATCCGACTAGTGAACAAACTTTTTTTTATTAAAACTATAATTTTTAAGTGATGTACATGAATACAACTATTGTTCAACCATATTTATATGTTTTCAACAAAAAAATCATACTGAACCATAATTCATGTACCGAAATTCATAGTTTCTTACCATAAAACTATAGCAAATAGTGATTATTTTCTGTTTGTTAATTTTAAGTATCCGAAAAACCCGTAATTCGGGAAAAACCGTTCAAATCTTTAATATTTTTTCAATCAGTTTTATTCTATCATAAAACACATTTCCTATTGGTTATAATTTCAAAATATGGTCGTTTCACACTTTTACAGGATTCTCGTACCCCATAAATGTCTTCGCTTTAACGAAAAAAAAACCACTCAAAATGTTAAAAATTAAAACCATCTCGGAGTTTTTCAAAACTATTTTTTATAGAACGTTTGTTTATGTAACTTTAAATATTTTCAGGTGGTATGTTTTTAAGGAAACAATGATTTCTCTCGCAATAATCGTTCGTTTCATCATCGCGCGAAATCGCATAAAACGAGAAAACGACCAAATTAAAAACTCCGACACTTGTTGCGGGCGTTTTTTCGATGATGATTTTTCGTTAAAACACTTCTACAGACCACGTTGACAACAATTAATTTGCGAGCAAATAACGAGTCGTTATAGAGACATTTTAGAGAAAAACGTCAATCACCCGTTTGATTTTTTCCATTTTTTTTTCGTTTAACTGTTTTTCGCTGTCGCTATCGGTTTGAGAACGCGCTCGTCATACCTTCCAGTCGTTTTTGAAGTCCACGTCGGGGTCCCTCTTCATTTTCTTCACCAAAAACTGCGCCTGTCTGTACGCGTCGAAGTCTGCGGACACGGGGAACGCGACGTTCATGTGAGAGTTGGGCGCGAGGAACTCGCCTTTTCCCACGGAGTAGCCTTTCAGCCCGGGGTTGAACTCTTTGAGAATGTTGGGCAGGGTCAGGTAGCTGCGCCACGTCGCCTCGCCGCCTGCCGACACGAAAAACATTGAAAAAAAGAAAAAAACAATCATAAACCGTTCAATTTGACCGTACGTCATCAAGATCTTCGAAAACCATTCAAATGCGACTGACCATATATGATCATAAGAATTGGCGGGTGAAATCGCGGCAGTGTTTTTACGGAGCTAATATTCTCTGAATTGGCGGATTCACCTAAACTTCTGCTGTCCGACCGGCAATTTTTGCGACAGTTCGCCTGTATTAATTCAAGTACACCTCTGTTGGAGCGTGTTAAAAATTAGTTTGCGTACGGTTTCGCATTTGTGAATGGCGCCGTTATCCGATGGTCCTATACGGGGTGCGATTTAACCGTGCGGAAACAGTTTGAACGTCAACTCTTTATAATTCGATTCGGTGACCGTCAAACTAGAGGTGCAAGGACGTTGCCACTGGCCGCCGCAGCAGATGCACCTCGCTCGAAACGAAAAATTCAAAAACGTCCGCTGCACACGACGCGCGGTAATCGACCGTATGATATTACGAATTCGTTGACAAAAAAAAACGTGTTCTAATTGTGTTTACACGGTCAAACGCGAGTGGGACGAGTACGATGATGGCGAGGAAAAAAAACCTCCGTCAATAAAACCGTTGTTTCGACACGAAGCGCGCTGTTTGAGTCACTTCTTTAAAAAAAATACCTACGCGTCATATCGAAACCGTCGGGGACACTCGTCTGGTTTTTTATCGTTTAAAACCGCGTTGCCGTTTGTACAGAGCAGACGACACTATATAATATAGGTGTAAGATAATATCGACGTTAGGCTGTGGTTAAAACCCGTTTATTCGTAATCGTTATTTCGATCACGCTGCCGTTGACGACAAAACCGCGACTGAAAACGACATCGTCACAACTACGTCGTATGTACTAACGAATAAAACGTCGGAACAAACAACGAAATCGGGCTGAATTTGTAATGTTTAACTTGATTTTTGTCTGATTTTACCTACAGCTCTGCGCTTGAAAGTAAAAAAAAAAAATAACACTATTATTACGTTTACAAACGGCGTTTGAGAACATTATTATAATGTAAGATAGTAAAATATTATTCGCAGCCTTTTTAGTACAAAAATTACTACACGCGTAACAACCGTTCAACCGCCAAATCGAATTATGCAGGTATAACGATGAGTTTTGTAAAACAGAATTTTAACAGAATCAACTATACGTACTATACGTAGCCGTTCGATAACAAATTTTAGATTTCTAATTTTATTAGACTGTTTCGTCGATATTTGTGCTTAAAATTTAAAACCATTTCACGTTCTAGGTTTTAAGAAATCGGTCAAATTTCATTACTACTTCAAGTGTCTACAACTAGTGTGATAATATATAAGTCGTGGGTATAAATCAAAAACGAATGCTTAAAGTTCTCTAAAATCCTCCCATCGTCTCTTCCTTCAAAATTACACTCCATACACACCGTTTTACTTCGTCTTCGATTTCTTCCCTTCGAGTGCTAATCCGCTCATCCAACCTGTCTTTAACTTCTTCCGCATTTGGTCCAATCAGCGAACGTCCTACAACGGGGTTCTCTCTTTTGTAACCAATTATTCATCAATCACTGCCGACGACGGGTAAGGGCTTTAGCCCTGATGCACTCCTAGGTTAAAATTTTCCGTTTTTCCGCACTTCACACTATAGTACACTAGAATCAATTCATACACGTCCAGTATCGAACCAATACACATTTTTGGGATATTTTTTTTTTTTCCATTAACCTTAAAACTCCATTTGGACTAACTGCGTTGGCCCGAGCTGAACGTTTATGTAAAAAAATCGATCAAGGCGATTCGCTTCCTACTAACCTGCGGCCCAGGAGACTCCGCGGTACTCGATCAGCGTGCCCATGGCGTACTCTTCGAGCGCGCCGTTTCCGGCCACCAGACTGTCGCCCATGGCTCCCACGACGTCAATGTCGCCGGGCCGGAGCCTGTGGACGTTCGTGGGCCGGACGGCGCTCCTGCCCAATCCCGGGGACGTCATGTTCTTGCACGGGAACGGCATCGAGACCGGGAACGGCGGCTGCCTCCTGATCCCGGTGGGCCCGGGCGTCATGACGATGTCCTCGCTCACGGCCGGCGTCTGCGACGGGAACGAAAACCCGGGACGCGTTTGAAACGAGCGATAAATTAATTCAGTGGCGTAACTAAGAGAGAGGTAGGGGAGTGTTGAGGACATAACACCAGCCCCCCAGAGGCCAGAATCTTTGTTTTCCCCGAAAAATAGTAAAATTGTAAAAAAAAATAAACGTATGGTAAACTGTGGTTTTTCAATTAAAAATGTTCAATATGTCGGTGTAATTGACATCTGCGTCGTGTACAAAAACAAAGATGGAAATTGAAACAAAATACTGACCTTAATCAGGCCTATCATTCAAATGTTTGTACACAAGATTCGTTTAGAGAAAAGTCAAAAAATTGCGGGGCCAAGTAAAGAAATTTCCACAAACAATTATTTAAATTTGACTTTTTACCACTCGAGAGTGACAACCTCTCGCGGACAACGCCAAACCCCTTTCTTTTTCACAGGATGATTACGGTTACCACTTCGAACGGTATAACGATAATATTAAACAACCTTTAAAAACGCCTTGTGCAAATCGAATAAGGACGAGAGAAAACTAACAGTGCACAACATTTTCCCAAATCGAATCGAACGCTAAACTTTGAAAACACAACTTATCTTTTGTTGCTTACAAGTATACACCTTTTTTATACCATTGCTTTTTCAATTTTGCTGTATTAATTTTTCTATATGGAATATTATGGTAAACGGTGACACGCAAATAGTTCATTTTCATACCATTCGAACGGCTCTGCCGTTGATTCTGTTCGGCAAAAGCCGCTCGTAAGTCAGCCTCTGCGAAGTACACCATGTCGCGGCCGCGAAAAACGACAGTATTGCGTAGCTATAGGTCAACATCGCTTCGTTTGATCACGCCCGTGGTAGTCATCGTGCGCTAATTTTCTCGAAAATCCGTTTCCGCGGGGAACTGTAAATTCAAATTAAATTTGAAAAAATATTTAAACATTGACGTATCACGCGAAAATTTCACGGCAAGAATCACGAAATGTGTATTAGAGCAACTATAATAATTTTTCAAATTCGTGCACGAAACGTGTGTCGCAACGGTCTTTCGATTTTACACACCAACGTCATGTTTATATCAAATTTAAAACAATAGTATTTTTTTTTTTTTTTCTCGTAATCGGTACACTCTACGCGCTATCGGATAGAATTATATTTTTTTCTAATAACACGCGTATCGTACGTTTAAAATAATATACGGATCAAGGTAGTCGTCACACGCGATAAATAAGTATAAATAAATAATTTTGGTCCGAACCCGTCGCAGCAGTCGATTCTGTTCTGCACGATCTGTAAAAAAAGAAGCGTGTTTCTCGAAAAAAAAACACAGAATTTTTTTCCGCTCTCGGTCGGTGGCTATGAGCTATTACGACGTTGTGATTTCAACGCAGATCTAAAAACATCGAACACTATACGATTTATTTTTGTCTTTATGTTGACAAAAACAGCGAATTTCGCGTAAGCCGATTTTCTCGGGCCGATTTTTCAGATTCCGAACGCACCGAAGAACGTATTGTTTTTATAATGAGAACTCTGATGGTACTTCGTGGGAGTTTAAGATTCGAAAGTCTAAAATTGAAAAAGTCGTAATCGGGAAACCGTGTTTTTGACACGTCGGTTTTCGTTTTTTGAAGCACAACGTCCGAAACGATGATGTTAACAAGTGCCCGCGGGTTCGATAAGACCCATTCAAGTGATTTGGAAAAGCGTTAACCACAGCTGACTTTGGGTTCTCTCGAAAAATTCACCAGGACGTACGCACAACAGCCGAGCTCGCTCGGAATGGTTTTTTCGAAGTTTTTTTTTTTACTCTTCTGACGACCGACTTTCAGCTCGTTTTATTACCGGCTATTTCGCCAGCCCGTACGGTTCGCACTCGATATGGGTATTCCGCGAACGCATTTCGCACTGCACAGAACAGCTACCGGTTTCCTATAATGTTATATGTAAGTGCAAAAAACTCGATAGAAACCGAATCCGCTGATTTCCGCCGTGTGGCCGCCACGCGCGTACGTAAAGTAATATACGATTGTATTATTCGCACAAAACGATATCGCGTTACAATATGAAATCGGGTCGATAACGGGATTTATTTCATTTTTTTTCAACACAAAAACATCGTCACGCTTCTACGACGTACTTGCGCAGCGAACACAATATGGAGGCGCGTCAGTTTAAGAAACGCGAGCCCGAAACTTTCGAAAAACTACCGTGGACTTTTCGTTGCGCGAACACCGGCCGCGGCGGATAAAACGTTTTTTTTTAACAAAATGTCATCGCCGCACGGAGAACGCACACGTCGTGCCTGTAAAATGTACATTCTGGATCGCGTAAAGGGGCGACAAATCGAGACGTTTAAAACGTTCGAAGAAATTTTGTTTTTTTTCCGTAACATTGTGAAACCAAGTTGTGCGATTCACCGGCAACGCCGCTTTATAAAAACGCGCGTGTTCGTACAGCATTTTCAGTCGAAATCCTCTCGAATCGTCTTTGAAACAGTAGTATGACGTCAGATCGACTTTGACGACCGATTCGTACGCGGGGAAAAACAAAATCGCCGAGAGGATCGGGACGGCATCCGATCGTCGAAAGAAAGTTTCGATAACTTATCGTGTTTGAGTTTCGTCGGTCCCGTACCGTACGATCTATATACCCCCGACAATAGGGCGGCAGAACACGCGTGTATTATACGATTTATAACGATACGATCTATTCCCCTTCGATGTCTTACAGTGGAACAGTCGTCGATTGTCGCGATCTCGACCGTGTACGTAGACCGACGAAACGGTCGGTATGTGCTCGATTATTATTCTCGTCTGGTTATGTAAATGATGACCCGACGAAACCAGATCACCGCGCGGATCGGGCTTACTCGAAAGTGCAGTTGGTAGAGACGTATATGTAATAACACGTTGATACCTATCAAGAGAAACAGACGACCGTTGTCGCCCACTTGTTTCGCAATAATAATTATTGTTGTTACAAATAGCTGTTTATAAAAAAAAATATAAAATTCGCAAATCGTCCGCGACCACCTCTGCCCACCATTCGCGCGTCGAACAGTGCGCGAATAGCGTCTCACAATAATGTAATGTTATAGCGACAACGCGCGATGATGTACAGAGTCGTGTTTCCCCAATAACGGTCGGTAAGAACGTCGAGAAAGAGAAATTATACGAGACGGATTGACGCTAATAAATTACAAAAAAAGAGGTAAAATGAATCGCTTCTATGTATATATGTACGGTCGTAAATTTAATCGTAACGACACAAGATTCGAGATCGATTTGACGTTTTTAATTCATATTTAACTGCATATTATATTTAGATTTTAATAGGAAGATTTAAAAACCTAACGGATTCCACGAAAGAAAATTCTCGTTTGTCGTTCACGTAAATTTATAGCCAGCAGACGAGATTCGTACGCGACAACGATTTGTTTGCCAAAATAAATTTCATACGATATCGGATCTAACTACCGTAGTTAGGGAACTACAAACTTATAGTGCCGAACACTCTTTGATTCTTGCCAGAATAGTCAAAACAACGTTAATAGAAAATTATTGAATTTATTATGTTTGAATTAAAGTCAAAAACACATAATTTTTTAGTGGCGATGTTGGTTATTTTAAGGACGTTTTTCCTGAAACACATTTGGAAAAAATGAATTTTGTTTTGAAGAATATTTTTCCTGTTGAGTTTGGTCTTTTTGGAACATTCCGTGGTACGAACGCTATTATTGTTCATCAATCAACATTGATTGAAGCCAACGAGGATTATTATTACGACATGGTCAGTGGACGTTACGTTCTACAAACATCAGTTAGATCCGTACAAAATGGGTTAGGTTAATAGTGTGACTTTGCAGATATTCTGCACAAATTTATCTGTGATTTTTTTTTTTTTTGTAGATACTGATGAAACAATTTAGAGGAACTTTAACATAGTCTCGTGCCGATCGAAGACAAACAATATGAGATTCGTGTACAGAAAAAACCGGCTCGCAAAACGCGTGCTTTAAAAATATTTTTGTCGCGCTTTCTATCCGGTTAGTCGTCGTCATCAATCGAATCGTCATTGGGGCAGCGCGGACCGGAACCGCCGTCTGCCCCGACGACTATACGATTCTCTACATATATATATAGTAGTTATCTGCAGGCTGCTAAGATGGATCCAATGAGCCGATCGGCCCAGACCTTTTGTACGATTCGGACGAGTGTAACAAGCACGATTTTTTTTTTAGATTCTCTCTGATGAATAACAACGTGGTCATCCATACACTCCGCGTTGACTTTTGCTCTGGATTTGCGTCCGCCGCCTCCAAATCGGAGTGCGATCGATCGAAAAACCGGCAAGCAGGTATTTGTTTCGTATACCGACGATTTTGAATTTCCAGACGACGTAATACGCACGACCCACATTCGGAACAAGAATAAACTAAAACTCGCGCCGGTGGTCGTGCCGCAATGAATGACATTTTGGTGGAGAAGATTTTTTTTTTTTTTTTTCAAAATAATCGTGCCTGTGTGCCGGACGGGAACGATAAAATCCGAATCTAACACGGCCCGTTTGCGCCTGAGCGAAAAATGTTCATTTTTGTCGACAGCTTTTTCGCGCGCCAAATTTACCCGCTTAATCTTTTTTTAGCGACAAAACAAACTAACGAAAAACGGTCCGACTAATTAAAGCCCTCTGTTTAAACTCCATCGGTGAAATTTAAAAACTCAGGTTAACGGTTAGACTGACTGACACCTCGGTAGTACGCCAAAAGGTGTTGGACGTCTAGATAGGAGTTCGCGAGAGATCCGCGAGCTGTTGGAGACGTTCAATTCGTTTTCGAGAATTTTCGCGAAACAGTTGCAAACGCTTACACTCGGACAGTCGATAAAAATGAACAGTTTTTTTTTTTGTTTTGGCGCACAGATCGCGTCGGTTTTCTTCACGATATTTCCCTTTGCTCCGGTCTCGAGGGGTCGTTAAACTTATCGCGCGACTCGGCCCCGGCGGACCCGTTTCGTAAGCGACCGGCGCGAACAACGTTATGGTGCAACCGGAGGAAAAACGAGTTTCGAGTCTGCGGCGGTGTCGACGCGGTTGGCGCGCGCGTACAGGTCCTCGATACCGTCGACCATTATTTTTCGTTTCGTCATTTTATCCACCGAAACCGGTTGCCGAGAGCTTGTGACTTGAAAACCGTGAGTAATAATAGCGGATAGGTACGTATATATATATATGTTAATAAATAAAAATCGAAGGGAAATTTAAAAAAGTCGTTAACGTAACGCTTTGTCGTAGGACTCACGTGCGAGTTACTTTTTATACGCGCGCGACTATAATTCGAACGGTTCAAACAGTTTACACGAACAACATCGTCGAATATGTGCAGTGTTAGCCAGGCCATTTTTTTAAGGATGATTTCGGTGTTAAGTCGCACACAAGGCGGTTTACAAATGCACTTGTTTTTAAAAAAAAAGAAATGTTTAAGCTATAGATGATATACCAAATAATAACGACAACTTCGGCCGTTACTAATGGTGTTCGACCTGTGTGTTCTCTACTGTTTATCAATTAAAAATTACGGGTTTCATTTTCGCCGGGATGATTTTCTCAAACGTTTTCGAGTTTAAATCAAACAATAAGTTCGTACGCATAATGTTGATGGGCTTTTCTTTTTATACGCTATCTAAATTTTTATAGTAAACAGGTATTTCACCTTTAAACGATCGCGAAAGAATGCGAGGAATTACGAATCTTAGCGAAGAATAAAACAAATGTTTTTGTGTCAATACATTTTTTGTTATATTCACCGTCAGGAACATTAACTTTTTCGATGAGATCCGCTCGTTAGGCGAATTTCAATGGTTACTTAGCCCCTCAGTCCGCACTCAATCCGTATCCTTAAAAAATGATTTGCACACAGTCTTAGTTTTCACCTAACCGACCTTGCCTAGAACTATTTCCAGAATAAGAGAAAACACGGACACCACTCGGTGGATATACTCACTAAACAAACAGCCGGCGTTCGTGCGGTACAACTCTTTCAGTCGATAAGTAATATATTATGCTGTTACGATACGCGTATATTGTAATGTGCGTATCGTACGACATTAAAAAAAAAAATTGATTGTGCGAACAGCGTTATTGCTAATATTATCGAAGTAGCTACGGTTTTTTTTTTTTTTTATGTAATAATTAAATAAAAAATAGCCAATTTTACGCGTTAGAAAGGACACGGGAGATTTCGCTATTTCAAACGGATAAAGTGCGATCGTAATAACATTATGTGTAAGGCTACTCTATAATAATCGCCATTACTACTATACGGCGCGTTGGCAGTGTCTAATACCCGAAGCTACGATCGTGATTCGGCGCGAACCGCAATCGGTTTTTAAAATTTTGTTTCGATACGACACGAAAACGCCATTACGTCACTCGAAAATTGAAAATCGTCGGTCGAGTCGAAAGTCGCGTTAGTGCAATAATTATTTTGACGACATTATAAGCGAAACGAGTCGAAACGAGACGACACTCGATCCGCTGCGGGGTGACTGTGCACATCGCGGGATATATTCGGCGAGATCGTTATGACACTGGCGAGAAGAAAACGTTATTTTTAATTCTTCTGACTTTCGTTGCGAATCATGAAAATCGGCATAGTGTAAGAGGTATAAATTATTGTCAGGTACGAGGTGTTAATTAATCGAGCTAGTACAGTGGCGTGTATTTTGAACGTTTTTAATAAAATGTTTTTTCTGTTTTTCGAAAATGTTTATTGAAGATTTAGTATACATTTAAACGATAAACCATGCGTTTGGGGGTAGCCCCCTTAAATGCGCCACTGCGACAGTGCAGGAGAGAAGAGCTGAAAATCGTCTCTGCGAGAGTATACAGTGAAAAAAGTTTGGTTCCAAAACTCGACTGAAATATGACGTTATCTATGCCCAGAGTCTAGACCGAGTTGGAAGAGGGGAAGTGTCAGGAACCTGGAATTTTCCAGTTTGGCCGGCAATCGAAGCGAAATTAATGGGCCGGTGCTGATGCTAGACAAAAGTACAAAGCAAGACGCTGTAGAATTAATTTCTTATAAAATAAAAATTATTTTGAGACGAAAACAATAACGGTGATCTGGGTTGATGACGATGTAGAACGGTAATTCGCTTCGAAAACAGAGTGGTGATATTTGTATAAAACAACTGACGAGCTTGAAACAATTAAGCACGAGTCGAGCGACGACGAACATTTTTTGAACTCGAAAGACTTGAAAATGTTTTCAACGGAATATATTCGTAATTTAAACATTTTCGATTAGATACAGAACCTAACCTGATGATTTGTTTATTGGACCACTAAAACTACGTTTTCCAGATCCGAATATACGGTGCCCACTACGCTCTCGGAAGTACCACGTCCTTGCCGTAGTCATTATACAGTATAGGACCGATGAGAAATATCCAACGGAAAAATCGTTAAAATAACAGTCCGTCGGATCCAAAGAAAATTTACTCGGGGACTAATTCCGGAACAAGATCCAGATTGCAAAAAACATTTTAAAAACTGTAGAATTTCGGAACGCGTGTCGTTTCGATCGGACGTCGTACTGAGTTTCGAAAATATATCCACAAGGGCGCACCGAACGTGTCCGACGGGCCCGACCACCAAAATGGCTAACATTTTCGCTACATTTCGTTGTTGTAACCGAAATAACGCCGTTTTGTCGTAACGTTTTGTACCTACACTGTTTCAGAAACCACTGTGTGCATCACAATATCGAAATCTTAAATAAACAAATCGTCTAGGATACATTTTTTTTTTTCTTAAATAATCATAAATACAACCATTTTTTTCCAAACTTTAAACGACTACGGACAGGAGTTGTATACTATTTCGTATCCGTGAGATCAGAGAAAATAGTTCTTCGGGTAACTGCGTTGTTAAAGTTTCAAAACATTCGAGATCGTTATGGCTCTGTACTTCGATCACGCCGTGACCGTATTTTTTAAAACGTTCGGAAGAGAAATCGCGCGGAGGATCGCCGCGTTGCAGTTTTCCGCGCGGAACTTGCCGAATGTCGAAGATTTAAAAAAAAAAAAACCATCAAAGTGCGAATCACGGCTGCGTTTGTTAAACTTTACGAGCGAGTCAACGGGTCGCGGAGCGTTTTTTAAAAATCGACGAAAGTTTTAATAATTTTTTTGTTCGGCCTACTCTCGAAAAACAAAGAAATTTTTAAAAAATCCCGGGCGTATGCCCGAAAATAATAATAATACACGTGTGTACTCACTCGGTCGAGATCGATGCCGGCCATGGCGCGCGCCGCCGCCGCTACGGGGTCCCCGATGAGAGGTCGAACGGTAAATAACGCGATCGCGCGGTCGACACAGGTATGAGACGGAATAAAAAAATAATATCGTCGGCGGCGGCGGCGGTTTCCAGACGGTCTCGGGCGAGAAGGGGCGCCGCCGACGACGACGATAAACGACGGATATTATTATTTCAGAGGCTGCGGCGATTGTTGTTGTCGCTCATCGCCGGCCGGCACCGTCGCACGCGTCGTCATGGTCGTCGTCATGGTCGTCGTCGGCGGTTACGGCAGTCACAAGACTGACTGGTCGCCGTTACAAGAGTCAAAGTGTTTGGTCGGCAGACAGTGCGCGATAAATCAACGATGGTCGAGATAAGAAGGAAAACGTTCTTATCGATGTGGTGAAGAACAAAAAACGTAGCTCCGACTAGTTCGTTAAAGAGTCGGCGGGGACCCAGTGGTAGAAAGAAGATGGAACTCGGGTATATATTTCGGCGCCCGTAGACTTACGCGCTGGAGGAGGATCAGTACGCAATCTCGCCACGAGACGGGTCGAACGAAAACGATGACACCGTCCGATTCCTAGCGAACGGAACAGCGTTAGAAATTCCCGTGACTGGCAAAGACTGATCGAATTACGTCGAGGACGATCGGATCCCGGGAGAAGTCCCGCGGGACCGAGGAAGCGGGATCGAACTCGCTCAATCACATCGACCCGAACAGACGGATTCCAGAGACTGTCGATCCCTGTTCCGATATGGATAGCACGATACGGCAGCGCGATCGAACAAAGTGCCGAACTGAAGAGCGGTGTCACGTGGAACGAATCCCAAAACTCTTAAAGCCTTACATCGTGTTCGATATCTCCTCTATTATACGTTTCTGGTAACTGGAGAAATCGATACGTTAACTTATTAACGGTGAACGGGAAAATAGGGCGTACGACGTGTAGGTTAGGTATGTGTGAGAGATACACGAGAAAGGAGAAAAGTTCTCGGACTGTTTAGGTCCAACAAATTTTTAATGCGACGCCGCTGCGTCTGTAAAATTATATTTTTAATAATGTAAAGAAATAGCTTTAGTAACTGTATAAAAGAAAAAAGCCATTGATCGGTTATTACTCGGATTTCAATTGTATTGTAACGATAGAATACAAGATTCGACTTGTTAAATCCATAAATAGGTTGTTTGTACTAAATCGTTTACAATATCTCTATAATATTCAGATACGAAATAAAGGTATTCGTCGTAACACGGTTATCGGCGGACGAGGGGGTAGGTGAGGAGAGGGAGATCCGATGTCGAGGGAGTTCGAAATTATGTTATTAAAGCGGGGCAAGTAACGAGAAAATTACCAAGACGAGAGAAAAAATTAATTCTCTCGGACTTATCAACAGATTCTCGGTCCGAATAAAAAATGTATCGAGTCAAATAACGAATTGTAAACTGCAGTTATAACAGTTCTGGTCATAACTAAAACGAAAACTGTAAAATCGTTCGAGTGTTTTTCATACCTCGTTCGAAATCCGTTTGGACGCAACACGATTTTTGGAACATCGTGGACTACCAGAAATTAAAATTGATTTTTTTTTATTTTAATCTGATGTAAAATCATGGCGTTTAAAGCGCCAGACGATCATTATTAGTTCTTCTTTACTCGGTCGGTCCATCGTCTCTTCTTATATTCTACAGTTTTTAAACGACAATTATTCTTTAAGCCTTCCACTACGTATATGGTATACACCTTGGCTATACGTACTGTTACGTCGAACTCTAAGATCTAAACTCTAAGCAATACACTATTATTAGATCATTACTATCCGTACGTTTACTCGGTGAAAACCAAAATAAAACATCGCGTAAAAGCTCTGCGCTTCATTACAAGTCGTTAGTGGGAACGAATCTATATTGTTGTTACGTGTTTACGTTTCGGACAAAGCGTTAAAACAAACGTATGAAAATTGTGTACATCCGCGTTTCCGTAAGCGGTTGACGTGTTAATTACAAACGGTCGATAAAAGGTTTTGAAAAGAAAAAAAAGCGATCAGTAAATTATAGTATTCCCACCGGAACGTGTGCGCGATTGAACGTAACACACTTGCGGTGTGATGACCACCGGCGGCGACACGTCGGTCCGGATCGGATATCCGATTTCGCGAGACCGGGCAGACTTCCGGTCGCCGGTGTGGACCACCGACGGCGAAGCGGCGACCGGTAAAAAACGGAAGTAATCGGTAAGTACGCGTTTTTGGCACGGTAATGTAGCGAGATTTTTAGCGACGATTGTTGATCGCCACAAAATTCTCGTGCACTCAAACATTCCGTGCCTTTCTCGACGTCTGAAATCTATACGCGCGCAAACGCAACAAAATATACCGGTGAATTCGTAACGGATAAAAATGTCGAAAATTTACAATCGCCAAATTTGTTCACAAAACAATAGCGTTGTATTATTGTTATTATTATTATTTGTTCGTATACATTTAATACTTTTCGTTTCGATTTCGTTATGAACACGGAAATAATATGTTTAGTAATTTTATCGTCTTCATTGTACATACTCCTCGAGAACACTAGTGTTTTCAAGTTGCTGTCATAAATTACAGATATGATACATCGTGATAAAGATAGTTTTATCGACTTTTACGCGCCGTAACTCGGCGACTGCGTTTAAGGTGAAAACTCGGAAGAAGAAAAAACACACTTTTATTTTTGGACCGCGGAAAAAATGTAGACCTCTAAAATGTACATTTACGTAGTTACTTTGTGTCGTTAAACGTGTTACGTAAATGTTTAAATAACTTTTATCGGCCCTAAATCGGCCCCGAATAAAATTATCTATAAATAAAAATAAATTTGTCAATTACGAATACGGCGCGAATTGTATTATAGGTTTTGTTTCTTACGACATTGAAATATTTTAACACAGATCGTTCGTTTCGTTCATTTCGTACTACTATTTAAAGTGGCAATTGTTTAAAGAAAAAATTGTTCTATAGCTGTCGTACATAATGAGTCCTTGAAAATGTTTATTTAATTTTTTTTTTTTTAGAGCCTAAATTAACGAATTTTGATATACTTACGGCCACTTAAAATTGTGTTTTGTATCTATACCCAAATTACGGAGGGGCCGATGCGTATGTATATTACACGCTCGTGTACTTTAAAAAAAAAGGGATTTTTCCACCCTCCAAAGTGTATGTTTTTCACATCGATTTCATGATCGAGGGTGAAATTTCCCCGTCGCTCCCCTCAAAAACTTGCGCGGTTCGGAAATCGCTGTCGATAAAAGTTCTGTGTCGCCGCAGAAAACAACGATTCCATATATTTTTTTTCTTCTTTTTTTTCTACAATATGCCCGCGTGCGACACCGTTTCACGTGGCCTAGGCCTGATTCGGAGTGGGCTCGGTGGCGTGCGTATTATAATAATTAGTAGTACTGTATGTGCTCGGTTTATTCTATCCGAATGGGTCGTGTTAGACGAAATTAGTATTTTGTAAGCGGCGCGTTTGCTGAGTGTGGCAATTCGGTTGTAACAATAAACTGCATACGAGGATTGAATAATTTTCTCGGTTTTCGTACAGCGCGCGTGACAGCGCGTAACCACGGACGGGAATTGGGGGCTTAGCCCCTCCAAAAATATTGAACCCCCCAAAATATTTGATCTCAAACTAACAACAACTTTGTTATAAAAAAAATAATGATTATCAGGGCCCCAAAAAAAAAATCAAAATCCATTCAATTCTCCGCCATCGACGAGATTACTTGGACACTGTACATAAGAACAATCATTGTTTTGCGTATGTCTACGGAGAGTACGACCCGCAAAGTCGGACCACACGGATATTTTATTCCGAGTCAAAACGATCGATGATTTCCAAAATTCATCCGTGATGGGCATCTGAAAAATCATCACCATTTTTATGCGCTCGTGTAAGGGGATTGAAAATGTCAACTTTTTTTCCTCCGTCCGTCACACTCAAATCTAAAGGATTTCGCTGGTCGTGAGACACTTTTCCCAGCAACGGAAATGAAATGTTTATCGAAAAATATTGATTAGTTTTTAATTTTTACCAATTATAATACGTTACACGCGTTGCACATCTTATCAATGACTCACGATGCTGTAACATGTGTAACGCTATCACAACGAAAGACATTATGCATAGCTATAATTATGATTATGGGAACTCGATGATAAACTGCAACTACTTGTTGATTTATTTGTTATATGCACGTGGGCAAGTGAAGACTTTTTAGAATCAAATATCATTTTTCGTTCATCCGTCGTGTGGAAATTTTTGAATCCTGCGTTATTATTGCTATGGAGAAAACTGTTTTTATTCTTTAAAATGTCTGAAATCGATGTATTCAATTTGAAAAATGTTCTTCGTAGATACTGAAACGTAAACGAACGCGTGTTCCAAAGGCTAAACCGTTTAACAATTCGTAATTAGGTCAGCAGCTGTTATAACACGCCACGTGAAATGCCGATCAATCGGCAAGCTATTGTATTTTGCTCTCGGCATTCTACGATACGTTCACGTTTTATTTCATAAACAAAACCAAAAGGAAAAAGCCCGTAATTTTCACCAAACAATATTATGCAGTTCAATTAAAAAATAACTATATTATAACTTACGAACGGTGGAATGCGTTCTTTAAGGCAGTCTTCAGCGTAAACGCCAATTCGGTCGGACGTTTATACGTTATGGGTCACAACGCGCGCGAAATCACCTCCTCCGCAGAGTTACGGCGATGTTACGTTAAGGAGAAACCGATGATTAATTAATAATTACGGTGGAATTCATTAACCGTTACGCTATACGGTGTATTTTGTCACTGTAATAAAAATATGTAGCAATATATATATAGGAGGAACAGCCTGAAATTTTATAAAAACGAATGTAATGAACAGAATATCCTCAGTTAATCCTTAAGGATTAAAATTAATTAACGTTTAAGTCCTGTTCGCGATTACGACGACTGAAATGTTTTTTTCTCGCGGTTATTTCAAACAATATTTCCCCGTAATTTCAGCGCGAAAAAAATAATCAAAACTAGATGATATATTTTTAACGTGACCGACGTTATCGTAAAATAAACTTGACTTTTTACCGTTACACTGCTCGAATTCGGTTCACCGATTACAATACTTTATAGGAACGGTAAAGAAGTTGAGCACACGGAATATGAATCGTTTTAGTAAAATTATCATTTTTTTTACAAAACGAAAACCGTTCGCTATTGAACTAAGTGAAAGTGGTAAAATTAGGTTAAAAAAACGCACGTTTTTTGTGCGTTGTCAAAAAAAAAAAAATTTCGATCAGTATAATACAACCGATTTCAAAAGAATAGAAATGAGTTTGTTGACACAACATTGACATTCGCCCAATGTGAAATTGTTCGATACACTTTTCTGGAATTCATTGTTTTATTTACATCGGGTAAAAGAAATTGCACAGGTGCTCGCAAAACGATATTTACCTTTTCGATTATTCGCTAATGTTGTTAGACAATTAGCCGTGCGACTTATGTTCCATATTTTAAATTCGGATATAGAAACCGGTCATTTAAAAATTTAACACGATCATTTTTAATGACACTAAAAAGTTTTAGGTTTTTTTAACAAATATTTTATCCCTACAAATTTGTTTTCCTATTTCAATACAATACCTAATACCGTTTCCATATTATTTTTATGCTGCCTATTAGAAAGATTGCGAAATTTAAAAAAATTAATTTTTTATGTAAATCATTATATTGAAAATAATACTGCCGAACCTATAAAAATTGTTTAGAATTATCTACACCATAATATTTATGTACGGAATTCAGTTCTATAAGATAGGTGAAAACTGTAATGTTAATTATCCACCGCTAAAAATCATTTTTTTTTTTTTTTACTTTTCATTCGACCAGTTGCGTAATGATATCTCAAAAATTTGAATTATTGGTCTGTTGTATACCCTTATTGAAGAGTAGATTGCTTATATATTCAATTTTAAGACACTGTGAACAGGTATTTTGTATAATTTTTAAAAACAGAGACATTTTCTCCGAGTCGTTACATTTGTTATTTATACACTATGAATTTTACATTATGTACATTGCTTATATATTAATATATAATACATAGTAAATTTTTCCTATTCGTACAAAGTTATATGAGCAAAATTACAATAATTTTGAAATTAAATAAGTATGCAAAGCGAGAACATTAATTTCTAATCAATTATACTAACTCGCGATGACGATTTGGTCGTATTTTTAAAATAGCGTCATGTACATTCATTGAACCGCTGTCTTCAATTTATGTTCAGGACGTACCTACTTCTAATTTGCCATCTCAGGATAACAAATTCTTAATTAATTTTTTTCGGGAAATCGACCTTGGTTTCACATGAAATTGGGTTTCAAATTCGTTCTTATCTGTTCCGTGGATTATATTTTACTGAGACAAAATACGAGAAGTTTTAATAATAACTATAATAGCATTTTTATGAATCGTTTTTGAATAAAAATGTTCCAACACCATTCCGAAAACTCCAGTTTAAAGTAACAATATAATAAATAATTTTTATCTCCGTGACTAACCTGCGCCATTAACGCAGTAGAAATGTTTAAGTTAGAAAAATATAAACAAAGTTGTGTTGAAATCGGTGAACAATCGGCTGCTTTGTCGATAATATTTCCATAGGTTTGTAAAATGTGGTGACTTTTCTCAAATCAAAATATTGATTCTATTTTTTAGATTTTATTCGTTCACAACGTTTTTTTTTTTTTTTTATATTTCACGTGAAATATAACTTGAAATAATTGAAACGCTTTAGAGGCTTTCATTTAATTTTTAATAGATATATATATATAACTTCAAAAAAATCTACCTATTATCATGTTAAACAACCGTGAAAATATAATACTTTGATAATAAGCGAAATTTAATAAATACGCGTTTTACAAATTACAAAAGGTTAGTTAGCAGTAACATAAAAACCGTCTTGCTGTGGCCGCGAACTCAACATTTTTCCAATTTTACGGTTAGCTAAGAAGAGAAGAAACCGATTTATTTTTGCACGTATAAGCTCACGAAAAGTTCCGAAACAATTGAACCGTATCGTTCCGAGGCAACGAACGTGTTACTGCCAATTATTGTGCGCACAGTCCAGTCGATATCACTTTTTAACTGGAAAGTATTCTGTAAGAAAATGAGATTTTCAGAGTTTGTCATGGAGTACTCTATAATGTTTCTATAATACGTTGACATTGACGAGTGATCAGCATAACTAACACGGAAATAACGGTGATGCAATAGCTATAGAGCCAAAATCTTCGTGGTTTTTAGCGTTTTTACACTTCAAAAAATTTTTATCCAACTACGATCAACTGTATTTCAGTTAAGATTGAGTCGGAAAATTCGTTTGGCCCCCCCAAATTTTAGCTAATTTTTACGTTCTACATTTTCGTAACAAAAAACGTTAACGAAACACGCTTAATTCACATGCGAAAAAATCCAAAATTGTTTAGGTTTAAAAACCCCAAGATAACCTCTTAGTTAACTTCGAATCGCTTTTCGGGAGACTTATTTTTTTTTTCCAATACACCGACTGGACTATTACGCGTTTACACTTTTTCTCGGTTCGGCCATCGTCGCCGCAGCTGCATCTGAGAAGAGAAATAAAAAATGTGCTCACATAATGCGCATATTGTCGGGACGCGATTTACCACTCTTTCCGGTTTTCGAACAGCATTATAATAACGGATTACGGACGTGACAAAACGATTGTGTCTTCACGTTGTTTGTTCACACACTTACTTTTTACACAAAAATATGTACGTATACACGTTTCTGCGGTCGTCCACGACGGTTCGATCAATATTGTTATTAATTTTTTTTAATTTCTAAAACGCATTTCGTAACGTCCGATGATTTTTACCGTATGCGTAAAATACGGCAGCCATTCCGAATATTACACGTAAATTGGAAATCGTATGTATACGTTCGGTTCTCGATTTGAAACCGATGTTTATAGTATTATATTATACACGCGTAACGACGTGATAGTCCTTGATCCGCGAGTGCAGGAAAGAAAGCAAAACGAGGAATTCGGGTGCGAAAATAGAACGTTTTACGATGGAGAAAAAGCGACGACGGTTTTCAAAGAGCTGTAATACCGACAGCGTACCTACATAACGTAATGTACTATAATAATATGACGTAGTGTGCAGCAGAATATTTATAATGTAGAAAACGAAATCGGTAAATTGGAGTTTTGCAAATTTCTATAATTTAAAATTTGTTCCACGTCAATGTTTTTATTTTTTTTTTCACAAAATATACTCGGCCTTGAGTTCAAAAACGCAACAGTCGTATTTGTGAGAAAATCGAATTGTTCGCGAAAAGTAAACGTGCGCTGGAGAGAACGGAATTTCGTCGGAAGAACGTCTGGTATTTTTTTCTCCTAGGCTAAAAGGCTATAGTACATAGTAAAAGAGTTGAATTTGAACGATACGATTTTATTTTCGGATGTGAAACGGATCTAAAATGTTTTTGTTTTGCGCGTGAGTGTGAATCAAACGCTCCCATGGACGTCCTCTTCAAAACGAGCGCGATAATTCGTCGTCACGTTTACGGCCCACAATCGAAATCACCGGAACGGCGATGATGATCGACAAAATTCCTCGCGAAAATAACGATTCCGAGCAGCGAGCGGGGTCAAATAAGACGTACCTACTCGACGAGTTATGAATCTCGTTGGGAAATAGTAGTCAAAGTCACTCCTCATTCAAAAGTGGCTGAAATGTTTAATTGAGATGTTTACGAAGTCTGTTTACTTCGTTCGTCGTATAACATAACGTCTAGGTAGATAAAAACCATTTTTTGAAGAGTGACTGTAAAAAAAAAAAAAAAACTCATCGACATAACGATTTATGAATAAGTAAAAAAAAAAAAACACATCATCAAAAACAAAAAAAGGTTAAAACTGTTTGCAATCGTTCGTTACAATCGTTAAATGTACGAGTATTTCATTACATTTCAATAATTTTTGGAGGAACGATGGCCGAAAAAACGACAAAAGCGAAAAATTAACGATGTAAAAACGTCTATAAATGGAAAATATAATTGCGTTGAACGATTTTTTTAAACTCTCGATCACATGTAGTAAAGTGTGTTGTTTAGATTGAATTTAAGTTTTAAGTTTGTGATATAAGAATTTAACTTTTTATGAAACCGCAGTAATTTCGAATATAGACAAGTAATAGACAAGAAATATATATATAGACAAGAAATATGTTTATGTTTCTGAGCCAGATTTTCCTAACTGATTTTCTAAAATGTGCTTTGATGGATTCAGCAATACTTCTAAAATATTTAAAAAATATCCCGGATTGAAGTCTCGTACAATGAGAACTATCAACTATTTAAATATATATTATTTGTCTCATAACATACTTTGTTTAAACGTTTGCAAATTCTACTATAATAGGATTTTTAGGATAAATTGTTTGAAAATATCAGGTACTATCTAACAATAACCGCGTTGTTCTGTTATAAAAAAAAGTTGATCTAAAACTGTAATTATAAAATAGAAACAAATTACGAGCGAAAATTAGTTAAATTGTTAATGAACTCAGCGTTATATACTATACCAAAATAGTAAAATATCAAATAAAAATAAAAATATGAAATATTATAAAATATATGATTATTGTGGTGTGACCTACTTTTGTCAGTTCAGTTTGTAATCGTCGATAAACCTATATACTAGTGTGTTACATAACTACATTAATTACAACGACTGTAAAAATAATAAACTACCTGTAGCTAATTTTTTTAATGAAATAATTTTAAATAGCTACACACATGTTTAAACTTTGAATATATATTGTTTCTCTTGAAACTATTCGAAATCTAATGAAAGAACAATTATTAAATCATTACAATACACGTGTGGTCGTACGACAATTATTATTGTCGGATGTATTTTTAACGGTATTTAAGTATTCGTGTTACTTTTACATTCGCCATTCGTTTAAATTATGATATTGTCTTCTATAATTATCACCTGTTTGACGTCAAGTACTATGGGGTTTTAATGTGATTGATTATTGTTGTTTTTAGCTTTTTTAGCTGTAAGTAATCGCATTCGACTAAAAATAAACGAATTTCAATCAACCGAAGACCGTTTGCAGTCGTAACGTACGTCGTCCGTCATTAAAATGCAAGCCATCGCGATGGAATCAAAAATCGAAAAATCGGACCGACCGAACAAGCGACGACGCGACGAACTCGTCACGATTATAATTCCGTCCGTCATGGGTTGTCAAAAATAAAATAAAACAATTATACAGAAATAATTATTGCGAAATGGGTGTCAATAATTGTTATTACGTAATATCGTTTAAAATCATTGTGTTACGTTTTTTTATGGAGAACACGTCTCCGATATTCTAAATAATCGTACCCAATTCACATCTTTATTTTGCAATTGTTCGACACAGCTATGTATAAACGTACCTACACAGGTATCACGCGTTACGTAAAATCGAAAGACAAAACAATAATTGATTTGTCACCACACGTGAAATAGAGAATGAAACCAAGGTGCATTTGTGTCGGAGGCGTATTTGAGGAGGAGGCGAAGGGGCGATAAGCCGCAAAACTTACACAGTAAACAGAAATTTTAAGGAGAGGCTTCTATAATATTACGTTTATATTATATGCGAAATATTCCATATTCTATACGAATCAATACACTTGTCCCTTGTTAAAAAATCGTACGGACACGCTCCTGATGTGTACATCGATTAAAAAATATTATCGTCTATATGTTTTCGTGTAAAACAACGTTTTGTTTTTACGTTTCACATATCCCAGACATATGGTTTTAGTATCGAGGAACGCTCTGAACAACAGATGTGCTTTATGGAAGTGTTTTTTTTTTTTAATAATTGGTTCTTTATGCGTACAGGAAATAATATTTTTTTTCTACAAAATCGTATAGACACGAGAATAGGCTTCAATTTAATTTTCTGTACGTAAAGTTGAATTCGAAAAATTTATTATTAAAACTCTCCAACAAAGCGCATTATTATTGTTTCGAGTATTTTTTTCATACTGTAGAACCATGTTTCTGGGATACATGTTATGTAAACCTTAAAACAAAACATTGTACACGTTTAATGTCTATTAAAGAGCCGATGAACTGCAGTGTTTTGTCGTACACTATTACCTACAATAACTATACGATGACTGACCGCAATATATATTTTTTAGAAAAAAAGAAAAACAACAATGTATAATTAAAAAGCATCGCTCGTAGTTTGGTGGTGTACGTGACGGATATCGCACGTATAAAACAATAAAAATAATTGAAAATATTAAACGTCGTCACACCGTCATCAATACTGTCCTAACCATCGTTAGAAAACTATAGAAAAACATGTTTTATTTTAAAGTCGATACTGTGATAGAATATTGCAAACATTTTTCAGTGAACTTCAGTAATATGAACCGTAATTTCCACTGTCGTTAATCCTTTGAACGAAATATCGATGTTCGGAAACGTATATCTACTTTCTACACTTGAAACTAAACTGTATTTATTTGATATTGAGCACATTTTAACCGAAGATAAGTGAAATCGTTATAATGGTTTATTGCGATTTATGTATTCTCTCTTGTGATTTCGGTCATCAATTATTTTTTCAACATGCTGCGATCAATCATGGTAAGCCATTAGCTATAGGTATCGAAACTTCTTCTGTGCGTAAAATTCAAATTTATAAAAAAATTAACACCTGTTTTGCCTGTAATGAAACTTGTTTCAATTGTTCTACAAAATGTAATTACATGTTTAGTTTTAATGCGTACAGTGCAAACGTTAGAAAATATAAAGGTTGTATGGCCGAATTTCGGTAGCAATCATATGACAATTGTGTAATAAAGTTCACAAAATAATTATTAAATTGTATATAATAAGTATTGGCCGGAAAATGGTTTCGTGATTCGAGCGAAAAAAAAGGTTGAATATTTACAGTAAATAAAATGATTTATTTGTCGTTCTTATACAACACAAATTTTAAATACCTACGTACATACGCATTCCATACCACGTTATAATACAAACACATTCGAGTTCTTCCTATAACTTTTTTCATTAAATTTTAGCAGTGACAAATGTACTTTCTTTTTTGTTTTTAGATTTTTTTTCCAAAAATATTTTCACTATTGTACTTAATTTTTTATGATCTAAAACGTTATTTGATTCATCTATAACACGCTATTAATATTGAATTACAACACTACGAGTCTTTTAAATTCTTAACCTTGAGTGTTTTTTTTTTTCAATATTATGAATATTTATATTGTTTTTAAGTAGTTTTCTAGAGTAACGTATGAAAATAATTACGTAATACTCAATGTTTAATTGTCTGTTACAGTTATCACAAAAAAAAATCTAAGAAGTGTTATCTGTAACCACTTTTATTTCTTCTCTTAAGTCGGTTTTTTCTCTCGTGTTCCACTTGTATCGTGCAGCGATATAATATAAATATTAATTCTAAGCAATTAGTTTTCAATTAATTATTCGCAATACGGAGTGTTTAAATCAATCGTTTTTCGTACGGTTCCCTCGTAAATACCATTCAAGCTTAATTTCGACGTGAAATTCGTGCAAAACTAAAAACGAAAAAGCATCGTACAAAAATTGACGCGCAAAATCGAAACAGCATGTTCTATACGATACGTGAAAGCAGCCATATCAAACCTACAGCTGTCAAACGCGACAATGAAAAATATACTCTATCAACCGAATAATTTTCAATTTCAATTCATTTCAATTATTTAAACGGTAATTGTTTCACAGTTCAAAAAATTGTTTAAGTGAACAGGTAGACCGACATTTTTGCGGAAACTACTTATAATAGTGTCAATAAAAAATATAAAACATTTTTAATACACCTGTGTATCCTAACGAATGAAGTAAAAACAATTCTATCTGGTCGTTCGTTGAAGTTCAAATCCAAGATCTAGATCCCGTTAAAAAAAATGCGCGTCCTCTTTATCTCGTCTCTAACTCGATACATATAAATCGGTCATGTTCGACATTACATAAAAGTATACTCGAGTAAATTAGTTTCAATCCGTGGTTGTTTTTTTATTAATCGAGCCCACAACACCGCCCATCGCCCAAATCGAAAACCGAGAGTTTTACGATTTTCAAGACTCTATCCCCGGTATGTCGACCCGACAACGGTCTCTGCGAGAGCCGCAGAAAGAGAAAATCGTCTGTGCGCGTAAACACTTTCAAACAAACTGGTACTATTATTTTAATACAAAATGGCATATTATTCAGTTCGTTCCAGAGGGTGTCGACCATCATAATACTATAAATATCTATGTATAATATGTGTATATAGACGGATTACCAGCGGCCGGACTGTAGTAAAATCGATCGGCGTTTAAAAAAGGAAAAAAAACCGAACACACTCGGCCCTGGTAAGTTGTGGAGGAAATAATTTAGACTCGATATCGTATAAACTATGAAAAAAAAAAAACACGTGCATGCCAAACAGGATATAATAAATTAAATCAATCTCTACGAGTCACGCTATCCCGTGACTATTTATACGTTTACGGTGTCAGAGATCAGTGTATGAAAAAAAAAAAAAAGATTAATAAAAACGTGCGCGTTCGAGAGCAATAATGTTGTTAATAAAGAAACGCGAAGATTGATGTCAGTCGAGTGAACGCTTATTTTACGTACAAAACGCACCGCGAACACAGTAATATATAATTGATTGCAATCGAATAAAAATTTAACAACAGTAGGTAGGACGTAAGTCGCATTTTTGAGTTCTTTTATAAGTCCTTTAAAAGTGTACTCAACAAGTCTTAAATGTTAATGTTCGACAGTCAAACTAAAAATGGTACGAAGTTTCGACTTCATCCGTTCGAACAGTTTTGTAACATTTTCAGTCTATTATCTATATTTTCAGGATAGAATTATCGCCGAAAAAAAGGACGTATTTATTACGATTTACAATAAACGTAATATAAAGTACTTGATTACCAAAATGTTTGTACAACAAATGAAAATTTTGTTTTGAAGCTCGTGTATTATTTCAGTCTTTGATGTGAAACGTACGTTTGTATAAAACATACAAAATTCGTTTGGCGTTTAACAAATGAAATGCCATAATTTGGGGTATCAACTGTTTTCTTGAAGTTTTCAATACGAAAAAAAAGTATGAATTTAATTAAAATTGATGAAATCGTTTTTTTGGACCGGAGAATAAAACCGTTTGAATGAGATCCTTCTCGGGATCTCAAATACGGCTTGTACATAATTCCGACCGCCGCTTTATTGGCATCAACAACCAGTTATTCTTTTTATATAAAATTTTACTGAGACTCCAAATGAAATATCATGGCGCGAACGAGGTAACTCCTGAATACCCCTTGGCAGTCGCTTTATGTATTCCAAAAATGTGTGAATATTTCAATAAATTCAATACGTTTTTGAAATAGTTATGGCTGAAAACACAAAAACAACGAAAACGGCAAAAACAAAAAATAACCATGTAAAAACGTCCATGAACCGAATTTTGGTCAAACGATTTTCAAAACGTTCAACCACATGTTAGTAAGGATAGTGTTTACACAACTTTCAAGACTCTAAACATAAAATCCGAGATTCCTGTCATTCAACAATTGTAAAATTT
The DNA here is from genome assembly GCA_017140985.1 of Hormaphis cornu. Lineage (NCBI taxonomy): Eukaryota > Metazoa > Arthropoda > Insecta > Hemiptera > Hormaphididae > Hormaphis > Hormaphis cornu. The sequence continues at coordinate 14,603,639 of CM029359.1, forward strand.
AAATTTCTAAAAATTTTGAGGCCCCGTCAAATCGTTCGAAAGTTTTCAAAATAAATTCCGTGTATTAGTACAGAAATAAAATTGCATGACACCTCTTCCTAATAACATGAAATTGGACGTATAAAACATATTTTATAAGACGCTATTATGATGAATGGAAAATTAATTTTTGTGTGTTAAACGCGAACGTGAATAGCGAGCGGCTGAATAAAACTTGGTAAAAACTGAATAAAAAAAAAAAAAGTGCTAAAATCATAAAAATGTTTTTTTCTTTCTGATCGGCTGATTTCAAACAAAATTGGCCGTTTCTTATTTTCCTTCGCCTTCTTCCCGAAATATCGGAGACGCGGTCACGCTTACGCTAAATCTCCGACAAAAAAATCCAGCCATATCCAGCATCTCCCCTTTGATCGTTCTTAATCGTATCTCCAACCACTTATTTTTCAGTCATTTTCTTTGACTGTCTTTTTCACTACAAATCGTACTACTCTTGTCTTGTCTGCTGTTGACGCCAAGGTAAGCCACCACATCTCACGTGATCCATCATTTTCTAATCTCAACTCGTTCTACGCTCGTCCATCTAAGCTCGTCTCGTGTACACTGCGTTTTTCTGTTCGACGTTGAACTTTTCCCGTCCGACTGGTACGGCAGTAACAACGAGTTAACGAGTTTGGTTTTTACACAAAATATTATTTGTTATTTTTTTCTAACCAGGCAGGCATGAGAATTCAATTTGAAAATGACCACAAACTGACTGTCGGAAAACTTTCACCGTCCAATAACTCAGACCATCGCCAATAAAAAATATGACATTAATATTGACGATACAACGCGTTAAATAACAATTCACTGTTTATCGTGTGATTGAATATTCTGACGCAAATAAATTTTCTAGTAGGTTCATCTACACATCATAATCAATATTATCGTTCAAGTTTTAGTTATTACTATAGCTTTTTCTTTATATATATATATATAACCGTACAACCGTATACTCAAAAACGTAGATGGTAAATGGTCGTTTTCCGTATAAGATATTCCGTAAACATTACAGGAAACGCGCATTCGGTTGCTGTCATTATTTGTTTTCGGTTTATACTTATATTTCGAACGTAATATGCGCACTATCCCGTCCGGCTGGAAGGTAAACCTCCGATTCTGTTGCCAACCAAAATGTTCGATGATTTTTAAAACTACGACCTTACGTAACACATTTTGTGAAATCGTCGGGCACAAAATAGTCTTTCGTTATATCTGTGCGAGTGAGACTATCTTTTATAAATAAATAAAAACTGCTAAAGCGTTCCGCGCAAAACGCGCAACGTCGTTCGGAAAAAAAAAACACACGAATAAAAAACGATTTTTTGCACGATTTAAATAAATAAATAAATTGTACAGAAATTGGTTTTTAATAAATACCATTGATTTGACTGAAAAAAAAAAAAATAAGGCTTCACCATAAGTTAATATGAAAAGTGTTTGTAGATCATTTGTCTTAACAGTTGAACATGCCAATTTCAAACCAACGATATTTTTCCAAATTTTTTATTAGTTGCATAAACTTTTAAAAACCACTACTTTAGCCGATACATATTTATTTGTGAATTATAAAAATAAACCTACACGATTATAATCAAAATATTCGAGGTAATAATTGATTTTATCACTCGTTATGTCTATTAAAAGATTGAATTCACCGGGGTCCAACGAATTTTTGACGAATTCAAAACGTTTGTAAAAAAAAGTTCTGACTAAATATTTAGTTTGTTTTTCAAATAAACGTAAGGTGGTCAAACTGTGTTTCGATTAACGAAATCTTAAAAATTCTAATTTAAGCTCGAAAAGTCACAGAATATTGTTAAATTAGCATTGATGCAAAATCGGTAATTTAGGTACCCACTTAATATTTTATCATCGTGTATAAATTCCGTATTGCTTGAAAATTTATTTTACTGGTTCAACGATTATTTTGTTAAAACGAGATAGTTGCCTTTGAAGTTTAATTATACGACTATTTGGCTTTTAAACATTTATTTTGTATTTTCAAAAACAGCGTGAAAAAAGCTTTGGAACGATTCAACTTATAGAAGTTAGGTACACACTAAAAGCAGACGAGGGATGTTTTTCAAAATTGATACGAAAAAAAAAAAATTGCCAAATACTTTACCGTCGTAAGTATATTATATTCAGTCGATGTAGGTACGCACATAGGACCACAAAAATGAATTTTCAACTTTTATCAACATTGCGGTCCAGTAACTACCATGTTTTGGTCATACTCTCGAAATGATTTTAGTCGTATAAACTTTAAAATAGTTATTTTTCAATCGTTTTTTTTTTTTTTTACTGTACATTGTTCGATGAATACAAAAATCACTTAATTCAAACGTTATACAATTATAACAACGTTGCAATTATATTCCTAGTGTTCTGCAAAATGTACCGTCAAATGTAAACTAAACCAAACACAATTATTCCACCGAATACAGCAAAAAATGAAAAATTGATTTCTAGACCAACGAATTCCATTCCGTAAAAAAAAAAAAATTTAAAAAATAGTTTTAAATAAAATATTATTATATTAAAATAGGTAGAAAAAAATACACGGTCGATCCTTTTGGTGACGATGATATTATTATTGTATTTCGTATTCAATCATTCGTCTAAAACCCGACCGAGTGAACATTATTATGAACGTCGGTTTGCTTTGTCTAGAGATTTATAAATGTATATTTAAACATGACAATCATTGTTTTTGACCGCGTTGGCGTTTTAAACTGTAAAACAAACGCGCATGAACGCATAATATTAAATTATTATCGTCGACGGGTTATTTGTTCTTGCCGCTGGCGTGTTTTCAGCGAAATAATTTTAAGCTCATCAAAGCCTAAAGCCGTTATCTCCGATTTTTCTTTTTGCGATAGTAAGCGAATTCCATGAAAATTGTATTAAGATTTTTATTTTTATGCGTTTACATTCGTCGGCGGCTCGTCTAACGGATAACGTGGTGTAAATCGTGAATTTTTCACGTACGTACAATACGTATCGCTCTGGTAACAGCGTGTAAAAAAAAAATACACCACAACTTTGAAAATCCCTGTCATTCGTTTCCACAGGGGTATTTGAAGGGTGTACTTAATGTTTAGATCGATATTATAATATTACGCACATTATAGGATCCGGCTGACGTTGAAGAACTAAAAAAGCGAATCACACCAGCCATCCCCAAACAGCGACACCAGATATGTGTTTTGCGAAACGTGTGGAATAAGTTTGACTATCGTGTATAGACGTTATTTCGGGGACACGTTGAAATCTGGTGAGATTTTGCCGTACGTGGAAAAAAAACTTTACTGTATGTTCTACAATAAATGGCGGATGAAAATTGGCACTAACAATTTCGTTCGATAAACATTTCCAATTTGTCGTATTCTTTTGTGCACACGCAGCGTTTGGCGGATCAAAATTTAGACGATTTCTACAACGCGCTTAAATCGACTATACGAGAAAAGTTCTCTCCCGTCTCGTTAGATCATTCCATGTACAAGGTGAATCGGATTTTGAATTTTGATTTTATCTCCGTGAATTCCTTTAAAAAATTAAATAAAACTCATTGAAAAGTAGTCGTCATTCAAACGTTTGTTATGAGAATAGAATCTGGAAAGTCGCGGAGTTCAACGCGCCAGCTACAATAGGAGGCTTTTATACGTTTTCAACAGAAAACAATTAATGAAAATCGAAACGTTTTACGATGCGCGAGAGTTTTCCCAGTAAGGAACTAGTTTTCGAAAATAAAAACGAACTGCAGATTTGTGTTGTAAAGTTTGTTACGACGTAATTGAAAGGGTGACAAATAAAAGAGTACTTTTGTTTATATTGGAATCTTGGTCGTGTGTTTGATTCGTTGTGGTATTTGGTTGTTACAAAACAATACGGTTATAATATTTTATCTCACTTTTATGATACGAATTATAAAAACACAGATTATACAAGAAATAAATACCAACATACGGTATGCATCCCGTCGGTGGATAATTCATCGTTTTTTTTTTATATATATATTCTACGCGAACCCACACAACCGTTCGCGAAGATTCGTGAATAATTGTAAATTTCATACGCACGTCATGCGGGCACAATCAGATTTGACACGGTGTGTGACAAACAGATGCGAGTTGTGAAAAGGATTGTTCGAATTATTCGTATTCCAAATACGTTTTACACACGTCTGTTAGACGTTTATAATATAAACTACAATACAACAAAAATCAACACGAGTGTGTTACTAAGACAACTATTTGTTATTTTTAGTTGTAAGAGGCTGCAATTAGAAAAAAGCCGATTATGTCATTTTACAGTTTACGTGTACAATTTTGATTTTTTGTCCACTCCGACTACTTATAGTTGACATTTTGAAAATTTGAAATTTCGAAAACCACCTGCGGAGTCCAAACAACAACTTCAGAACGTTTCAACGCAATCGGACGAACAGTATTTGAATGCACAAGAGACAAACATACATACATACATTCATTTTTGTAGACTTGTAAATAATATGTCAGATAAAAAATCACATATTCATATCATAACACACTCAAAAATTATATTTGCAGACGAACGCATCGAGCGTTGCGTTTTCCACGCGGTCAAATCGCACAAAGTCGACTGTCTTCGTCACGCGGTCGATTTGTTATACCGACCGGGTTTTATCAAGACCGGGCAAAGTTAACTTTATTGAAAAACAAATAATTAATTAATTTCTAAATTGTTTTAATTATTAAAAGACCTATAAAAAAAAAAAAAAAACTAACTCAACTTAAAGCAAAGATTCCCATACTCATTATTTTATACCTGTGCGACGTTAGCTTTTTAACTCAATTTTAACTATTAGCGAGTGTTAACATTATTTTATTTCCAGCCTCAAATTTAAAATTAAATCCAATCGCGTTGTGTATTATTAAGTCGGAGCTTTGGTCGCATCCGTACCTTAATGTTTAACGATGCAACGATGACCTAACAGCTGCATTTTTGCAACGCTGTTAATTGTGTTGCACATACGTCATGCGGTTTACATTCGCGCGAGAATTATTATTCGTATCGAAACAAGTGGTCGCATAATACCGTATATAAAAATATTGTATATTTTCTCTATTTTTGCCCAACGCGAAATCCGTTTAATTTAGCATTCACTTTCAGTTGCATCGGTCTCGCACGCGATCCAAACGGATTGAATATTTTTTATTCTTTTTTTTTTTTATAATAATTATTGGTTTGCTCTCCGAGTGTATAAACGGCGAAGACTATATTGATTTCGTTAGTTTATTATGTGAACGGTCATAGAATTTCTTCGACCCATCTAACGATAGGCGAAATACGTTACTTTGTTTGAAAATTATCTTCAACTTACCTGTCCTTAAAATTGTCGAGGAATCATTTTTTGAAATCTCGTCGTATTCATTCGTGTATCGTGAAACGAACGAAATTTTAAAAAATTCTCCTTGGAATGGGAATGAAACTGACGTATCGATGAATTCCTAATAGATTTTCAACGATTTTGTGCAAAATGTATTTGAAATTTAGGAATCTATATATTATTTTCACGGCTGTTTCACGAGATCGTTGATGTAAAGTCTTAATTATTGAATATTTCAGACAATCAAAACAATACCGATTCCTACAGACGCGGTTAATAAGTTTTGAAAATCGGTTAAAACAAGTTTTGTTAACAGTCTATTATATTGATTTTTCAATCATTTTTTTTCCAACTATTATTCCTTAAATTATTTAGATGAATTATTATTCCGGGTTTTATTTAACGTGTAGGTCATATCAGACTTTTAAACTTCAAGTTCTCAATATATGTTCTCACTTGCTGTTACAAATTTTGATGACCTGTAACTATTTTATTTTAGACTTTCAATATGTTTATATTATTTTGTTGTTTTCATAGTTTCTACTTGTGACAATAATTACTCCTCCAAAAATGTTTATAAATAATTGAAATTTGTACACGTGTCATTAGAATCGGGTGAATTTCAAACTATTAAAATCATTTTTCAGCTCAGAATAGGAATTTGATTCAACTGATTGATGATTTCACTCTCTGAGCTTACCCAACATTGATATTTTCGCTAGCAAAAATTACATCATACTATTAACTATACCGAACCAGTGACCAACTCCATCTTTTTGCTCATTACTCCATTCTCTTTCTTCAAGGTAAAATACAGGTTCGGTCCACTTATTAGAACTTATAGAACGTATTTTCCAACATTTTCATTGTCTTTGTGGTTTTCGTTCAATAAAAATCAAAATTTTCGACAAAAGTTTTGAAACTTTAGCACGAGGTTAACAACATTTATATACTTATGCTACAAAAAAATTTCGAAAATCCATAGTCGTAATTTTTTTTTTTAGTCGTTTTAAGTTGGAAGAAATTGGTCGTACCCTTGACTATTTATAGAAAAAAATTCGTAACTCGCACAAACTTGTTGTTTAAGAATTGGATTTAAAATATGTTATGTAAAACAAAATTCGGTATCTGATATCGAAAATATCCGTTCAATATATTCTGAAAGCGCATAAAAAAAAGTATTGAAAAATGGTGTAATTTGGTTATATCAATGAAATTACGCGCACTATTATGCAATCGATACTAAAGTCGTATTGACTCCTCAAATAATGGTCTAAATTTTCCCTCGTTATTTGAATTGATATTCTGTACACTCGGGTACGTTTTTTGGAATTTTTGGACCATTTTTATCGGCAATTTTGGTTTTTACCAACGCGTATAGAGGTGCTAGCCGGCTGAGCTCGCTCAGAATCGTATTTTCAAGGGCAATCATTGCTTTCAGATATTAAATAATGTCTTCGAACCACAACTTCTAAACTAGTAATCCACCCAAAGCGTGGCCGCTACTCCGTCAACCAATTTTCTTATTATTGCTTCTACGAAATACAATTATGCGCGATGTAATACTATCGTTGTAACTCCGAAGCGAGTTCTCGTGACACACATTTGCGATTGCGCGCAGCGTTCTGTGACGACCGTTTTCGGGTTATACTCGTTTTGGCAAATGTCTGTTATTGAGCAATATATCACAATTCATAACAATCGTGTTAGTTACATCAAAACAATTTTTTCATCCCGTTTTATTACAAACGTCCAATTTCTGTAGTATAATTATAAGTTTATTCGGTTTTGCGATTTCAACTGTATATTGAAGTCGAGCAATAAAAACCAATTGTTTAAAATTCATAATCGCGTTTGACAGTTTCAAAATATTTGTTCTTAATCTAATAGAAAATTCTTTTATTAAATATTTTTCAAGTAAAAAACATTAAATATATAACAGGTGTATTTATAGATTATTGATTAGTTTGCAATTTTCATCGTACTACATCTATATAATCTGTAGATTTTCAGATAAAAATTGGACGCAAATACTGAAATATTCTTCAATAATAATCGTAACTATAAACACGTAACCGGTAAAATTAAAAAAAATATGTTTATCTTTAGTAAAATATGTTTAAATTTTAAAAGCATAAAATATTATTATCCTGTTTGGATACTTTAAATATTTTCTTGAGGGATGTCTTCATTGAATTCAAATTTATAAATTATGAGTATTTGGGTTGGTCGTTATGTATTGCAAAACATTTTGTGGAAATATCAATTACCTCTAATAAATGTATTATTACGTACTGTGATTTATAGCGTGCGCAATTATTTTTCCCGATTTAAATCAATCATACGAGTTTTTAGGTTTTCATTATAACCTATTACGTACTGACAGTATAAAATATAAATAAATCATCGAAAATTCAATAATAATCTCAGATGCTTTTTTCCCGAAATTTAGATTTTTTTTTTTTTTTTTTTATACGTGGCAAACAACGATTAAAAAAAATATGTAAAAGCGATTGTTTTTTAATGGCCTCGTAAATGAATTTACTCAGTGGCCACGTATTTTGACTATACGCCACTGATAAAAATGAAAGGAGACGCGTTTTGAAGAGGGGTAAAATGATTTTTAAGAACTCTAATAAGGATACGTCAAAATTAAATAACCTTAAATGGTAATTTTATACTAAAAATTGTATATATGTATTTACTTTAGATGTTTTGTGAAGGCGGGAATAAATCGTTGACGGTAGATAAAGAACATAGTTTAGAAAAATTCTGAATAATTTGTCTAAAACCTAAATTTATTCGTACTTGGCGCTAAAATCAAAAATTGCGGCCCTGATCGTGTAGGGTTCTCTATGACAAACTGATTCTCGATTAACTAAAATTCTTAATGAGCTAGTAGAAGTAAGTACCAATTTTTTTCTTCTCGTTTAGTACAACAACTCACAAACTTGCTCACGCACAAAAATCTAATTATTAAAAACATTATAATAAATAATTTAAAACACGACCGCAATCGTTTGAAGTATATTTTTAGAAATTGTTTTTTAATAGTACGCCTTGAGATTGCCACATATTGATTGAACAACCTAACCTAACTACTATAGTTTTAATTATTTTCCGTATACGCGTTTACTTAACTTAAATATAGAAGACACGAATTTATAAAATAAGTCTCGTATATTTTATAACGATTAAGATAATATTACCACACACATAATCCAATGTTAGTTTTTTCAAAACTAATTAAACTTTTAAGTATTTTTAATAAATCTTGCTACACTGTTTAGATAGGTGGCTTCTAAGAATCGGGCATACGTTAAACGCTTAAATTTAAATTGCTTTCCGAGCAAAATAATGATGTTATTATATGCTAAACATCATTTGTACACCGACATGTTTGATAATAATCCACGAGTTTTGTTGCGGCGCCAACAAATAGAAATGTTTCCGTGAACAACAATCGTTATTTAACTAATAAGTAGGTCTATCTATTTTTTTGTTTTCAATAATTTTATTCAGCTCTATCAATAAGTTGATTGTGCATAGAGAATACCTACGCCAAAACAATCAAAAAGTACATAGGTATACATTGGCCTACATGATTTGTGTGACGAGTCAAAATTTACTAGGTCAACTTTTTTACATTTTTTTCTTGATAAGTTGAAATAATCGATACGAGATTGTATGATCTCGATTCTGAAAAATATTTCCAAACCTTTAAACTTAGAGCTGCTATTCAAAATTTATCGCATCAATTATTGTTATCGTTGTTTTTTCGTTTTTGATTCACATGGAATGGACTTTTCTGCGCGGGGAGACCTTTTGCGATGTATTTTGGAACTGCAAATCTAACTGTTTTTATTTTATTAGACGTAAAATCTTTTTATTTTTTAAACACAAACTGAGTTCGTTTCAATAACAAAGAAAAATACGCGATTTTACCATAATTCATGTAATATTTTTGTCCACAGCAAGAACTAGTAGTATGTATCGACAAACCGACAGCATTTTCGTCGGTCCAACATTCGAGTTACGAACCGATCGGTAACCAAGTTATCGAGTCATAAATCTTTTGCAAGAAACTCTTTCCCTCCTTTTTTTTTTCTAAATAGCAGGAAAAAGAAATATGATAACGTACGTTGAAAAGCTATATTTTGTGTTGAAATTAGCTTAAAAATAAAATTATTTGGTAATTCGTTTTTTATTATCCTAATGTGTGACTTACGCAGTTGTCAAACACAAATCGAGCTGAGATCAAATCCCGCAGGATTTGATTTTAACTGATGAAAAATCACGTTTTAAATACTTTCCCTTCAGGCCTACTAAAAGAAAAACAACGTAGTTGGTATTTTTTGTTTTCGATATTTATTAATATTGAACTAATTACACACTCTTCTCGTCGTTGTCGTGTCCTTGAGATTCCACGAATATTATTATAATAGGTATAACGTAACGAGAAAATTTTTTTAAAGATTTGAGCACCTCATCGTGTGTATCCATACCGACCGGTTGTGTTGAAAAAATATAAACATATCACGAAATCATCCCGGTTATCCTAAATGTATAGGAGAAACAACAAATCGTTTTGGAACCGAAATAAATCCGTAATAGTGTAAGATAACCGTTAAACTAAAATTTAAGTTAGTACTCACTCACTGACTATACATTATATTATTTTAAATTGTTTGTAAAATTTTCCTTTTTTTACCTGAATCAGAGTGTACTTTTTTATTTTTTATATCTATTACATTCGTTTGAAAAGTACACTACTTATACTGTTATTCGCTCAGGACCGTAATTATTTTCGGATCATTTCTCATTGCTATCGAATTCGATATAAAACGTCAAACAACTTATATATAACACCTTCCAAACTAGTAGCCCATCCCCAATGCTCTGACATACTTTAGCAGAGAGATTAATTTAATTAATTATAATTAACTATCTGTCTGGAGATAATATTGTAAAAATTGACGTAAATATATATATTTATATTGTAAATATATACGTAAAGTAGGTATTAGATAAACATATTGTGAAAACCAGTAAAAAGAAACGATTAAAATACGAAAAAATATTTTTTGAAATCTAAAATGCACTTCCCGACCATCTTTATTATCTATATTTTCAATCTCGGGTGACAAATTAATAATGATTACATAGTTATTTTGCATTTAGAGAATATTTAATAAGGTCTTTATCACACTGTTCTCACAATATATTATTCCAAATAAATATTTGGAATATAAACGAGCGTTGTCCGGTAGGACTGTACGAGCTAACACAATACACATAGATACAACTTACTGAACTTTTAAACCACAAATTATACAAAGTTAGGGATGTTTTTGAACTTTCGAAAATAGTAATGATACAACGGTTATCAAATGAAACGTAACACTAAGTTGAACACTCAAGTTGAACCAATTTTTGAGGAAAAAAAAACCTCAAGACTATCTCAAAAGTACCGAATAATGCCATTCCAAGAAATGAGTTAAGTTCGTTATGACGTCTGTTCTGAATTAACCGTCACACCTTTTTTAATTATTTTATTATTTTTTTTTTTTGTCTACGTTTTCTAAAAATTTAACAATTGAATTTTTTCTTTTATTTCGATTCAAAGTAGACGTCATAACAAGTTCAAATTTTCACAATAATTCTCATCGACGAGGGGTCAAGAACAACGGTTTTTTAAATATGATATTCATTACGATTTATCTAGTTTTCATTCTGTTATTTTTAACTTAAAAAAAATTCAGAACACGACGGATATTTCAAATTATCACACATAACTATTACAATTTATTTCATCTACTATTAAAATGATGATGGTAATAATAAAAATGTTTTAGAAAAAAAACGACATACTGCTGGTCGGATAATGAGTACTACTTATCTTACAACTGTCGATAATATACACACTTTGCAATCGAATAATAATCGTAAAATACCTAGGCGTCTTATCTTCAGTAATTTTATAATGTTAGATGATTCAAATCAATACGATATACTGTTTTAAATTTAAGATGTTTTAATTTGGTAAATAACAGTAGTAACTCTATAACTATTTTTCACGTAATACTACTATTTTTTTCTCAAGTTAGTGTTTAGATTTACTGTGTTTTAACAGCTAACGCTCACAGTTAAGAATTCATATTCTATTTCACTATTTTTAACTATTGTCGTTTTAACGGACTTTTCGGGGGAAAACTACGGTTCTTTTCTCTATAATTATTGCACTATAACGAGCGAGCGATTCTGCACCCCGTTTTTATCGAAAATGGAGGATAAAATATTTGCTCAGGGTGGCAGAATTTTAGCCGTCGTTAAAATTATTGTGACCTAAAACAGTGACCTGCGGAGGCAGATTTGAAGTCGTAGCTCTAAAACAGATGCTTGATGATATTTACCACAGGAGTTTCGTTTTCACTTCTCTGCCAGATCGTCATTTTTATCGTTTTTTAAGTTAAAAAAAATTACGTTTTTACGTGTTAAAAATAAGTATAAAGTGGCACAATCAACGCTTTTGCGCACATAGAATATGACCGCTATGAAGTCCGAACTCAACGCTAACAACGGACACATTATATTACACGGATTATGAGAGACTCTTGTTGTCGGATCATGAAAAAGTAATCACACCGCGTGTTTATTAACATTATTATATTTGTTTTTCATAATTTATTTGTAGTTATACGAGTTACAACAGTATTCTTAATTAATATATATGACACTAAATCAAATACAGGATAAATTGGCTAATTCATTTGATACCGATAGGTACCGTTTTCAAAAGTAAAATTAACAGTTTTTTTTTTTTCATTTTACTTAATATCTTAAAGTGCTAAAAAATCATCGACGTACGTAAGATAGTTTGTAGGCTATTATCTTATTTAATTGAACCGCTAACTTATTGTTTGATTATTTTTATTTGGCTAAGAACTAAAGGATAAAATTATGGCAGAAAACTCGGGGGGGGATCCGCCCAAAATTTTCCATTCAAGCAGATGTATAATGGGTCACCTGGTCACTAAGGATTCGATAAAATCCGACGTTATTTAAGATACTTTTTTATCGCTTAACTCTACAAGGGTAATAGGAAACAAACGAGTTTTATACAATCGACAACGGACACAAATACAAAACACCCAACAGAATGCACTTCATCCATCTTGCTTATCTATCGTTTGATTAGACCAAAAAAATGTTGAAAATGCAGCGACTTCGAGTCACTTAAAAGTCACCGCGTACGGTGAAATTAATAACCCTTACCGAGTTTTTGGTTTGTTGAAACTATCACCAAGTAGGATTTCAAGGTGTAATTCACGTCTCAAAATAAAATAGTTGTGTTCGAAACTCGTGTCAAGCGAAGACGACTAAAAAAAAAAATACATATATATTTGAACGAAATCCGTGTAGGTACGCGTCAAAAAAAAAAAAGAAAAAATACTTGATCTAAACTCGTCTGGCCAGGGCGAATCGTATAAAAAACTAAAATTGATTTTGAAACCGTACAGTTTTGGACGGCGCTAAGAAGACACGCGGTTATGGCGAATCCTGTATATCGATTCTAATCTCGTTTGAAATCTACTTGACTTTTCGGAACTTTGCCTAGCGTACTCTATCGAGGCGATATAAGCAAAACACAATTCGAGAAGTAATAATTCAAGAAAAAACGACGGCCGGTTGTTGTTGGGGCGTTACGAGCGATACGACGTGTGTGGTTAAAAAAAAAAAAAATTTAGAACAAAAATCACTAACGAACCAATGGTTTTTTCTAAACCTCGGCTAATTTTAATGATCTTTCGTCGTTTTTTGTCACACGACAACGACACACACACGCCGTCGTCGTCGCTCTATGCGATTACAGAGCTTTGGAGGCCAACATGCCCTCGTCCTCGTCGTCCACGCCGCCGCCGCGGCCTTTCGGTTTTTTCAACGGCGCGGACGTCTTCTTCGTCTTCTTTTTCTTCTTCGTTTTCTCGCTCGCCACCCTGTGGGACTCGGCGTCCACGTCGTCGTCCTCGTCCACGCTGTCCACGTCCACGTCCTCGTCCACGTCGTCGTCGTCGCCGTCGTCGTCGTCGTCGTCGTCGTCGTCGCCGTCGCCGTCGACCCGCGACGAATACTCGGGGCCGGGGTTCATCGATTCCACGGCGACGTACGATGCGGAGAACCCTTTGCCCACGATCGTGCCGTCGGTCTTGAACCGCAGCAACAGCGCGTCGCCGGTGGACAGCACGTCGGTCGGGTTCTGAAAAACGGTCGACACGATAACGATGCGTGATATTCGAACAAAAGGAGAAAAGAAAAAAACATGTATGGGAGTTTTTCGGAAGACACCAACGTTTGGACACGAACGATATTCGGGCGCCAATACGTGTCCACGCGACAAAGTCGTACAAGGTTCTACGCCGAACTAAAAATCGGTTAGCTTCGTACGTTTTACGACCTTCGGTAAAATTTCCAACTCACGGTCGGTCCGCAGAATCGGCCGAAGAACGGCCCGCTCGTGTCCAGGCTGCTCCACACTTCCACGTAGTCGTACGCGCAGTCCTTCTCCTCCTCCAGCTCGAACGTGAGGAACGTGAGGTGCACGTTCATGTTGGGTTTCGCTTCGATCGTCCACTCGCACGTGGCTTCGCTGTCGTAGTTCAGATCGCCGTAATTGGAATGCGAGTAGAAGTGTTTCACGTTGCTCGTGGCTATCAACCGGCCGCCGCAAACTGTTCACAAACAAAACGGGCTATTTAATAATAAGAGTGGACCGCGACAAATGTTTTTTTTTTCCAAAAACCAAAAAAACGTTTGCCTTTCAAAACGGCATGGACTCGAGTCGATATAATTTACACCCCGGAGGAACTCGTACCTGTGCTGTGCGAGGCCAAAAATCCTTTACGCTGTACCGAAGCGTCGCTTTTGAACGCCAGATACAGCTGGTTGGACGAGGACACGATGGGGTGCGGGCTCTTGGAACCGCAGAACCGTCCCAACGTTTGCGCGTCCGGCGTCGGCCCGTCGTAGAACGTGATGTGGTCGTAAGCGCACTCTTGGTGCGGTTCCATTTCGAAGGTGTCGAACAGCTTTCGAGAACAAAAACGAAATTCGGATGGTGTTCCGAGTGAAAAAAAAAAAAAAACTAAGAGAAACAATTTCACTGCTTTTTACATAAAGACCGAGCGCAATCTTATCGCGTAATAAATAACGCAGAACCCGTTAATACAACTGTTGATTGTCCCCGGGAGGATTCGGCCGAGGGATGTTAAATCGTCAAGCGCTAAGTGTTCAGCCACTCGTTATAAACAATACGGTCAAGATGACAAACCGGTTTGCCAACTAAATTCGGATTAATGTCCGTAGTTCGTGTGTAATCAGATATAAGCGAATTAAAAGAATTAATTTTTATTAGATGTCGGACGGATTTTATTTGTAAGACGACCATTTACTTACAATTTTACTCATGTCACGCATCAATTAAAGCGAGTTATTTGAGCAGTGCTCGAAAAAAAAATGGAACTCGTGTCGATGTAGGGGTAGACAGTACCCCGAATCTAGCTAAAAAAAAAAAATTTGTTTTTCAATAAAAGGGCATCGTCCGTACCCCGCGTACTCCCCCAAACGCTGGTTATAAGTTTTGTTTTTATATTTTCACAGTTTTCGAAAATTTCGGTACTAGTATGGAATCGCGACGGTTTCATGTTTAGGCTACTGTGGGTGCGTATCAAGTAACTCGACGCTGAAAACTCTTCACCCGAGTTCGCCCGGTTCTGCAGATCCGTCCCCCTCGGTCGCCACCCCCCGCCCGTCCCCTTCGACAGTTTCCGGCCCACCGAACTCACCACTTTGATCCTGTGCCCGGGCGTGGTGGTGAAATGCCACACGCAGTCCTTCCGGCCGGGGTACGAGTCCGGATAGTTGGGGCTGGTGATCTTCCCCTGCGGCGCCGAGATCTCGTACTTGCAGCCGCCCTCCTTGCAGTCGTGCCGGTTCTCGTGCAACGTGAACCCGTTGTTGCACGTGCACTCGTACGACCCGGGCGTGTTCTTGCACTCGTGTTGGCAGCCGCCGTTGTTCACGGCGCACTCGTCCATGTCTGCGAAAACGGCGCCGAATCAGAGACGGTCCCTCCGAATTCTCTCGATCCGCATTTACAGCGATCAAGGCTAGCGCGTCTACATGCCCCGCCACCGGAACAACGCGGAAAACATCGGCCCGACTACCGGTAGAGACGTTTGCGAACTTGGGTTGAAAATATATACGTCGGAGAACAGAACGTTTCGAAGACCGGAGGGATTTCGATTTGGTCTGACCGCGCGAATTTGAGTTTCTTCAAATATCAACTGGCCAGAATCAAACGTCCCTGTTTGAAAACGGCACACCCGTGCCCTTTCAAACGAGTATAGCGCCAAAACCGACGGACGAATTATCGATTTCGAGCGTGAAAAACGCTAAACGTAAAAACGTTTTGGCTTTAGTCCTGTCCGTTGTTTCCCCGCTGTAGGTCGCGACCCTTTGAACACTTCATATTTCTTTTATATTCTTTTGCTTTTCGCGAGAAATCGCCGACGTTCAGAAATTATTATTACTCGAACATTTACGACGAATCGACAATATTATTAACAATACGCTACAAAAGTTACCGGTAAAAAAGACGGCGGCGAATCCCGATTTGTGCACCGAACTGTCCGACTCGAATTCCACTCGGAGCGCGTTCGCCTCCGAAGTGATCATGGACGGCGCTTCTTGGCCGCAGTACACGCCGTGCTTCCGCAGTTTGTCCGACCCGATTTTGCTGTAAACTTCCACCCGATCGTATTCGCATTCGGCCTGACGGAGTGGAAAACGTGTAGTGAAAACGGGCTTTAAGTAGTCTATATCTCTAAATCGACGCGCCAAATTCCACTAAATGTACACTACTACATTTTTCCACATTTGCTTAATACTTTGTGTTTGAAGACTCGTTTGAGTACATTTATTTTGGAATTTCGGCGCTACATAAAACCGATTTCTACGAAAAATTTTGATTTTTTTTTTTTACACTGAATGCGGAACAAGATTTTGACAACCAGTTGTTGTTTAACAATGATGATAAGAACATATCGTTTTTAAAGTACGTATTTGTCGTGATAAACACAGAATTTTTGTAGAAACTGGTTTTACGTCTGTCGTAAAACTGATGAATTTGTTTGTTCACCAATAAAACTCGCAAACAAGCACGATAGAAAATCTTTAACGAGTGAATTTTTTTTTTGTTTTTAACAGTCGTAGTCTAAAAGTGAAAATCTAATATCTTTTAAAGATACAAAAAAACGTATTTTTCGGTACGCAAATATAAGCGCTCAAAAAAAATAATATTCAGAAGAGTTCGGCTATTCGTCTCGTTAATAGTAATTTTGGAACTCTAATTCATATTATAATTATATTCTTTACGAGACGCCTCGTATGTTGACGATTCCGCCTCTAATTCGATCGCGTTATATTAATGTTTCGCAATCGTTTCGGCTCACCTGGTGTAACTGGAAAAAAAAAAATACAAATTTAAACATTGTTTCGCTTACCACCCACTCTGAGCGCAATTGTTTTTTACACTCACGTTGTTTCCTTCCAGATCGAAATGCGTAAAATTCAACGTGATTTTGAACTGCGCCGGAGCAATGATTTCCCATATGCAGCTTTTATTTCCCGGGTACAAGTCCGGGAACGAAGGACTTGTGATCGTGCCGTTAGTCGCCTCGATGATACCGCCGCAAGCGTCTGGAAAACATTGTGAACATATTGTGTAACACTTGACGTAGTAAAAATTATTATTCTTATTGTTATTATTCCCGTAGAGGTCGGGGGATATATACCCCCTCGCATTGCGTATTTACTTTTTAGCGATTTCGTAGATTTATAACCAGCCACAGTTAGTGTCTTCCAGCTACGAATCTTACACAACAGTACGTAGAGAAAAAAATAAACAACGAGCACAAAAAGTATGTCTGATTCGTATGTAGATTTGATGCTCCCTTAGAATACTTTGGCTGGCCATCGAGTCGAACGTTTCGTCGGAGGCGTGAGCCAGAACGTTTTACGATAAGGCTTCTGGTTTCGGAAGAACGTGGGGAAAAATACTAGGGCCTATTCGCGGTTGTCAAGTGGGTGAAGCTTAGGGCAGCTTCGCCATCTCTCCAATCGTTTGTGTTTTTTTTTTTACCGAGAACAAAACCGGTAAAATATACCAGGGATGTCATTATTTTTCACGCGCACGCCACTGTGGCCGGAACGATGATTAATTTTAAAAACAAACGATGAAAAAAATTAACAACTTTTCGCAAAAAACGACGTTTAAAAAAATATTGATCACGCGCGCCCATTGTTTCGCGATATAAGCCCGAATACTAACCTAACCGATCAGAGTTATGTCATCGAGAAAAAAAAATCGCAAACAACAACAAAACCGAATTAATTTTTTTATGCTTTTCAATAACGCCAGCCAGTGTCGCCGCAAACGACCGCGGAGCGAACGGCATAAACAGCAGTTTATAGGCGTGAGACGCAATCGGGAGTGGTGACTGAACAAACGCAAATCGTGACATTAATTAGGTATTATTATTATTATGGTGTGTCAACGGCACGTTTCGCGAAAATCGAATCGTTCTATATGCTAATTCTTCGATATTTGATTAGTAAACTACGTATAGGTATTCAAATAACGATAATCCATACTACTCGTTCGTCGTCACACGATCGAAACGACAAATTTATCAATGAGAACGCTGTTTGTAAACGTTGAACAATATAAATTCGCAATCGCCGACAAATCTAGAAGATCGTCCACAGTGTATGATTTTACGGTCAAAACTAATTTTTTTCCTAAAATATTCTGGGGAAAACGGACGTATTATATAATAGCTTTGAGAAGGGTATTTGACATTTGATTTTTTTTTTAAGTATTCCAGTCAATAGTTTTTTTTTTCTACGGAAAACTTTTAAAGTTTTTTATTTTATCCTCGGAGCACCAACGATTATTTGTTAGAATTTTTCCAGGGAATCTACGAAACAGTAAAACTTATAAACCAAACGCAATATGTGTGTTGACGTCGGTTAGTTTTAAGAGTTTGACATTTCTTGATTTCTCCACCGCTAATGTTAAAAAATCAGTTGATTTAACAGCAAACGATCGAAACGCTGATTATTTGTACTGACCCTGATTTCGAAAATATTTTATCATGCATAGTAAAAAAATCCTACATACATCATCATACAAGCGTTACGACTAACAAACAAATCAATCAAAATTTGAAATTTAACTTGTACCTACAATTTTAAAATATTTCACTGATAAAACAATAAATAGGGAGCTGACACGTCTCATTAAGTTTATAAACTATCCAAACAATTTTCGTTTATCGTCGACCGGGTGATATTATATCAACGGAACCAAGAATTACGGTACAAAAATAACAGTTCGGTTCTTAGCGAGAAGAATACAAATATTTATACTTTTACTTGCGATAAAAAGAAAACATATCTCGTGTTTATTTACGGAGAAAACTGAGCGATATTAGAGAATAGAATAAACAGCAAAATAAAACGGAATCTAAAGTTACTGAAGAAAACGGTCCTTTCCGTTAATCCATCTCCGTCAAGTTACGATAAACGCGTGTAGTAAAAATGAATAAAATATCACTATTTATTTTTTACGTTTTGTTCATTGTCGTACCGACGGTTTAGAACGAAGAACGTTCACGAGTAAACAACAAGCATAACATTATAGCGTACTCGTTATAGAAAAAACGGTAACTAATAACATACATATTATAAAAAGTCTATATGGAATTTTGAACGAGCACACAGCGCGTAGAGGATTTTCTTTGAATTTACCGTACAACAAAAAGGTGCAGTTATAAACGGTAAAAATACATTTACAATTCATAATGCGATTGAAGCTGTTCAATCCCTTTTTCGACAACACAGCTGTCAAAGACTATTTGGATGGTGTACTACGCGATATGAAATATGTAAATTTTGTTTCGGGTACAGAAAAAGAACACGGTAAAACGTGTGTAAAACTGATTGTTTATTTTCGATTTTCACAGCCGTAAAAAAACGTGATATTCTCGAATATTTGACACATGTTTCTGTCGGAAAAATGTTTGCCTTTTTTATAATCAACGGCCTGAATTAAAAACGTCTGAAACTCTCGTTCATGAAAATGTTTAGAGGATTAATACGTACATTACAAAAAAAAAAATATTGAAAATTACTTTCTACTCGCAGACTTTTTCAAATTTTATTTTTACCAAATAAATTATTAATACATGTTGTTTTGTATAAAACAAATTATTTATTACCTAAGGCGAATGGAGGTCACCATATAGGTACGTACACTCCATACGAAAAACATCCATCGGCAACACTCGTCGAAACCTTTTTAAGTACCTACTGAATAAACGTTTTTTTGTACATTTCTTTTTTTTTTAAGACACCTTTGTTTTTCCATCAAAAATATGTCTTGCTGGAAAAACTCTCACGCCCCGGTGAAATGGTGGTGTAACATAATTTTATATCGCCTTGAAAGTATTCATAAATCTAAAAATTTTCGTTGCGAAACACCGTCTTGGATACCGAACCAAGTCGTTCTAAGGAGTTATAGGCAACTTATCGCGCGATATTTTTGCGTTTGGAAACAACAAACGCCGGTACTTTTCAACCATTCAAACTCGAAATGACCAATTGCGTTTTTTTTTTTTTTATTTCAGTCTTTGTAACTTTCAAAAATTAAAATTACAAGCGTCAAGCGTGTACCGCAGATGCCGGACGGAAATTCGGGCGCGTAAATCGAACGTTCGTAAAGCACTAAAACA
The DNA here is from genome assembly GCA_017140985.1 of Hormaphis cornu. Classification (NCBI taxonomy): domain Eukaryota; kingdom Metazoa; phylum Arthropoda; class Insecta; order Hemiptera; family Hormaphididae; genus Hormaphis; species Hormaphis cornu. The sequence goes on from CM029359.1 coordinate 14,623,904, forward strand.
CGCCGCCGCGCACTAAACTTACTAAATTTATCCGCGCGTTGTCCAGGAGGCAGCGATTTTCAAATGTTTTTTTCTTTTTTAAATCTTCGTGGTTTTCGAAAATTAAAATTAAACATACTTTGGCGCGTGAAAAAATCGAGACCGAAATTATTATACATATTTTTCAAAACGTTTATACCGAACGCCTACGTTAGTGTCCGGACGTCCTGCGCGCGGCCACGCTATCGTTTTGCATAGCTCGAACGCCCGTTAACGGCGACGTGGTGAGAAATAATGACGTTGTACGTTATCGTTATCTACGCGGATGTCACACGGATCCACCGCTGCAGCCGCGAGGTCGAAGGGTCTGCAGCAGGGTAAAATCGGCGAACCCCGCGGGATATGGCGTGTACGTGTTCATTTTTTTTCTGTTTTCGAATGGTTTTTAAAAACAAAATGCACGTTTTCGTGTCCCGTCGCCCGAAAACCGAGCCGTATCGAGACCGGACCTCGAAACTATCAGTTAAGTTCGATCAAAATATAAGTATCGACTGTGCAAATAATAAGCCCCGTTCAGACATTCGCGTGGAAATTATGTGTCTCCGGATGTTATAGCGATCATGTACGAAACGCTTCGGATACATTTCTTTATAACGTCATTCGTTGTTTTGAACATCGATTTTTTCATTACGATCGTGACGACAGTATATTGCGGTCAGTTCTACCTCGCTCTTCACCTCCTCGTTGAACAGCGTTACCGGGCAGAGTCAGGAAACGACGAAAAGATCGTTTTTATCTATTTTTTTTTTCCCCCATGCCGTCACCACGTTCAGGACTAAGAACGCAAAAAAGCCACCCCGACAGTGCGGCTGTGCCTTTCGAAAAATATACTCGAGTATCGAAAAATCGCGTGAAAATTACGTGTTTAAATGACGAATCGGACTATATTGATCCATCGGTCGTCAGTGACGTTGAATTCGTAACGCTGTGACGCGGCACAACATTGAAATCGTTTGGTTATTTCATTATTTTCTTCCGCAATAATTTTTTTTTAACGAGTCGAAAATTGCACGTTTTAAATTTTGACACGATATTATGGCAATTGTCCCGAAAATGGCGATTGTGAGAGCGAATTTCTCATAGCGTCAACAACGACGGGTCAAGCATATTTCGTTCGTTCCCTCGTCGTTTGAGCATCGAATCGATTTTCAAAATACAAAACACAGATTAAATTTTACTGAATTTGAAGACGACCGTTCGAAGCTGTCGTCATCTCACTAAAATTAAACCGATACTAACTAATAGTAATATAATAGCCGATATTTTCAATCCTTTTCAACGATTTACGAACAAAGTGCATGATAACGTAAAAAAACAGTACACAGCACCAGTAATAAAAACAATATTTACCTATACAAAAAAAAAAAAAGTGCATACTACTTAATATTAAAACTATAAAATTTTTTAAGTATTTTATCGACGAATTCGAGCGTAAGTATGTTTAAGGAGTTTTTTTTTTTTACATTTCTTAAAACAACACGAAATTTCCATTTAAATCTTTCGACCTCACCAAAGGGTGTGAGGTCTAACATTAATTTACACAATGATCGTTGTGTCCGTAGTATCTGCTTTGCAAAGCGCTCTTAAATCGAAGCATCGCGTTTTTTTCGACAAACAGTAACCATAATAATAATACAGCTATCTAATAGTATTACGAGTCCAGATCGATTATCTTGCATAAAAAGACCGAGTAAACACCGCACCGTCGTTTCGCATCGAAACCCATTATCGCGGTTAAATCAGTTCGAATTACCATGGCTAGCTTAACGTTTAAATTCTACAAAAAAAAAAAAATCAACTTGCAAAATAATATTGCTAAGGCAAAAAAGACTTAAGAAAAAAATAAAGAGCACACCCGGCGGCCGTCCGTGGCTGAAAACGAACATGAAATAATGCTTCGAGTTTTAAATTTCTAATCGTATCATCGTATTCAAAAGACAAATTCGGAACTTACGTATAAAATTAAACCTAAAGTTTTTAGAACCTTTCGTTAAAACTCACCAGCGATGGCATGAATATTCATAACCGTTTTGAAAATATTTCAAAACTAAACTAAAATAAAAATGCAATTAACTATTCAAAAAGTAAGCTGGCAGTAAGAATCTAGAACAGAATAAAATTAAAATGTTATTTAATTTAATTTAATTGTATCGAGTACTGTTAAAAAAAAAAATTAGATTATTATGATGATGGTTAATTTTAGGTTACATCATTATTCAACGCTGAGTCAAACGTATTATTTTGTTTGTAAAACTTTGTCGATCAAAAAAAAAAAAAAAATTTCTAACGCAATGTAAGTGTGTATTTTTTATCCTCACAACGAATCCAAATTGACAAATTGATAATTTATACATCAAAAAGATAATCGGATATTTGGTTATGTTAGAATTCTTTTCCACAAAATGTTTCCAGCCACGTATGACCTCAGAACCTCATAATGCACGGAAAATTGAAGTAAAATATCGTGCGTATCTATAACTGTCCAAAAATATTATTCACGAAACTCGTGAAAGAACTGGATTACTTTTCGAGCAGTAATACAATCGATAAATACTGAAATAATCGTTTTCAAAGTACAACTCGAAAACTTTAAGAAAGTATTTAAAACATCCTCTACTAAGTAAAAAACGAATAAAAAAATTAAAAATGATCCAAGAAATTTCATGATTGTTGTTCCACACATCAGTTTTTAGAATCGGTATGTATTTACTCCGACAGCTGATCAACCGTTACGTTGAAAATGAAAACCGTTTGAATTCCAATGATTTACGTGTGATAAACGGAGAAAACAATCGTTTTTTAAGAAAAAAACGTTAAATGCTGTAAAATGACGAACAAAAATATTTAAGATACAGTTTGAATAACTGTGTATAAATATAAGTACTTCGAAAAATTATTCAAAAGTATTTAAATACTTTTACTCAGATACTTAACAAGACTCAGAGTATAAATGTTATTGTATCGAATAAAAATCGCCTACACATATTAATGATACACGTGGCGGCACGTGAACAAGAGACGGTGGCGTACTTACGAACAACTTATAAACTTTTTTTCCACTAAATTTGTAAGAATTTTACAAAATTTTACACGAAATAGAATATATATCTAGTATGGGATTTATTGCGTTCGTGTGGGAGGTATTTGACACTATACCCTTTAACACCGATAAATACGCCCAAAAGCCCGAATCCTACCACGCGTGGTATAATTTGTTCTTATCTATGTAGAAAAAACGAACAGTAAACAATTACAAATAGTAAATAATTGCGAAATTGATCTCAGCCGACCTACCTTCGCAGTGTTTATTGTCCGAATGGAGTTCAAAACCCACTTTGCACGCGCAATCGTATCCGCCCAGCGTGTTTATACAAAACTGCTCACACCCGTGGTCCACCGAAGTACACTCGTCGTATTCTGAAAAACAATATCAATTATGATTTTTCAATGATACAAATATTCAAGTAATTAATACGAACTAAACGTTTTTAAAATTATTAATTAGTGTTTGATGATTTTTTTTTTGTATATAACCGTTTATAATCAAAACTACAATTACTTATATTGTTCGATTAAATAACCACAGATCTTAAAATTATTAACTTTGTAGACACTTCGACTACTCTCCTAAATGAGCGACACATTTTCTAACTTCAAAATGTAACTAAAAGACGAACGTCTTCGTTTATTCTTGTAAACGAATAAATTATAAAATATACAACTATAGGTACGTAGACGTACAACGATTGACTGACAAAACACCCCAAAGATTCAGCTGAGAATCTTATTCCGAGTACACGCAAATACGAAAAAAAAACATAATTGAGTATGTCTCAGTATAATTATTTAAATTTTAAACGGTTTGATGAATTTTAAAATGAAACAAATAGTAATTATTCAAGTATAAATTATTATTCGTTACTTGTATTTATGTCTGAACTTGATCGTGGTCTGGCAAAAAAAAAAATTAAACGATTGCACAAATTAATTTTGGAGAAACAAATCGGTGGAGATTATACTATATAATACAGCGCGCTAACATCCCCTTTATTTTCATCACTGTAAAATGTAGGACTTTATCGTTTTGTTCATTAGCCGCGGGAAAAAAATCCACGTCAAACTGATGTTTTTTATTTTTTCTCAATGTAAATCAATCTAAAACGAAACATTTTGCATTCAGATGATGAACATTGCGCTGTGTATTTTTTTTTTTTTTTTTTACAAAAGCAATCAAATTTATTTTTTTTTTTCAACTCGTCATTTCGACTCTTCTTGGTAAAAATTATTCTATTGATAAAAATTAGCAAAACGACGTTGTTATCTTTTTTTTTTTTTTTTAATGTCAATAAATCATAACTGGACCATATTATTATCGACAAACAAAATTCAATCGCTACGCATTGTTTGTACGTCAACTCGATATCATATTATATTGTGTTGTTTGTTGTACTTAGTTATAAATTATAAAATATTATCATGGACTGGAGCACGAGTACAATAATATATTTTCGAAAAGGATGTTTAACATTGTGTTTTACTTCTCAGTTGTTTCGCTTCGGTGACGACGCTTGTTTTACTAGTTTTAAGTTTCGACTTTTGTTTGAAATGACATACTACCGGGTAAAACAAAAATGTTTTCAAAACCTATAACGTACTTTGTTGTATTGGAAATATTTAATCGTTTTCTCGCGTATAAAATGTATACTACAAACCGTCCACGCAGACGAGTGAAAATGGACCGCGGTTCGTGTTTGTAATACGAATTAAAATTATTATAATAAACAATACGCGTATAACACCGATGACGGAATCGTGGGTACTTATTCGTTTCCCATTAGCTATTTAATGTCTACTCTGTATGGAATATCTGCATGTTGATAAGTTTCACCAACAGATCATCGTCCCTCAGGTCAAAAACTTCAAAATTCTATAAACTATAATACGTTGGACACTTAAATGTGTCTACTGCAGCCTATGTATAACGTATCGATCGCTTAGATTTCTCGACAGACGGTCGGCAGGAACGACTGTTTCAATCACTTATTTGAATTTCGCGTTACACTTCTTCGAAACTAATTTTAAAATTTGATATTTAATTATTTTCAAAGGGTGTTGGCTTTAGAGGGTGACAACGATTGGGCTAAACCGGATAATTATACGGGATTTTATTTGGGACAAATAAATTCGTTTCTGTTTCACTGTATACAGTAATAATTAATATTATAAAACCATTCTGCCGCGGCTTCACCTTTCATGAACGTAGCAGAAAATCCAGCCTTCTGCACGGAGCTGTCCGACAAGAATTTCACGTAAAGTTTGTTCGTGGTGGAATGGACGTCCAGGGGCAGTTTGTACCCGCAGTACTTGTTTATCAGCGGGCTGTCCGCCGAGTGTCCGTTTCTGATCTCCACGTAATCGTAGAAGCAATTGTCGTGGTTTTCGATCTATGAAAGGGGAAAATTTTTAAATTTTTTACTATATTAGGTGTATGATTATTTTTTGTAAAAAAAAAAAAGTAGAAGTCGACGTCTAATGAAATCAAAAAAGTAGAAGTCAATTGGTCATTCATTCAGGTTTATTGAGAGTCGGCATCGTTTTAGTTAAAATATTGATCTTTTTAAGTCGGCACCAACATGTCTTTGTGAATCCGCAAATTCTTAAGTTCGCCCCGGGTTGGAAAATACTGAAATGACGCCACTGATAAAAGTGCATCCGAGTGTTCCAGAACCGATCCGTACCGACACGAGGATATACCTATTCGGTGAGCATCAGTGCATTAAATAATATTTAAAACTGACCAAACAAAACAATCGTTAAAGTATCGACGAACCAATGTATGTATGTATCATATATATATGGGTCAGTCGTAGATTCGCGCTGAAGATGGCAACATGGTTGTCAAAATACGTATACGCAAATAAAAAAGTGTATTATTTTGTGACTCGGGTATTTTATTTTTAATATAAATAGTCAATATAAGATTGTTATTTAAATATTTTTTTAGAAAAAAATCCGATTCAGAATTGTAAACGTAAATTATAACATAAAAAAAATCGGTAGTGCCTAACTACATATACTTAGCACACTAAATTTACAATTATTTCATCGTTGAAATATTAAAGTAGCTGTATGTGCGTAATAGTAGTTAGCATATAGATGAAAATTAGTATAAACCCAAGATACAATTACAAACGGAAAATGGCAATATTACGAGTGTTCGCTGAAATAAGGAGAACTGTTTTTATAAAAAAAAAAAAACAAGCGCTTTTAAAAGGAAATTAGAGCTACATTACTAGCACTTACCGACGCAAAAGAATTTTAATAAAATAATAACTTTACTTTGTACCTTTATTATAAAATTGCCACCGGGTAAGAAACGAAATAACATCAAATTTAATTAAAGCTATAAAGAAACTGAATTTCGCGAAACGTGGAGTCTTTGTTTCGATGAATAGGATAAATTAAACATTAACCGGTGTAAAATTAACAATTATACCGCAACACTATAGCCTGGATTGCAGGTTTAAAATGACCCTATTTGCTTAAGTCGGCCCGATGTTTGTAATGAGCTGAAACTCTCACATAAAATTAAAATAGTTATGAGACAATTTTTGAGGGATTTTGAAAATTTTTGAGCCAAGTACATAAAGAACATTTAAATTTTTGGAAATTTCCACATTTTTTTTTTGATAAAAATTTACCAAGCCATAAAAAGTTTTAAAATGAATTACACAAATGTTGGCCCAATATAATTTGCCAACATATAAATATATGTAGTAAAAAATTTTAAAAATCGATGGTAAAAATATTATTTAAGTCGTTTGACAAATTGACGAAAATCGGTCATTCCTGTGGCTTATTTTCGGAAAAAATTCGTAACTCACACTAATTCGTTTAGTTAAAAGTTGGAAGTTATAAAGAAAAATATTATAATAATAATTAATAAAATTTCGTAGTAATATAACTTAAGTAATATTTATTATTAAATGGTATGTAAAACGAAATTTTCTATCTGCGACAGTACATTTTTGAAAAGTCCGTCCGATCGATTCTGAAATTTGTTAAAAAAGACATTGGCTGATTGTTTTAACTTTTAAACTGCTTTGATAATTAATAGTACGGCTAAAAAAAAAAAATAATAATTATTATGTGAACCTAATAATCGTTGCTTGGTGATCAGTTCACCGTTTTGTTTGGTGAACGTAATTTGTTTTCGTCATAAACGATTTTGATGTTCAAAGTGTTGTGTCTAACTATTCATAACTATCTAATTTCTTTCAATTATTGAAGTGGACAGAGTTTAGATTATAATTGAACATGGGTTCAAAAAGACCGTCCGAGTCGCCTGACATTGGATGGGCATTGCTTATGAACGCGAGTAATGGCAAGACGTATAATATTGAAAAAGATGAAGAATTTGTCATTGGACGATCCACAACATGTTCGTTAACGATTCGAGAAACGTACATATCGCGCTGTCATTGTGTGATTCGCCACAGTGAACAAGGCAAGTTTTTTATTACTAATTATAACGATGGAACCGGTACATTTGTAAACTGCGAGCCACTACCGAAAGACAAGAAATCTTTATTTGTTTTGGAACATGGTGATTTGATAAGTTTTTCAGAAGACGGCCATCAGATGACCCACATTTTTAAGTTCTGCGTATCATCAAGACAGGTAAAAAAACCTAGACTAGATGATGAACGTACAACAAATACAATTAAGACAAAAATACTAAACGGTCACGAACAAAATTATGACCATAATACGATACAGACATTGCACAAATTACGTACGGATATCTTGAGTATAAAAGTTGACAGCCTGATTATAGCCAATCAGGCTAGGAACCAGAGTATTGAGTTTCAAACAATGATGAATGAAGCTCTTAAATCTACTGAACAACGCGGTACAGAAATTAACCAACAGAAAGCCGTAATCGAAGAATTGGTAAAGAAAGTATCAAAGCACGAAGATATGTTGAGAGTGTTTCAAGAGCGCCGCTTTGACATGGCAATAGAACAACAAGAATCGTCTATAGAACTGTTTAAGAATCAGGTACACGATCTTTTGGAAAACGAATGTCAGTGTCCTATTTGCAGTGAAATTATTGTAAGTGCTCACACAACAAACTGTAACCACACGTTTTGCGATAGTTGCATAACCAGATGGCTAAGTGACCATCAATATTGTCCTGTTTGTCGCTCATTAGTTATTACAAGTAACTATTGTATCGTCATGGACAGTTTTATAACAAGTTTATGTGACTTGTTGGGCGGTTCGGTAAAATTACAGCGTGAAAATCTCATAAGAGACAGAGAAATTCAAAGAATTCAAGCTGTTCAAAGACGGGCTCGTAATGTTAGGAGAAATAGAAGAAGACGTCGCGATGAAGATGAACGATCTTCGACGGACGATGAATCATCTCCGCCGTTTTTGCCACATATAATAGATCTCACCGAATGATCCTTCAAAACTCCATATAATATATGTAATATTGTATGGAAAAAGAAATTGGACTGTGTTATTTTTTTTTTTTTTTAATTACTTTTTGCATTACTTACGTTATAACATTTCTACCTTTAATACTTGTTAAAATGTATGCTGTTAAAATATAAATATGTTCTGATTCTAAACGCTGAGATATTCGTTTAAAGAACGCCAATATTTTGTTATTTTAGATTCTGCGGAGTTAAGCAATGAGTTCGTCAGATGACGTGATTGATGAACCGACGTGGTTCGGTATGAGGTCGCGTGTTATAGAATAAAGCGACCTCGACACACAATGACGAGGCGATTATATATTTATTTTACAGGGCGATATATTTAACTGTGTTTTAGGATGTTCGACAAACGACATTATACGCTGCTAAACGCCCGTAGTATTGACCCGACGACAAACAATACGCCTGACGGTCGAGAGCACGTATTTTCGGCGTCCGAACCACTCTCGAAAGTCTCCGACACGGCCAAAACCCAAAACCCGAATAAATAATAACAATCGTGGACACCGTAACTTCGGGGGCGCAGGAACCTCTTCGCAGGCTTTCTTCTTCGCTGTAGCCAGAATCAAACGTTCGGGTTGGTTACCGGGGGGGACGAGATGGCGGCGAGGGGTTGTAACATCCAGAACAACTCCTCTACGAATAGGGGTCCATTTTTTACCGGGACGCGAACGATTTATATACATTTTTTTAAAACCTTCCTCGACCACCCTCCTCTATTGCGTCCGTCACCACATTTCGCGCGTAAAACGTGAAACAATGACTGCACGGGTTGAAACTTTGGAAACAAGCTCGTGTACTTCGCGGTCACGTACTGCACAAGACTGTGAAATTTTGTTTTAACGTCGACGAACTATACGAGACTGAATTTATTTCGATTCGTCTTTTTACGCCTCCGATGAGACGCTCGCGTATTTTTAGTTGTCTATTCTGCAATAAAGTAACGTACTATACGATATTACACGATTATAAATAAGAAAAAACACGACCAATAGTTCTCGAAAAACCAAAAACGAAGATAATGCTGTTCGCGTAGAAAAGATCGGGTACGAGAAACACGGCGGCAACACTTTTTTTTTTAACTTTTTTCGTCTCATTAATATTTTTTCATTTGTTGACACTCACTGTAGCACTTGTATAACAGCTTCGTCTGCGCTATGTCACCCTCGCTGAGACGAACACGCTGTCCGATCTCGGGTCTTTTCTTGAAATTTTTCACCGCGTCAATCGGATGTATAGTCTCTAAATACGATCCCTGAAATTAAAAAACGTTCATAACGAAAACTGTTAACCAAGTGCGAATAAAGTTTATCGATTTCTACAAACATTTTCATAGGAATCACTCCATAGAATGATTTTTAAGACGTTTTCAAAATCAAACATTTCATTAGTACTGAACCGTTATTTCATTATGGAGTGAAGAATGTATTTATTTTACGCGATAGTATTTATTTTTTTTAAAGTAATTGATCTGATTATTTAATAAAAACTCTCCAATTACTGATATAGTTGGACTCACAGAGTGTGCTGGGCTAAAACATTATTATTTTAATTATATGATCCATTCCAGGGTGGCGATTATTAACTTAAAAGATTCAAACAATTGAATGTTTCATTTAAAAATAGTCAAAATCTATTTGGATTAAATAAAACGACGATTAATGTATTCGTTTTAGACTTTCTAACGAAGTGCGAAAATTCTAAATAATTTAAAATACTTTTAGAAATTGTTGACGTTTTTAATTTAGTTTTAACTCGAAAAACAGAGTAACGGCTACCGATAGAGCGGGCTTTTTGGGACTGTGAGTTTGCCTTTGAGTAAATCGCTGCAGCAAACAGAAGAATAATTTCAAAGTTAAAAAATTCCGTAAATCGCACAAAAGTTTTCAAAACCGGCTCAAGTTTCGTTTGTATGAGTTAGACGTTAGTTTTACCCAAACAAACATACGTTCAAATTTCAAATCGATTATAATGAATTTGATTTTTCGATCGTTATTGCAAAAATAATTTAAAATCGAAGAAAAAAAATCCGGCATATTTTCGAATACACAGTAATAACAGAGAGTACTCACACATATAACACGGTTCGAATAAATACATAAATCGATAAATGAAATTTTTTCGCATAACAATCACAAACGTTTTTTGCCTCGTCAACTACAAACTTAACTCGCTATTTCAGCGTAAAAGTACGAGTGACTACCGTAAAAACGTAGAGATTGTTTTGCATGATCTGGAAAATCGACGTACCACCGTAAAACAAATAACAATTTTATTTTGATTTCAATAATCGTTGAAGAAAACACGACCCGAAAATATTGTTCCGGTACACACTACGGAAAAAAAAAACATTTTGTTTTGACTATTGTTAACGCGACGCTATAATTTTTTTTTTTTTTATCCCGTCAGATCTAAAACTAATCTGTTCGGACATCGGTGGAAACGTCATTTTCGATAACCGGGAAATGGATCGAACTGACGTTCACCGGAGCGACGACGTGTATTATGTATACAGTCGTCGTGCTCGAAATAACCGTAATACGCGATTTTTGATTGAAAACCCATCGATGCAGCGGTGTATTGAAATCGAAGACTGGACGGGTGATTGATTGGTAAGTCGTATATTATTGTACATATTATAATTCATGAGCTGACACGGTTGCGTTAAACGGCCGTAAACATTTTTATACGGGTTACCGAAACTGTACAGTTTAATCAAAAACGGGAAAAAGGCGCTGTTCAAACGGGCGCGGTTTCCCACAAATCAAACGCTTGATCTGCAAGGAACGATTACCTATATTACGTACGGAGAGCAGTTTCAAAATGTTCTATTTGACGGGGGTCAATCGACAAACAGATTTCACGCAATGAAAAATAAACGCGTAAAAAATTTTAGTCAAATTGAAAAAATATTCCAGCGCAACGTTGTACGGTCTCGACATCTTCCAATACGACTAATGATGTCTCCCCGTCTAACGATCCGCGTAAACGACAAGGCGTAGTAACAAAAAAATATTTACACGTGCAGCAACTTTGAATTCTAAAATATTGTAAAAATAACGATGAAACAATAGTTTAATTAAAAAAATTACGTGTTTGAACTACTGATTTTCAAAATAAAATTGCAATAACAGTATAGATATTGTTGCGTATAGGTGATTTGGACGAAAAAGCCGGAAAGAAATTCATCAACCTATTTAAATAGTAATTTAAATACCGCGAAAAGAGTTTAGCTTTTTGAAATGTTTTTCTAGGTATCTCGAAATACAAATGTTTGATGCTTTTGTCTTTGTCAACTTTACTAGTTAATTTCTATAATAACGTTTATTGTATTTTTATTTTATCAATCAATTGTTCACAAAAAAAAACGATGATTACAATGCAAAGATAAGCTATAAAAAAAAATGTACCCGATTCTCTCTATTATTGTTCTAAACTTTAAAAACGTAAATTCGACGACAAAACATGTTCAGTTGCCTATTAATTACTCCTTAAAATCGATCCGATAACAACCGCTCGAAGTTTAGTAAAAAAAATTATGTTTTCGACAGTAACGATATCGTAAGCGAATCCTCACACCATTACGGGGCGACTTTTGTTTTATTGAAAACAACAATACTAATAGTGACGTAAGAACGCGAAATACAAACGCACATTTTTAACAAAATCGTTGTATCCGTAACGAATAATTTTCACGTCGTAATGATTTTATAATTTAACCGTCAAAATATTATTATTCTCTGTTTTTTTTATCTTCTGTGACGTCCATTTTGATCGGTCTCAATGACGATAATTGTCGCAACAACCGCGGTAAAATTAATAATAAAAACGATAAAACACAATAACGGCTCGTATATGACGGATCGCTCGATTTCCTCGCACGATTTATTGTTTATAATAATAACCGGGATGATGATATTTACCACTTTCTCTCTCTCTGCGTCTCCCGCAACAAAACCGATAGTAGTAAACGTTATAAAGTGAAAAAAAAAAAAAATTGCCGATTTTTACACACCCCGTCGACACGGTCTTAATAACACGGTGGTATTATATATTATTTACACCCTCAGAAACCTCTCGGTCGCATTGACGCGACAGCAGCTGCCTAACGGATTTCCCGTGTGAATTTGACATTTTTTGCTATTAAAAAACAGCGAAAAAAAATCCCCGTATCGTTACAAGTAAAAAGTTTCGACGTGTAACGCGTTCGCCAGTTGCTCGTTGATTCGTCGTTAAAACAAATCACACGACTGACATTACGATTCGAGTACAATAAAATACGTACCGGCTTTACGAACGCGCAATTCACAACATATAGGTGCCTAAAAGCGATCGAAGAAATAATGATGGTCACTGTTATGAAATAAAATATGATTTTCACAACGATGACGTTGTATGCGATATGTAAAACGTATTCGACGACTATGCACGTATTCGGGACAACGAAGATTGTAACGCGAAAACATATTACCGCCACGCATTACAATATGTACGAGCGAATGTACGCAATTTCTAAATTTCGAATTTGCCGTAAAACGTAATATTATAGATTTAATCGTAAAAAACGCGGAAAATGTGCTCGAGTTCGGGGGTAGAAGGCTCGCAGAGGGACGGAGCTCCGAAAATTTTACATAAATATTAAATATTTACATATTACGACCCTCGTTTTTTTTTTTTTATTTAACAGCGTCCGCCGACTATTATTTTCCCGATCGATCACTGCCGCGCGGAAACAATATCTTTATAATACGGAAGGAAATAATCGATAGAATTTATAAATGTTAAGATTCGTATGCATATAGAACGATTTGTACTACGTCGGAATAAATTGCAGGGTTCATTGCCTAAGTTTTTATACAGAAAATTTGAAACGCACAACATTTTTTCAACACCTACCGTAAACATGTGCAAACACGTTTTCCGTTAGGGAAAATGCTTACTTAAATCTTTTGCGAAGAAAATATTATAGGTAAACGATCCAGCCAGGTACGATATTATGGATTCACGGAATACGACTGTTTCGAACATTTAAAGAAACGCTATTATGTGTTTGATCACTCGCCACGGTGGTCGAAGCGAAAAATCGAAATTTACAATCGACCGCTACCCCGTTTTGATTTTTCAACAATTTTTAAATTGCTTTAAGATTGGCTTTAAGATTCGTTACGATTATTGGAGAAAAAAACTGATTTTCGACCATTTAAACTGATTATCGTTATGCGGAGTGGTACATAAATTACTACTGAATAATTTCTATCAGCGCCGCATAATATTAGAACGTTTACGCGACTCTGAGAACATTACTACGAGATTAGTTTTGTCGTTCGCAGTATGTACGTTCGCAGAGGTTTGTTATCGCAAATAAAACAAAATGTTATATAGTTTATAAATATACAAATTTTGTATTGTATAATGTTTGTTCGCGCAATGTTTAACGTGATATAATAATATGTAGCCAGTTTATGCGTGTTAAATCGTGCGAAAAGTTTTCCGAGTGTTTTCTCGCCGTTCGACCAAATTATATAATCGTATAAAAATGTGTATACCTGCTCTCGGGGTGCTATATCGTTTCCCGAATCGCGTTAATCTTCGGAAGAGGAAAGACACCAGGGAAAAAATATAAGTCAAATACGCCCACGCACGCGCAAAATATAAAAAAAAAAAAAACGCCGAAAAATAACGTAGATGAAAATTATGAAGTAAAAAAAAATTTAACAAAAGTATTTTAAAAAACAATAAAAATCACTAAAAAGTATAAAACAATCACGTCACTGCATGTATACGCCGCCTCAATGGGCAACGCACGTTTCCTCGATATGGTACAAGTCGATTTCTCCAACGATTTTTGAAATCCGATCTCGACACTGTTGCTTTTATGAATTTCCAGGTTTTTAATATTATCATGATTCGCTTTTTTATTCTTTTTTTTTTTTTTAATTACTTTGGTGGTAAGCGTTTGTCCATACTTCATTACGGTATACAGATAGCGTACAATGTAACGCTCAGTGCGAAAACCAGCTAAATCCGTTTTCACGGTAAATGCAAACGCCGCAATAATATACTTTGAAAATTATATTTTTCTTATTTTAACGAGAAAATTATGATAAACTAAAATTCAGTTCACCTACTGGCTCGACGATGAGAACGTTTTTAAAAGACACTCCTCGGAACAATTTCACGAGGATCCTTCGAATCGTGAAACATTTAAACTCAATGCACCAAGACTATTTGAAGACAACAAACTCTGCAGAACGACCTCGGCATATCGTAACATGTAATCATGTCTTTAATAAAAAAAATAATGGAGGTTAATTTTGAAAGAAAACCATACAGTGTTTCGATGCACGGCCTTCTTGCATTCTTTTACAACTTTTGCAATCTACTAGCGGCTGCCTTCTGCGTACAACGTACCTACCTACACATGATTTGATCATTATTTATTATCATTGATGTGAAAATTTATAAGTCTACGCTACCTAAATTTAATTAGCGAGCATAAAAAATGTGGGTTAGTCTATGAAATATTTATAGTCAACTATAAAACACAAAGCCTAAAAAAACTGTATAACATGAAATTAAAAACGAAGAACACAGTCCGTTCGTAAAAAAATAAAATCAACACGATTGAATAATAGGCAGTTGGATAGTGGCATTTAGTATTTAGTTGCGGAAAACAGAATAACAGATACACTGCAAGTTGTCTGCGATTTCTGTTTTTTAGATGAACGCAGTTCTTTTGCCGACACAAAATTGTTCGAATTAAAAATCTTGTGCTATAGTGTGCTCTGACTTTGAATTAAAAGGGTCTGAGCACTGAAAGTGAGGAAAATGTTAATCGTTATTATTAATACTATTATAATAGATAGATCGAACGCGACTTCAGTGCGTGAACACTGTCGATCACAAACGACCACAGTACTTCATCGTAGTTAATATATTATAACGAAGAAGAAAATCCATCTGAAACTCAAGTAAGTCTATAAGTAATAAAAAAAATATTGACAACGGTGAAGAAAAATATAGTGAACACACGAATTTATGGGTTCTTTCGAGAGATTTAAACGAATGTTTTACACGTTGTAAAACCCGAATAATTTTTACAATATGCCATTAAAGTTTTACTGCACATAGTAAAGATTTTCATGCGTAATAAAATTGACAGAAATAATCCTTAGGTACAAATCGGATTATTAACCTGCATATTACACTTTTAACGCTCTTCTCGACCAGCCGTATAAAAATAAAACTGAAAACCCGTTTGGAAAAAAATGTGGTTTTGTGAATGTTTCCGACAAAATATATAGAAACTTATTTTAGTCCAACGCACGGCAACGCTATTAAACTACAAACTGTCACTATACTTTGAATACAAATAAGTTAAATCCGTCGCGGAATCGGCAATGGTATTCACGAGAAAACTTAGCGGTAAAATCGGTATTCGAACGTTTTTGAAAATAATTCAACGAAGTAATGATGAGAATACCGATCGTAATGATATTTGTTCCAGCAGTTTATATACGCCTTAAATACGGATTTAGGCGAATCCGAAACGTTAAAAATTTACTCGGGAAAAATATGAAAATTATACATAGAATATTATTGAAAATGACCTTCAAATAAGATAATTTACTTAAAAAAAAATAAAATAAAAATACTTCATTAGTAGGTTACTTGAATAAGTATAAAAATTGTGATCAGACTATATTTGAAGCTGGTGCGACAAAAACCTAAAATTAAGAATTATTTATTGGGGATAACACTTGAAAATGTCGGGTTAAGCATTTACTAGATTCTGATATCAATAATATTTAATAATATAAAAATGTATAGTCATCTCCTTCGATACAAAATTTAATTTTCCAAAAAAGTTTTGAAATTTTTTAACACAAGATTGGCAACAAATAAATCCATTCAGTATGTATAAGAAAATTGTCAAAAATTGGTCGTAGGTACCTTATTTTTGAAAGAAAATTCGGAACTAACATAATTTTGTTATTTTATATTCAAAAACTAAATATTTTACGTACAACAAAATTTTCTAGTTGTTTCAAAAAATCCACCCAGTTGTTACCAAAAACATACAAAAAGGTATTGATAAAATGGTGTTTTTTTGATCATATCAACGAAATTACACACTGTTGCGCAATTTATACTTAATAATTCCTTAAATAATGGTTCAAATAATATGAACCATTATTTTTACGCGTTATTGAAACAAATATTCATTATAGCTGTGTCAGGTACAAATTTCCGAATTTTCTGTCCATTTTTGGAAATGTTCTAAAAACGTTCTGTTTTTAGAATATTCAATAAGTCGGTGGTATTTGATATATTTTTTCGATGGGTTTTTTGAGTATTAGTTTTAAAATAATTTTCTCGTGACGATAAAATGAAGACTCCGAACAATGTTTAAAACTTTATTAACTCTTTTCACACTTTTTAATTAAAGCGCCTACTAACAAAGACAATTTAATAATAAATTCTATCGTTACGGGTAAACTGAGCTCACTCAAAATCGTTATTTAGTAAACAATTATTACAACTGCAAAATAAATCTTCCAAAACAGTGACCCACAACATCAAATTACCCACGCGTCCAACAGTGACTGCGGCTTTTTTCAGTTTTATTTAATGTTATTTTTCAAACGCTCCCACAAGATTTTAAATAATGCGAAAAAATTAACTGGAATGCTCCGAATTAAACGCATATTGTTACTATAAAACCAAATTGATATTTATCGTAGACAATAAAATTGTGGAATTGTTTTGAGAACAGTACTATATGAACTAACTTATTTCAACCTTTGAAATGATATTAGTTTTATAATGTATTTATTGAAGAGGCCAAAGGAGGAATTTGTCCCAATGGATCATATAATATTATTATTAGGTATGTAATTATACATGACTTATCTTATTTCTTAGCTACAAGTATACTTATCTACACGTATTTGATTAAGTTACTATATAAACATACGTTTAATGAGTTTGTTGTTCGATTAATTTTAAACAGTTAAATGTTTTCATGATTTCATTTCAATAAATTATTATTCGTTCTCTAGTATACACTCGGTCTGTTAAGTCTGTCCGGCATACTTTTAAGTCACTAAAAGTTACATTACTTGTTTAAAAAACTATAAAATATTTCTTCATTTGGTTTGTACAATGCATCAACAACATACTGAAAATGAAGTAATACGAAATATTATTATTATAACATACTGATAATAAGGAGAAACGTATTGGGTACTTATACAAATTTTAATTGTTTTTACAGTTTTTTTTTTCCCCTCAACACAGACGGATGTAAATTTTTTTGAAAAAATTCAAGTATCGAATACGACGATTATGTATATAAAGAAACTAGCTTGATTTTATATTTTCCTTATAAGTTGGCTTTTAGCGAAATAAATTTTGTCGGCCGCGGCTCACGTCTATTTTTCGATGATAATTCGCATCGCACTTGGGTAAACCACATAATTTTGTTTTTTTTTTTTTCAGAATTCGACAAAGATCGCAGTCAATGGGATAGACATAAATTATTTGAAAATCGGACACGGACCAAAAGCGTTATTGCTGCTGCCGGGGACTCTGGGTACTGTAGTACTCTCGTAATATTTTTTTTTACAATTAGGTATTTTTTTTTTTAAATTTCCGACTTGACACTCATTTCCGTAGCTTACATAGAAGTGACTCGGCCGTTTTATTCGCTCGTCGATAAAGAAAAATACACCCTGGTCATCTGGGACCCGCCCGGTTACGGTTATAGCAGACCGCCGGACAGGGACTTTTCGCCGGGACATTTGCACCGTGACGCAGACTACGCTACCGGCTTGATGGAAGTACGTTTAACTCGAGCAAAACGGAATGCGTGCGAACGCATTTGTAGAACGCATCTGTATTCCGTTATTCGTTAATTTAAAATAATAATAATAATAGTGTCGCACGTAGAAGCGCGGTCTCTGGGAACTTTTACAATTCGATCATACACCTAACTTAATACACTAGCTATAATAACCGTTGATGAACTCGCCGCGTAAGATCTGTTTTGTCACAGTTTACACTGACGTATAAGAACGATATTGTAAAAACTATGCGAAATGGATACTGAAAACACGTTGCCGCGCGTGTAACGATAATAATGTCGTTTGGATATTGTGGTTTTCGGCGATGGTGTCGACGACGATAACGCATTTTATAACGTCAACATCAGAGCTGTGCCGGTCGCCCACGATCCTCCGATCGGTGCACACACGCGCGCGAAATCGCCTTCGAGTTAAAATGTCGTTAAAATGTAAACATAAAACAAAATTTTCGCGACAGGCGCTGCACATCGACAAGTACTCGCTGTTGGGCTCGTGCAGCGGCGGTATCGTCGCCATGATCATGGCGTCCGAGCACGTCGACCGGGTGGAAAATGTCGTGGTTTGGAGCAGCAAAGCGTTCGTCACGCGGAGGGATCTCGAACTTTACGAGGCGGTCCGGAACGTGGACGCGTGGCCCGAGGACTTCGTCTCGAACGGCCTCGAGGAGTGTTACGGGAAAACGTATCACTCGGACACGTGGGCCGCGTGGATAGACTCGTTGCACGAGGTGTTCCGCACCGGCGGGAACGTTTGCCGAGAAGCGCTGTCTAAGATCCGGGCTCCCACTCTCGTTTTGCACGGAGCTAAGGACAACTTGGTGCCCGTGGAGCACGTCGTTTATTTGCACGAGAACATCGAAAATTCGAAGTGAGCATTTTTACAAACGAGAAAAAAAAACACTGGAAACGGTCGTCCGACAATACTGTGTAAAAATGTACCTCGGTTTCCGTTGGTTTTACGTTTAAAAATGATTTTTCGTAGTTAATCGATAGTACAGGCGCACCCGTACAACGGTAAACAATAAATAACGAAAAATGTATTAAAGTTAAAATTCTATTGTTACAAATAAAACAAAATAAGTACAATAGTCGATAAAACCACTCTTTTTAGCCATAGAGTATAACGTAGTAACGTCGAATCGAAGAAAAATCAACGTTTGATCCATGAACTAATACATGCGTATTATCGCAAAAAAGTTTGGGACGGAAATATTTATTTTGGGCGTTTTTTTTTTTTTTTCGATAATTTACCGTGCGATCGAATAACACGCAAGAAATTTGTACGTTTCTCACAGTCACTTTTTCAACGGTAAAATTTCTAAGAAAACGATTTTCTTCTTTAAACCGCCGTGCGCACGGTATAGGTATCCGAATTTTTCGCAAATTCTAACTCGTCAACCGATTTTAAGCGTGCTGGCTTCGTTAAGGATTGCTTAATGACGGCACCATGCGAACAGTCCGAAGCATAATATCGATTTAATTCTTTCTAATTTTTTTTTGTACAGGCTCGAAATTTATCCCGACGGTGCTCACTGCATATACCTCATGTACCCAGAACGAGTGTATGCAAGAATAGATAAATTTCTAACATCTGGCCAGTGAACCACGATGAATAAACCATGATAACCATGATGAATAAAAACATTTTATCGTATTACGATAAAGTTTTGCGTCATTCATCAACTTTATAAGATGAAACTTCATGTCACTCAATATAAGCTAAATATAAGACGACATAAGACGCGAAGTGTCTACCTATAAATAATAATTCATAAAGTGAATCGCTAACCGATAAACAACTGCGATAGTTGTAACCAAACGTTTAAAACCTTTTATGTAACCTACTTTAATTTGGTGGTGGTTGATGTGTGTTTACATTTTTAATGGAAACGTGTGAAAACGTTTTGTTAAAAAATATTATAAAATAAGTTATTTGTAACACCGCAACATATATTACAACAGTTTATGATTTGTCGTTATTATCAAAAAAAAAAAAATGAATTTTATACTTCAATTATTTGTGCAATTAAAAAAGTGTATTATTTTGTGATTCGGGTATTCTGTTTTTAACAATATTGTAATGTACACATTTTTATATTCTATTTAAAGCTGTTAATTATATCATGAACAAACATGACGTGTTTAATGTATTTATTACTCTACGCCAGTGTTTCTCAACCTATTTTATGTTACCGCCCCCTTGAGTGGGAATCAATTCTTTAACGCCCCCCTATGTGAAAATTCTATAAGTAATGGTATGGGCTGAGAGATAGGAAGGAAGTTAATGATTTGGAAAATTTGAAAAAAAATTTGAATAATTATCAATCTCATAACTAATGTTTTCATTTATTTTTCATATTTTTTTTAATTATAGTACTAGTAAATTAAACATTTGAAAAAAACTTAATATATTATAATACATTTTTTTAGTTTATTTAGAAAAAATATTGCTTTTAAAAAAGATTTTAAAATCAAATAAAAAATATTGCTTTGCCGCCCCCCTACCCCCTACAAAATTATTTCAATGCCCCCCCGTGACACTTCACCGCCCACTGGGGGGCGATATCGCTCCCGTTGAGAACTACTGCTCTATACTACAATTATAATACTATAATACCTGGGTACAACAAAACCTCCCTAAACGGACTCGATAGATTATGGCGGACGGTTTTTTTTTTACAGGTAACGGCTACATTTTCCCGGGGAAACCTCCGAACCCTTAATTTGAAAATAATGACGAAACGGCGACGGAAAACCCTCGCATGTTACACCACAGTGACGATAAGATTACGACGACTTATGACCAATAATGACAAAAATATAAACGTGACTGCGTTGACTGTGTTTCATAATATGATTTATGTTTTATGTGTGTCGACACGGGTTTGTTACCGGTGAAATCGAAAGAGGCCGTTGCGTCGCGAAAACATTGTACACTGCGTCATTATTTGATTTAACCGCAGATGCGTAAAATTCCCAAAAAAATGTCACCTCCGAACTGTATTTCGTCCGAAAAATGTTTTATACATAACATTTTATTATATCTGTGCAAAAAATCATTTACACGGAAAATTAAAAATCAGAAAATAACTCATCGGGAAATATTATCACACGAAAATTGTTTCGTCCGAACAGTATTTTAGCAGAAAAATATTTTGTCGGAATCGTTTTTTATTTTTTGTTACTGCGGTTTTCTGCACATTGGTCACATCGTTCGATTTGCACTTTAAAGCTATAGGATAAAATCGTGTCAAGGTGCCTACTAACACGCGGCGTCGTGAAAAATGTTTTCAAATTTCAAAAATGTCGGCTAAATTATTTTTCCATTACAATTACTTTCGGATGAAATGTTTTCGAACAAAATAGTTTTTACCAAATTTAACAAGCCCAAAATCACAAAAATAATACATATTTTGTCAGTTGTCAATTCGCGCTGACAATAATATAGCTGTCGAAACACGAATACGCAAAAGAAGTGTATTATTTTAGTGATTTATTACATTTCGCGTATAAACAACAGTGCTCAAGTTTAATTTTAATATAAAATATTTTTTTATTTAAAATGTTCGTAATAATATTTCCCGCATAGTTATTAAATTATAGGACACCAATCATATTTAACCTGGCGCAAATGTTTTCATTTTACACGTATTTCAGTTTTTACCCTCCAAAAAGCGAACAAAATTTTTAAGAGTGTCCACTGTATTCAAAGGCCCGCTGTATACTTTGGATATCAGTCGGATCAGCTATCCAGTGGAGTTTATTTAAACTATGGCAAACTAGTTCCGCTCGTAATAAGACTGTACAGAATTTTATAATAATTTTAAAGTTTTAAAGAGACTGCAGAAATCCTCGTGGAGGATAAACGTTATTATCAATTTTCAAAACACTAAACACCTCATCCTCTCTTGAATACCCCCCTGACTCGTCTCACACGCGACGCGGACCAGTTCATACACACGCGAATGCAGGGCTTTAAGTAGAAAAAATCTGTAGGGGGCAACCTTATATAAAAAGATTTTTGAGAGTTCTATATGCAACCCTCGATCAATAATAATATACTGTTCTCTGTAAAATATATTTATATATAATACACAGAATACTTTACCGTTTTAAATACTTAAAGGATCTGAACGCATCTTTTCATAATATTATATAGTTACCCCCAGATGATCGAATTCCGGCCATATGATCACTCTCTTTATATACAACACGATCCAAAAACGGAAAAATCAAACTTTTCGAGAACGCTTCAAACGAAATTTTCACAAATCATCGATCAAATGAATCATTGTGTGAAATTAGAACCGATTACGACGAATCGTTAACGATTCACAGAGTTTTGAAGTCTGTAGATTCACACACGTTTATTACAGTTTCTTTGATTTTCAGTTCAGGGACATTTGAAACTCTAATGCGTGGTTAAAGAATTTTCGAAATCGGTTGCGCGGCTGTATTGTTTGTTTTGTTTCTGTTATGTGATTTTTGCCATAACCCACCCCCCCGTTCTAAAAAATATTAACAACTATTTCGATCAATTTAAAATCCAATTATTCGCGGTCGAACACGTCGAATGTCCGGTCCAATGTGAATTGGAAAATCGTTTGAAAAATGTACAAAATATGTAAATTTTTAAAAGTGCCGATTTTTCGTTCTTAAACGGACGTAAAAATGTACACTTGGTTTGAACGTTCTACCTCGAAAACTGGATAAAGGTGACGCTTTCCGAGGTTTTCCTCACTTTGAAACCCTTCTCGGATGGAAATTATTACGTATTAAATTTCCAGCGCTGGGTAAAAAACCGTTCGGCCGTCCGAGCAAACTGCACTTTAATAGCGTCTGGCCGAAACGATAAGAACGACGCGATACGATATCGTTTATTATTATTATTGTACACTCGCTGGGGTAGAGAATATTAATAACGACGTTACGAAATTATTATTCTGTATTATTACAAAACGGCCGGCAGTTTGGTATTTTTCTGTTTTTTTTTAAAAAATGTTCTTTTCGTTCCCGATCTACGGGTCTTAGCTATTATAGGCATCATCATCATTATCGTTTTTACATTCTATTGTTGTTATAAACTACAACAATAAAATAACATATACCCGTTAGACGCGTAATGTATTAATTGCTGCTTAATTCGTTCGACTTCTCTAATTGACACGGTCTTACACATACCTACCTATAATAGTATTATAGCAATCAAGACGATGGCGCGCGCCGGACCGTTTCTACACGCTCATTATAAGTATCAAACGCCGCAAAGTGTACGTAATAATAATATTATACAAATGCGTGGATATGATTGGCAATGTAAACCGTGTGTTTAAAGGCCAAAAACAGTACTTATCCGAAATGTACGCAGAAATCCGAAACGGAAAAAAAAACGTCATAATGTTGCACAATTTGAATGAGTGACACCACTATTTACACACGTAAAAAGACGCTGGTTTTTTTATTGAAAAATATTCTCCTGGCGTGTGTTTTAAAAATGTTTCTCGGTCACCATTGTGCAGGACGCAGTAACCTAACAATTTTAAGTTTTTTATTTATTTTAACGCGCGTACGTGTAAAAAGTTACGTACACGATGTTTTTACAATACGTTTAGTATATATGAACTTGTATAAATTCTTATTCTTGGGTCCTCTTGTGATTTTCACTTTCAGAACATTCGAAAATGTAGATATTTATTAATTGTTCTAATGAAAAAAAATACTTAACGTGTAGATTTATAATAATACCTTGGAAAATGTGTTTTTCGCGTAATGCATGATGGAGTCGTAGTCGTACGGAAGGCCCAACGAATTGACTTCTTCCTCGGTGAGCTTATTAAAATTGTAATCTTGTCCTAGAAAAAATAAAAAAATAAAAACAGGTGAAAATATGCGTAGCGGATTTTCGCGTATCAAAAATTAAATCCGATCAAAACTTTATGAATAATCTACTTCGGCGCCAGACTTTGGTGTAAAACGAGAAAAGGAAATCAATAAAATTGATAATGTTTGCGTTTCGATTACGTTTGATGACGTTAATTTCTATTCAACGTTATAGTGTAAATCGACACCTTTGAATGATTTTCAACGACGGGTGTTCTTCTACAGCTAAAAAACGATTTCACCACGGTAATAGGTTGTTGAAACCTATCAAACTTACATTTTCCATAGTATCGATTCCTTACCTACTTCGTTATAGTATTCTTGTTCAATTCAAGTTGTAGGTACCGTCCGTTTTCAAGATCCAAGACCCCGTGCGGACGACGAGGAAGGTACACACACACGTTGTATTATAATAATCGGTAAGCGCCCGTAAACTTGTTGTACGGCTCGTTTAGGAGAAGGTTTCGTCGCCACAACATTATTATTAATTGTTACTTATAATGTTTATGACCGCGAGTCATTGCGAATAAAAAGAAAAAAACACGCACTGGAATTTCGGACGTGAGAATTCGTCGTTTCAAAAGATAACGTTCCGCGGACTCGACGGACGGCCGTTCGAAACACTCGTTTAGATGCGGTAAAAAGAGGAGGCTGGGGGGCGGGAAACTCGGACAACGAATGAAATGAAAATAACATACAAAACGAAACGAATAAAATAATAATATTACGACTGTTTAAAACTGTAAAACACATCGTTTATAAAATATCACGTTCGAACAATGCCAGATACGGATGATTAATGATATAATATACACGTGCGAGCCGGAGATGGTCAAATTCATCAACCGAACGATCGTGATTTACCTTAGGCCTTTCTGGGCGATACCTGATGCGAAAATTCGCGTTCTTCATCGTATATATAATTTATTTGAGCGCGCGGCAGCCACGGTTTTTCTGACCCGCCGTATCTCTCTATTTCGTCTTTCTTTATTCTCTCTATTTCGTCTGGGAATAAACTTCGGAAGTTTTGCACATCGGTTAACCTCCTCAAAAGTAGTTCAGGACGCCGTACGAAATTGAACCCTTAGTATTAGGTGCCCATTTCCGATTTTCAATGTTTTTATTTTTGTTACTGACCGACTCCTCGCTATACCGTAGAGTATATATATATACCTAATAAAAATTATAAGACACTTCCCGGACAGGAAGAAACGTAAAATTTCACACACGGGTAATAAAATGTATAATTGTAATGTAAACAAAAACGTCTAAACATTTAAATTTTCTCAAAACAAGTACCGGAGGGAGGAGGGTAACTCTTAATCGCGCGAATTGTAAGGCATTTCGCAGGTAAAAACGTTAGATTAGTTTATAAAAACCTTACATTTTGACTTTTTACTACTCGCGCCTAGATCGACATTTATACCGGATCTGGACGAAGATACTCTATAGGTTTCATAATTTATTTCAACACGAACAGTTTTTTCTGGAATGAGTGCGTCAGTATAGTACTGCAGACAAGAGAGCTGAATGTCGTACGTCTAATAATAATTGTATTTGTAGCAAGTAAATATTGGTGCGAGACGTTGTCACTGGTATCCGAAAATCGGA
This sequence comes from Hormaphis cornu, assembly GCA_017140985.1. Lineage (NCBI taxonomy): Eukaryota > Metazoa > Arthropoda > Insecta > Hemiptera > Hormaphididae > Hormaphis > Hormaphis cornu. The sequence goes on from CM029359.1 coordinate 14,649,806, forward strand.
AACATTTTGTTGAATTCATCAATTAATGCAGAATATGTGTTTTTTTTTTTTTTTTGTAAAAACTAAATAAACCAAATAATATAATATTATGCACGTTGTTATGATTGTTCCTTATTTGAATAATTTAAAACTTGTGTTGGCACAATTGTTAATTGTATATTAATAGTATTTGAACATTCAAATGTAAAACTCGATCAGAAAAGTTGTACGTATGCGTAGCCAACACGGTGTAAATTTCAACGTGAACGGCGTATTTTCATGTTGATTCAATGAATGCTTCTAAGAAACTGTAATAACTGCTGTTGAAAGGAATAACGCGTATATAAATAATATGACGGAGAGTTTTATGTTTGCGCCGATAAACGCGTTTCCCTAGAAAACTAATTCACTTGTGAAGTTCGTTAAAATTGTTCTTCTAGGGAATAAAAATATTTTAAAGGAATGTACCTATCGTACCTACACAACAACACACAATAGAAATAAGTATGTACAGTTTGTTTTTTTTTTTTATAGTAATCGCTAATGTAATCGAAATTAAGTTTTGCATCTGTACGCACTTCTTCATAAACGTACGAAATATAGTACGCATCCACTGTTTTGTCCAAATCAGCAGTATTGTGTAATGTTTACACCAAATAACAAAACACTTCTTTCCGTAAAACAACAATTCGTTTGGAATTACATCGAGTACGCTAGGTATTTACAGAGAACTTTTTTATTTGCTTTCATAGTAGGTACGTGCAAGTCGCACTACGTTCGTTAGTTTTTAAAATACCGAAAATCTTTCATATTGCTTTTCTCCCAATCAAGACAGACCGTTTACGAGAAAAAAACGCCCGTCGGCAAACCCTACGGGTGACGTTAGATTTTTCGAAAAAAAAAATAGACGATGCACGACTTCAAATACACATAGCTTTATGAATTCGAAAACAAATCAACAATGTTGCTTTTTTTGTTAAATTTGGTTTTTACACAGTACACTAGATAACTGCAGAGCTCGCTCAGAATCGCTTCTTTTAACGCGACGATTTATCATTGTCTTTAGATACAAAATAACATGATTGAACCACCATTTTACAACAAGATACAACACACACCATTTACAAAAAAAAAAAAAAATGTCTGTGCCATCCCATCGTCTTACCGGCTAAGATGTGATCTCTCACGATCTGCACGTGGTTGTCACGATCGGGTCTGGTGTGTTCGTGCCAGAAGCCGACCACGTGTCCAAGTTCGTGCACGACGATTCCGAATTTGTCGCAGTTTTTGCCGATGGATATCGCTTGCGGGCCGTTGCCGCGTTTCCCAACAAACGAACAGCATCTGGGAGATTCGAGAGAAAAAAATCAATCAAAAACAAGTTGTTTAAACGAATAAGTCGCGTATAGTATATTTAACGCAGTGTACACAACGGTACGGGTAAAAATAGTAAATGTGCCTTAAAAATATTTCGTAAACGACCTCGGGTACATATTATATTTCCCGGTATACAGGCATATGGTGGCCTCCGATATTAAGAGTCCGAAAACTTAACGTAAAAGCCTTTCGTATATTTTTTCAAATATAAAACAGTCGATTATTTTTGAGGGGAAAAAATGAGTGTAACAATAATGGCCAAAAATGCGAACAAACTATGTATGGTGTAAATTACGGTTAAAGTAAAAATAAATTTAAAACGTGTTTTGGCAGAGAATAATGAAAATTTATTCGAACACGGGCTTCAGTAAAAATACCACATATTTACCTCGTATTCGGAATATTAAAATCAAATCAAAATCTACTAATAAAACCCGAAATTAAATATTCGCTAAATACTTATTTAAAACGTGTAGGAGATAAACAATTTCTTCAGTAAGTAACTTTTTGAGTGGGTAACGATCACGGACGACAAAACAACAATAAATTGCAGTACATCTCATATTTTTAAAGTCTGTTTCTAAAAAAACACGGTGTATAATATTTCACATTTAAGGCATCGAGTGGGTCTTTTGGTGAAAAAACAATACACCGACGTCCGTTACACGGTGAATGAAAATTTAACATTAAATAATACTTTTACTTTTATATTCCCCCCCAAAAAAAAAAATATTATAATATTGTATTAACAATACCCACTATAAATAAGATATCTCAATCTAATAAAATAACGTAATGCAAAAAATTTGAAACGTTCGGTAATTTTATAAAAAGGACACAACGACTTAACACAACATTGATAAAAGTCACAAAATGTGTTATCTTATAATAACTCTACCAATTATTGGATTGTAACTATTGGATTAAGGGTATCGGACCGGCCCTGTGATTTCTCGCCGCATAATCACGAATGTTAATTATACACGGTTAAATTTTGGAAAACTCCAATAAAGTTTAAAAACAAATTTACGCTCTACCACCATACCTACTACCACGAGACCATTCATAATTACGCTGCTGCAGAACGTTTAAGTTCGGTTTCGGTTAAATTTAATTATTAGCGTGTACATGATTGAAAATTGTATTTAAAATAAAATGTGTTCAATAAACTAAGTCTTTGATTGTGTTTGAACGATTTCAAATTTAATTAAAATCCAAATTTATTTCATACAACAATTATTATGTTGATTATTACTCAAATTCATCTCATCGATTATCTTCGTTAAATGCAGCCGCCACGTATTGAGTGAGACCATCAACTCCGTTTTTCAACGATTAATATTTGTTTTATACCACATAAGAAATTATGAGCTGTATAAAATACTCGTTGCGTGTTAAAGAGAATAAAAACCTTATCTCTTATGTGCAGCAAACAGTTTTTTTATATCTTAAGGCTTAATGGACAATTTTTTTGTCACAAAAAAAAACGTTATCAAAATGTAATGCGTTTTACAAAATCAAACCTACTCGGCTGGATCAGCAGAGCGCTCGGGGAATCAAACAGAAGACTTGTTTTCCTCTGGCACAAATACCTTTCATGGACTGCGTGTGAAAAGTAAACGTTTTTATTTTTCTCACACAATTATTTTAACAAACACGCTAACTGTCAACATATAAAACATACGAATCTTGGTTCTCGGCAAAAATAACATTGCGAAACGAACACTGCACGATATAGTTTGATTGAAAACCACGAGTGTTTCGTAAGACGTTTTCGTCGGCTCCCTTTTTTCGAATCGAAAACAAACCCCAAATTAAGGTAATAACTCAGGAAAAAAAGTACAGACTATTTGACCGACCGGTATTTCAATGAGAGCAGTAACTATACAGTAAGTAAGCAATCTTACCCACAAGGCCTTTCCGTGAACACGATGAAGTTCGGGTGCTCGTCTGGATTGCGTTCGACGAACTTGATGCAGGTGAAATTTTCCCAATGCCTCATGGCCTGCTTGAACAGCGCTTTGTGTGGACCGCCAAAATTGCTGTCGATCTCGTAAGGTATTACCCCGAAATCCCATACCCTTTCTTTCCTCGCCGTGGCTGCTCTGCGCCTTCTACTAGATCGCACCGAGTTTCTATACAACAAAAATAAACAGCGATAAAATTATTTATCGCTGAGTTTCGATCAGTTAAACAACTTGTCGAGGGTGAATTTTAATTTTATCGTAAACCACCCATACAGCATTTATGATGCGACAGGTAGGCGACTAAATAGGCATACAAATTAATGAATACGGTACCTAAATAATTTCGATTATTTCACAAGAATGCGGCATTTTATTTATCATTATTTGAATTACCTATGAGTAACAAGAAATACAAACAAATGGGTTTTAAATCCTATAAAATAATCTACAGTAACGGTAAGTTCCCAGGAAGCATTGATTTTATAGTAAATAAATTGCAGAAATTAATCTTTAAAATTCTGTTCGACTAAGCGAATCTCGATGAATTTTTTTTAAACTCAAGGTCTTCTTCTTAACCTGCAAGCAAGGAGTTTATGGTCGAAGACATTGTTATGTTGATCGGTTAAGTTAAAATTTAGATTATCAAAAATATAAGTGAATACAATTATTATAACAATGTGTTTATACTTTTTTGTGCTAAGACATTGTTTGTTCCGTGTCGGATCGCAGAGGAAATGAAATCCCAACTAACCCGATTGAAATCATACAATGGTAAATACACGTTATTTAAAATTTGAAAAAGATGAGAAAATATTGCAGAGCGATTCAAAAGCGTTCAAAATATTTCGAGAGACAATCACGGGCGAACGGTTGATGACGAGGATGTTTCACCGCTCAAAAGAGCTGCGGTTCTCGAGTTTTTTAAATTTGCCGGTAGTTGGTCTTTCGATCGACTCGGAGCAGCAAAACGTCACCAACTAATCGCACCGATCACGCAGATTCATTTGCCAAAACGTTTTGACAAATTAGTTTCACTTTTATATATTTTATAAGCTTGATGGTTGGTTCAGATCCTAAAACAATAACCGATCGCTCCGCACTGTACGCTCCTCAGCCGCTCGAGAGACCTGCAACCTGCGAGTGAAAAAAACCAAATAACTGCACAGCGCTTGATTTGGGGTGGGGTACGTGGGGGGACGGAAGCCCTCTTCTTTAAAAAAATTAATCATTTCATTAACGGCCCCCTTCTAATTTGGTACACTCGCGATGGCAAGGCTAAAAAAATTGGAAAAAAAACTAAATGGGTAATATATTTTAGATTTTTAGCGTCCCCGCATTCTCCTATTATTTACGTATTACGGGAAAACAATTCAAGAGAGGAAACTTTGAAAATTTGGTGGGAAGTAAGCTGACTTTTTCGCCCCTGCTAAATCGCCACTTAAACCACTGCTCAACGGTCTAATCTCCCCCTACTGTTTTGCATCCAAGCACTGTAACTGCCTATTTATGAATGATTCGATCGTTTCTCCATCTGCGTGTTTCGAAATCGCATGAATGCTTTTCAATCACTCCCTGTGTACGTTAAATCCGTACGAAAAGTAATTGTTAATAACTAATTACGTCGTGTTCCTCGCTCGCGATACGTACACGAATGTTAAAATTCGTTTATTCGCGAGATAATTTTATGTTGTGTTTACGCAGAGATAAACAGGAACGTTTCGCAAACTATAAATCCGTTCGTCTCTCGAGGGATCAGCTCTCATTACAAACACACACACACACACATCGTGATAATAATTTAGATCCAAAACGATTGCGTTAATTATCACGAGATAATTAATTTCATCGGATCCAACGCGACAGCGACGCGCCGTTCATTAACAACGAACATA
>CM029359.1:14655420-14765239 GCA_017140985.1 Hormaphis cornu
TCGGATCCAACGCGACAGCGACGCGCCGTTCATTAACAACGAACATATGCACGGCTCGCGCCGATTTGGGTCCGCCAGCGAGCGGATCGATTCCGCGCGCGAAACAGCCAAAAACCGATTTAAACTATGGCTACTATCGAGACCGGAGAAGAGATGGATGGAAACTAACGAAAAAAGATACGAGGGATGTCAATGTGCGTGTAGGGGATGTGAACGATCGTGATAAGTGGAGGGATATAGAACAAGTGTGGCCGACCCGCCAAATATACTTGGGAGAAAGGCGAAGAATATGAGAGGAAAACGTATCGACTATCAAAGCTAACAATTGTTTTGCTACGATTAGCCAAGAAAATCGGCACACCACACGGTCACACTGAATTACGTGAAACTAAACACCATAATGTGAATCTCTCCCAGAAAACATGTAGGGAGTTCACCGATATTGCGCTAACATTCACCTTTTTCGTAAACACCAATTTACGCAGACATTTGTGTCAACAAACAGAATTATAGGTTTATAATAATTAGTGTAATAAAACATTATAATTAAAATACCGCGCACTAGAGTACCCCACGGAGGCGTATTTGTGAGGACCTGAGTAGAGACCCACGAAATTTCGGGAAAATTGGACAATTCGAATCAACACTACCATGATGAATTGAGAAGAAAAAAACATGGTAAATACAAAGTATTTTTTACTTTTATTTTCTCTATTCTTTACTCTATGGTGTTTCGTATCATTATATTATAGTGTACGTTTTTTATTTTAGAAGGTTTATATTTTTTATCAGTTCTCCGCCCCCAAAAATATCTCTGGATTTCATACACGAAATACATCACTTTTATTGCATTTAAATGGACGAAATTGACTAGGTGGGAAAAATTATCCTGGACGTTGAATCAAAAATGTAATTGAATAATTTTTTTTCCCCGCAAAAAAAAAAAAGAGTCAAAAAGTTTTAAAAATGTAGACGCGATTCAAACTATTATCATTAAATAAATAGAATTTGAATCGTCAAAGTCCCCTGTGTAAAAGGATTTTATATTTCAAAAAAAAAAATGATTTCCAAAATCTAATCATATTTTACGAGACGCGAGTTTTTCGAGCAAGGCGTGTTTTCGAAAGAAGAACAGGTCACGCGCAGGCCAATTACGTCAATTTTATTTACCCAAATCAATTTTGAAAAATATTAACGCGACTGGTCCCCGTGTCCGAAACGCCCAAACAAAACGCCTAGGTCACATTGAATCGCACAAAAACTACCCGATTTCAGGCGATGCACAACGACATGTGGCGTCTGGTTGGAAATCATAAATCAAGCTCAAAAAAACAAACCAAAACCTTTCAGAAAACATAATATCGCGGCAGATACACGCCCCGGACCAAAAAAAAACTCACACATCATAAACGGGTATGCAAAATAACTATTTTTTTTTGTAGATAACCTTAATATTTTATCCGTAATTACAAGTTTTATAACCCAAATTTCTAGTGTAAAATTAGGTGTTTTTCACATTTTTCTGAAGACCGATAGCGAACCGTGTCCCTCCTCACCCCAGACATATTACTTCTAGAACCAGCTCCCGGTATCGCGCAACGTTATCTACCAACGCGTCACGACCGAATTCCGAATTTTTCAGTGACTCAAAACTTCTGAACACAACTTCTTTTTTTGAAAACATTGTAATCTTGAGTTCCCGCAGCATCCACCTTTTTAGTGTTCGTGATGTATGAGACAATATGCCGGAGTTTTTTTTTTTTTGACAAGATTATTTCTAATTTTATTCGTATCGTACGCGCGATCGCTGCAGTGTTTAACTAAAATACGAATCGAATTTCAACAATAACAGTGATTGTTTACATCACAATTTACACGAGACACGTCATACACGACGACCCGTATATAACACGTCGACGTCATAATATTAGTACGGGCCGATTACGTTCGCTGTTCGTTTCGCACAGTATTACGTAGAAAATTCTATAAAATTTTTACGTGTGAGGACCGTATCGTCGTTATAGTAGTAGGACCCGAAGACGGCCGAAAATCGAATTCCGTAACACACGTCTTAGCTATAGATACGCTTACACGGTGGTTTTATTTTTATATTTTCTTCATTGTCCCGGTTTTCCGCGATAAGTAAGGCGGTACACAACACGTCGACAAACAATAAAGAAATGAATACAAAACAATAATTCGTACAACAAAACTCGAGGACTCGTAATACTATGTCATTACGTACACGCACGCATCGTCGGTTGCACAACGCGATCGTTTAGTTTTCGATTTTTGAAACCAATCTGACGAATTTTGCTGAAGCCTACAGACTTTTAGACGCGTGTTACACTACGTTACATTACGCGCTATTACGGTTCTCTCTATACGCGAGGTAGACGAGGTATAATAAAAACGTCAAAAAAAAAATAGCCCCGTCCAACGCGTATTGCGTCAACTGATTTGTTTGACCTATTAATTTAGACATTTTTTTTTTTGCTTACGTGATTTAACGGTATGCTCCTCCAACTACTCACTACTACGTATTATATACGAGTGTGTTACGACGCACTTCTACGACATCGAGAAATTCTTTTGCAATTCGTAGTAGGGTTTTAACGAGTAATCGGTAAAAAAAAACAACGGGAGCCGCGCGGGTGTAAATGAGCATTGGCTTCGGGGGTGGGTTCGGTCGGATCGCTCGCGAAAACGACGACGATTCGTAGACAGTTAGGGCTCGGGGCATCAAAAAATATATACTCGACGAGTCGTACAAATTTAATGTTCTGAATCGGGCTCGAAATGTCGTTTTAAAAATGCCTTACGGCGATTATATCCATTTCAAAGAAAAAGACAAAATATTCCTACAAACAACAAAACGTGCAATTCGAACAAACGCAATACTGTATACAGGCACCTCTTTCCCATTGGGCACTTTGGGCACGTGCCCAGGGCCCCGCGATCGATGGGGCCCCCTAGCTCCTGCCAGATCACCAACCGATAATCGATATTTATTACCGTTGCAACTAATTTGTTAACTTCACTCGATGATTTTATTGATAACCTCAGGGATAGATTTGATGGCTTCGAATCGTCCGCCAAAGAAAAAAATCCGGGATCTGACTACGAGGACCTATCTCAAAGAACGAGAGTTAAAAGTTCTAAAAATAACAATGATTTACAGTTAAATTGATCTAGACATTTTCTTTTTTACCACCTCACCCGTTTTAATAAAATAGCGTTCTTCCCAAGTCGTAGAGGCCCCATTATACCACTGCCCAGGGCCTCAAAAAGGTTAAAGACGGCCCTGACTGTATATTAGGTAAACTTAAATCTAGTGGGTTAAAAAATATTATTAGCATTATTTTCACAACGTTTTATCGTCGGTTTTATTGTTGTGTTTATTTGATTTCACTTGATGCAAGTCGAAATTATACGAAACATTTACAATACATAAAATATCGCTCATTTTATTACGTCCACGATGTGTACCTTCGCGTGAAACTGATTTCGGTCTACACATAACGAACACTGTAGAAAACTGTACGTTTCGTAGTATGTGATTTTTGGCCTTCAAATTACGTCATCTAGATAACCAGAACTAAAAATATAAGTGTATTACGCAGATAAAAAATTAAAAGAAGAATTTTATCGTGTTATAATGTATTTTTTATGGAAGTTTTGTCAAAAATTTAATCAAACTATAATTTTTTATAGTACAGCGTTTTAAATTTAAATTGATCGTTAAGTTACCGAAACTATTTCGATTAGAATGTAATTATATATTTGTAAGAATTATGTTGTCTTAATGTTAACGCAGATTTTTTGGACTAACTCGAACATTTTTTATTTCTTTCCCCCCTTTTTTTTTTCAATATGATTTTGCTACGCTGCCTATTATTATATTCTTTGCGGATCGTAAATTTGTGTTTTATATAGTTTATTTGTATTCGTATAAGTCATTAATAATTAATAATTACGCGGATAAACGCGTGCGTTTTTATCGACTTAAAAATACAGACAGTATCGTTATAATAATAGTACAATATACCTGCTTAAAGATGAATTATCAATGACCGTATTATTATCCTGATAATCAGAGTTTTTCTTTTTATTTTGATGATTCTTCCTTGTCCTGTTGTTGTGCCTGTGTCTTATTCTAATCTGTGCCACGTCCATTTCCTTGCTTGTGCTTTGTACGATACCTTCTTCTTCGATTTGTAATCCTTCGTTGATCTCTTTTTTGTATTTTTCGACTTTTTCCGCGTATGCTTGACCATTTTTAGGTTTCTTGTCACCATAATCCACACCAGGAACGGCTATATCACCCAAAAAGCTACCTGATGAAAAAAAAAAAAATAAATAAAATAATTATTATTATCGTTTAATTTTATTTTTGTATGTGATTTTTCTTTAAAGCAAAATGTGATTCCTTTAAGTCCAAAAACCAAACAAAAACAGTTTTTTTTTATTTTTACCTCCTCCTTTTTTGATCTCTTCTTTAACACCCTTCTAGGGATCGATATTCCGAAAACTTTTTCTCAGTGAGAAAACATCACTCTCTAAAAACGTTCTCTACATCATAATACGTTCAAATTAACCAAACAAACAATTAAAATTCGATTTCGCACAGCATATCTCAATAAACCGATAAATTATCAATGTTCGACAACATTTGTGTTCAACCGGCAGGGATTAAATTTTTGATATTTTCACAGTTATTCCGCTATTTAGGGTAGAGACGAATCCGACAATAATAAAATAATATAAAAATCGATCCGGCCGTCGTAAATGGGTCTAACTAACCCGACTTTCTTTCGTATACCTATGTTAAAAAATGCGGATAATATTATAATATAGCATGCGGACTCCGGTAAAACGTTTTCATACGGTTTACGAAACCGTTTTAAAACCTAATCTTCGTCGAACGCGCCATTAAAATTAAAATAACGCCTCCGGGAACCCGTCGCGTCCGTAAAAATATAACACATATTACAACGTACGTTATTATAGAAATTTTAACGCTGTTCTACGTAAGTATTGCCAGTGCATAAAACGACGATTTTTTTATTCTTGTTGAATTTGTAACGTGCAGGCCAGTTTTTTTTTTTTTTACTCCGAAATTCGTCGGTACCGTGTAATATTGTGTCCGGCACGTTTGTTACAGAAAAAAAAAATTCTCGTTGTTAATATAAGGCGTTAATCCCGAGAACCCGAAACGGGCAGGCGCGCGCGTGCAAAACTATTACGCGCGTACCTCGGTTTAAAAAGTATTTTTTTTTAATTTTTTTTTTTACTGCCTTACAGCGGACCAGACGTGTCTTTTTCCCTAATGTCGAGATTATACGAATAATAATAATACTATATACGAGGCTATATCGTAAAACACGCCGTATAGAGAGGTGTACGCGCGTCACTTATCCTTAAGATATTTCTAAATCTAAAGAACATATTAACATCGGGCGTATTATACCGTTTATGAGCCGTAATTATAATGTTGTTATTATTTTTTATTATTATTGAACTCGAGCCATTCATCGAGAAACGAATTAAATATCGTACATTCGCGTGACGATTTACGAACAGTTTTTTACTCGACCGGCTTCGAACGGCGTTTCACGATATTTGTACGTCGTGAGTGTTTATAATATTACGGACTTCTTTTATTCACTACGCGTTTTACTGCCTGTCCGCGTGTATAACATTTCAGTAAATATAGAAATACACGTTTTGGAGATCGATTTTATTTTATCTTCTTCCTAAAAAGTCGCCGGTGGTCGAAACGCGAGCTGAAATCAGGGATCATAATAATATTATTTACGAACGCTAGAAAACGGTTAGTGTACGTATTAAACAGACAAATTCAAAGGGGTTTCGTGTATTTTTAAAATTATTTTAATGTCGACATAATATAATGTTTATGTTTATGACTGCATGACTGTGTGTATAATAATATGATCACGAAGAGTATTTTTACAGTGCAATAAAAACCGGTTTGCGAGGGACAGTTTTGTTCTAGGTGCATTATTGTTAAGGTAAAAGAAAAATTCTTACTTATCTTTGAATAAAGAAGAACTTTATCGTTATTGTACGTTCATTACTTTTCGATATACTATAAATAGATTTAAACGATTTGTAAATTTGTATGTTTTTCGCTCAATTAATTGAAAACTACGTATGTGCATTTACCAACTTGACTGTACCGTATATAAGATGAATTCCGATTTCGGCCATCCAAATGGTTAGCTACAACTTAAAAATTTACGTTTGGTTTCCCACGAGAAAACCGAAAAATATTTACGATTGGGATGCCAGGGCGATTGCAGAATGAATTTTATTCTTTGATCGTTAAAATGTTTCGTTCGAAAGTTTAACGCGCTTAAAACGGTTATAAATATTCGATGAGAAAGACTTTCGGGCTTTATATAGCACTTCATCAACAGTACCTACAAGGTAAAATTAAATTTCCCGAGATTTTCCATTGTGTATTAATACCCGATGTACTAAAAAAACGGATACGACTCTACAACCATAATTGGCCGCAGATTTTGTAACGATCCTACTAAACGATTCGCTTAAATTATTGCCTAGACACGAATAGGTGCTCTCGATCACGAGTCCGACAAATTGGAAAAAGCGAAAACATCTGCTGTCAGTGTGTTACAACCTCGGTTATAACCGTCGTAAGTTCGTAACCGTGTAATTATTAATTACAAGGTGTGACGGTTTTGGCGGACATGCCGTGTGCGAGTAATTGTTAAAAAAAAAAAAGTGCTAAAAACGAAATTGATAAAATATGACGATGAGATTATTCGTCGAGCATAATACGCGCCAAAGACGGGAATAAAGGTAATAAGCTTTCCCCGTGATTTTAACCGTTAATACGCTTAAACTCGACTGTTATTATAGTGGTCATTTGAATGCACTTTCAGTTTTGAAATAATTGACACTACATAACATTTCAAGGGGGTCAGTATTTGGTGTCTGAAAATCCGTAACTGATTTATTATCCGGCAAACTGTCGGTACTTATAAAGGTACTGAAATTTTTTTGAATACCTTTATACTACACTGTAATATTTTTCCAACGAAATTTCAATAACCGTGATTAGTAGGTACATTTTTGGAACACGACCGGTTTTAATTAAGAATAGTTTAAGTATACCGTCTTAAAAAAAAAATTCGACAGGTCATCTAGGCGGGGGGGAAAGCGTATTATTCCAATTTTCGGCGATAATATACATGTCGAAATCGACGTTTATTTCACAGAAAAGTAACCGACCAAAATCAAGATTTTTTAATCAAACTACTAATTGGTACCTACGTCGTACGAATTTTTTTTTTTTTTTTTCGTAACCCATGTATTCGAAACTGATGTTCGAAAAATGCGCCGCACACTTCTTAACTTTTTTACTTCAGCGCGTTACGCATTTACAACTGCGCACGGTATTAGGCCTCGTGATTTTGAGTTCGCTGCGAAACGAGTACAACTACTTTATACCGCGGTGCCGAGAAAAAGTAATACGACGTTTTGCGTATGCGAGTATATAACTCTATTACAAGCGCAATTTTCGGCGTACACCCCGGTGATCATAATTTTGTTAAGCTTTAGCTCGTGCGGTTAATTATTTTCCCGCGAAACCTATTTGAAACCCGAAAATTGCATTATCCGCCGTTCGAACGCCACTATATACTATCTTTCCGGCGTTCGCTACTGCACCTGGAGGCTGAACATTATTATTATTATGAAATAAGTGGTCGATTGCCATTAATTTCCAAGAATTTTAGCACCGAACCAAAAGAGTTTCGACGGAGCTGCGAATGGCCGGGACCGGGGGTCGCGGCGAACATTTTGCAACAGTTTACCGGAAAAATTTGATTTTTCAAAACTCGACATTTTACATTTTCAACACTCTCAATGCGGGTACCGTATATCGAATTGCTGCAGGGTAAAATATTATAACCCCGAGTGCTCCGTAACAACGAATAGTACATATACCGTCGAGGTTGTTGTATTCATATATATATATTTTTATAAACTAATGTTAATTATGTCGGAACAAAAAAATGATAACTAAGTCGATTGAAAATGTACCTATACATGTAATTTTAAAATGTGTAAGATACCTTTATTAAAAAGATTATTGTTGCGAGGACAAAATAAATATTATTTATATCAATACAATTAAAGCACATGTTCACTACTCTTACACAGTTCAGACATTATATATACGTACAGTGTATAATAAAAGAAAATCCTAATCGAATTAATCAACCGGATAGTTTAATGAAATTAATAACATTTACAGTGACAACAGGGTTAATAGAGTTAAGAATGTTATGGGCATAACCCAGATCTGTTCCACGACAATGCAGAGAAGTTAAAAAGGATGTGTAGAAGATAACGTTTATTTAGGGACACATGTCAAGTATAGTATTATGTATAGTAGAGTTAAAGGGTTAATTTTTTTAATTTTTTTGCACTCAAAAATCTTCCATTCAATCTTCCATTAGTACCAACCAATTGAAAAAACAAACAAATATCGTAAAAACTGATTTGAATTTAAAACAACGATGCCTTCTTACGGTAGCTGGTATCCTAAATTCCTAAGCCTTTTTCATTTTTCATAATATTATTTATTCATTAATATCCAAATAAATGTGAAAATAAATATAAAAAAATTACGAGTTAAATATACTTTCAAAAATTATTTTTCAAAATGTAGAATGAATGATACAGAGAAGATCTGGTCGTCAATTCGTCGTTACTGATGAAACTTGCAAAAGAAATTTAAAAAATGAATTCTTGGGAGTTTTAAGTATGCAACCTGGTCAACTATTATAAAAATATATATTTAATATAAATAATTATTACAATTTGAAAATGTTTTTTTTTTTTAATTATCTACATAGTTGTTTCCCCGACTAATTTCAGAACAAAGGCCCCTTCAAAATCTAACGTAATTATTTAGTATTTTAATCAATGTGCCTAACCTAACCTATACGTACGTTTAATTACACAGATCGAATATAGAATACAAAATATTTTTTGATGTTATTATGAGATACATCATATTCATAAAATTAATAATTTTAAAATTTCTAGTTAACTGCGAAATATATTAGGTATGTAATGACTTAGTTTAAAAATATTGTTGAAATAATAAAAAAAGAAGCTAAGATTACTCTAAGTCGCGTTGGTATAGTTCAACTGAGTAGTAACTATACGCTTTGGGTGGGTCACTGGATTGGAAGCTCTGTGATTCAAAAGTATTATTTAATATCTGAAAGCAACGACAAATCATTGCCTTCGAAAAAACGATTCTGAGCGAGCTCAGTTATCAAGTATAGGTACGTCAAAACTCACGTATTCGTATGGTTCTTAGTTCTTACAATATAATTTAATAAATTATAAATTCTATGTTGGTTGGTTCATACATGGTAAGTTCAACAATTAGCAATGAAGTTAGGTAAATATGGCCGAATTATAAAACGAATATTAGGCAACACCTCAACACGGGAACAGTTTGCAGCTTAATTGATGCTATCACCAGAGATCACATCCATATACATGGCATTATCATCACGATTATTATAATTATTTTTAAATAAATTAAATAAATGAATCACGGGAACATATTCGATAAATATTCGTATGATTCTTACTTAATAGGTTAACGCATATCATTATAGTCTTTGAAAAGAGATAAGTTCTATAATCCCTATATTTTTAGTTTGTTTGAATAGGAAATTGCTTGTATTGGGTTCCTCCTACAAAACGCAGAATCATTCATTTATAGAATTACCTAAGAACTTGCAGGTACCTACAAAAATTTGCAATTATGTTAGACAAGTATGACCGAGTTAACGTCTCAACATGGGAACGACTAAAATGTATAAGACCAATCCAAAATATTATAATCTACATGAACGAATCAATCTGAAAAATATAAATACGGAAACTGATAGTATCATACATGTATGTTCTATTCTTTGTTGATCTTTTTTGTTTTTCTCATAACTATTCGTATCACACTTTAATCCATGATATATGTATGACTTATGAAATTTAATTTGAAACAATAAATACGCGTTTTAAATGTAAAAAACGTTCCGAATGACTTGACATTTTAACAGTTTGTTACAGGAAACTGATTTACGAACGAAACTGGAACAATGTTTATCAATACCTACTCGATCGCGATATACTTTAGAATCGTTTTTTCGAAAGCAACGATTTTATAATCATCAATTCCATAACTTAAATATATATATATATATATATATATATATATATATATACATATTACTGTTACTGATTCCATCCGAAACACTGAACCACTCGGAGCAGTGACCTTTTAGAGACCTACCCCATACAAAAAATTGCTAATGTTCTCGTACCCCTCTTTTGAAACTATTCTAAATACTTCCATTGTAACCAAGTATACGGATAACGTATCACACGTGCATATAATATGAGACGTGCGTTGATGCGTATAAACTGCACAGCCGCTCAGAATTAAACACAACGGGTCGGTATTAATAGTTTTTATGCATTAAATATGCAAAATATGCGCTTTACAACAACCGGTTTTCGCACGTGTTCGACAGAGCACCTTACTATAATATTATGGTTCACATGAACGACATCTCATACATTTAAGTACGCGAAAACTGCGAAAATATTAAAAGAGATTGCGAAAATAGAACGTGTTCAAACGGTTATCGGGGTTTGGTTTAGCTTTAGAGTAAGCGTCGCGCACACTGAAATGATTAAAACAGAAAAAAAAAGTTTTCTCACGGAAAAAGAGTTCCTCGGGCTGAATTTGTACTTGAAAAAGTAGTTCCCTGAAGCCATAAAGTTTTTATTATAATTATTACTGAATTAATTATAATTATCACAGAACGTATAGTTATAGATGATACATTTTTTTTTTCGGTAACCTTACCATCTATGTTTTTTTTCATCATGCCATATGAAATAAAAAAACATAGATGGTAAGGTTACCGAAAAAAAAAAAAAATTATGCAGTTTGTCTACTTCTAGATGTATTTGCGTTTCTTTAAACTATTCAATATAATTTGTATTGAAAATAAAAGTAGAAATAATTGATTTTAGAGTGTTTTTTTTTATCAACTGGAAAGGTATTAAAAGGGTCTTAACATATAATTCTTACAATATTATAGTTAATTGGACGATATTTTATTTGAAGCCGCATTTATCAAAATTTTAATAAGTTTTTGAATCGTGATACACAATCGAAAACGTCAAAGTAATATATTTCAATCATAAATGTTTTGCCGAAATCCCATTCAATGAGACGAATTATCAAAAAACTAATTCACATTAAAGCGAGTCTCGATGAATTGTGTAAAGTTAATTTACAACTTGGAACATATAACTAATTAGTAATACAGCTGTAGCGGAATGTTAATCTGCCTTGCTGTAAATAAGTAATCCTATACAATTGTTTGTAATTACTTTATACTCACAAAATAACATAACACGGTAAATTGCCATTATAGTCTAATAAACAAAATAAATATTTGTTGTATGTTGAAACACTCGAGTAGGTATAATTACCTTCACTTCATAACTATTATTTCTACTTAGTACACACAGGTAAACAGTATGTGAAACATAATAAAATAATCTCATTTTATTAACTAAATTAAATGAAATTAAAACATTAGTTGAGCGAACGTTTATAAATATGTTTAATCTTTTTTTACCACTTTAATCAATACTTCTTTAGTTTTTAAACGAATAGTTCGCGTCAATGTCTTGTAGTAAAACCTGTACTAAAATTGTATTTTTTTGAGTGCATAAATATGATGTACCTTTACTTTATAATATTGAAATATCATTCCATCCTAAGACCTTACATTTAATTACTTATTCTGTATTCAATGTAGGTAAGCACTTATAGCCTATAGGGTGAGTGTCCAAGAAAGTTATACTAAAGGTGAGAAAAATAGACATACAAATACACGACTTAATAAATTGAATTTTCAAGTCAACATTGGTTTCGTAAGTAAGCTTGGTAGATAAAAGTCGATTATTTTATTGGGTATCAAATGAACACTTAGACGCGTCCACAAAAATGCTAATGTGAACATTATTTTCCAATTTTCAAATTAAATGAACACAAACTTTTGTCTCTAAATGTTTTAAACACGTTTACGGAAAATTCCACACTAAATTCAATAGTATTGTTCGATTTGGAGTATATTATAAAGAATAAACATACATGTGTATTAATATGCTTAAAAATAAATACTGTGTGTATTTATAGGATTATATATATATTTTGCCTATTTACAACACATACAGTTCGGTAAAACTTTTTGAACAGATCACTGTATAAATGGATCATAATTATTACTTTTAAGAAAAAAAAAAAAAGATTAATTTAAGAGGAACAAAGAAAAAGTATAACGATTTAGAATCAAAGAAGAACGAGGTATATGATACTCGCGTACGTATCACTCCCTCTGTCGAAAAATCCTAAACAGGTAATACACCACTGTATTCGAGGTCAAAATATTTATTCTTGATTTTAAAAACCCAAGTACTTTTACAATTTTAAATGTTGAATCCGCCCGTGCACCTATATATATATATAAATACATATATATTGCCATAAATCAACGTGTATTACCTACGTCTGGTTTTGTTTTTGGAAGGACGTGATTCGCAGTAATCAATTTTCTTTCCTAGGCGACCAAGTAGAATAATTTGACTTGATCGTTAACAATCGAAATACTATTTAATGCAGTGCCTGCAGTCTATCATATAATTACGCTGCACAAGTCCGACGTTAGCCGGGTTCAATGACTCGGGTATTATAATATTATGTATTACAATATTGTGGTGTGTACAACCGGTAGCAAATAGTTACAGGGACGCCCGGAGAAAGATGCTAGAGGATTATTTTAAATCGGCAAAAAGATTTGGCGTTTTTCTGATTTATACGATTTTTTTTTGTAACGCACTTATAGTTAGTTTTGTAATGACAATTGATACTACAGCAGTCTTTCAGTGACCACGTGGCGCATTATTAGTCTCGACTAACGAGTATAACGATTAACGAACCGCACTCGATTCTTCGTTCCCACATTCCTGTAGGTAACGTATTGCACATGTGTTTTAAGTTTTGAATTGAATGTTGAATTTCACAAACTAGCGAAAACTAAAAAATAATGGCTTCAAATCCGAAAAATTAAGACACTATATTTTATTACTCTTATTGTTTTCGCGACACGAAATGTTTAACTTGTCGTTTTCAACCATAAATCATGTAAATAACAGTGACATGTTTCAGAGTCAAACGTTTCGTAAGTATAAAATTTACAAACTGTTTTGTACAATAATCGACGATCGTCAGTTTTTCAAAAGCTTGTGATTAGTATAACACGTCGTATGTTTTTCATATTGTGTAAAACGTACGCAACATAATTTGAATTTACTAATCAGAAAATTGCAATTATCAATTATAACATCCAAAAACGTTGTAATTTTGAACACTTTTTTTTTTTTTTTATTATTCGCTTGCAACGATTGAATGTGTTATTTGTGTACCGATATTAAAACATAGCTAATACACGGCAAATTTCATTGCACGTACCTATTACGTACATGCAAAATGTCTTCTTCGTATTTTGAACAAATTTTGTAATTTTATACCAGATTTAAATTTACCTCAAATTAGACAAAAAAGGACTTTCGTATAACGACGCGGTACATAGGCATAATGAGTGTTGTACCTATTTAAATAGTAGTTTGTGGAGTAAAAATTTACTTTGGAACACAATTTTTTTCACCCCGAACTTCGTATACCGACTCCGCGCGCGTCCCTGAAACAGTGTACGGTTTTCCCGAGGATTCTTCTACCCCGATCGACAAAATAACGTTTTTCACTCGAGACTCTTTTTCACCCCGCGCGACACATTTTATCTGAACTCGCCAAAACACTTTTAGAGTGATTTATAGTGAAATTACGAAAAAAAGAAGAAAAAAAACGACACCAAACGATAAACGCTTCTCGCCGCCGCGGCCCCCTCAAACGACACCCTTTTATTGCAACGAGTGTGTTTGCGTTGCATCGAATCTCTTTTTGCGCGGGACCGACGAGTGTTAGTTAATACTGCGAGTTAATGTCACGCTTTCTTCGTACGGTTTCTCTCTCTCTCTCTCTTTTTTTACTTTACTTTATCGTTTTTTAATGTGTTTACAATGTTTTTTTTCTCTGTGAACCCTCTTTAGGGTATAAAGAACGAATTTTCCGTTCAATACCTCTATATTGCAATGTCTTTGCTCTCTGTAATTGTACTTTGAGAGGATTCGAAACGGAAAAAGTTACAATCAAAAGAGTACGTCAAATTTGACCGAAAACGTTAAAAATTACGGCAAACGGGTTTTTCGACATAATCCGTTTTGTTTTTTATGGCCACAACTAGCGCGAAACAATAGACGAAACTAGACGAAATTACGTAAAGAACCGTAATATTTTTACGAAAATTTCCATTTTCTTTGTGGTTTTTGTTCGATAATAAAACGTTTAGTTTTCGACAAAAAGTGTTTGAAACTTTTTGACACAAGGTCGACAACAAGTATTATAGGCGCACACGTATTCTAGTTGAATAGTTTAGAAAACTCACAATTTTCGTTTGTTGGAAAACGGTCGAACATTGGTCACGCCTTTTTAGAAAATCGTAACTCGTTCGTTATTTAAGAATCGAAATCATGACGATACGTCAAACGAAACAACAACAGCCAGAAAAATTTAAAATAATCCGAAACACAAAAAGTGTCGAAGAACGTTTGGTTGGGTATACGCTACGCTACGAGACTAGCGCGCGCACCGCTGTTACGCGATTGATACTATAGTATCGACTCCTCGGTCCGAAAAATGAAATATTGAAATATTCACGCGCTGTTCAAACTGATATCCTTTATACGTACGTTTTTCGGACCAAATTTGTTTTTACCACTGACACTGTGTAGACGACTAAGCTCGCTCAGTATATTTTTTATTAAATGCGATGTTTCAACTTCCGGACTGGTGGTCCACCCAAAAGCGTGGTCGCTACCCCGTCAAACTATACACGCACGCGACCCAGAGTGACTTTTTTTTTTCGCGATTTAGCTGTTCTTTAGTATTACTTCTGGTTTCTTCTCTCCCGCGACACCTACCCCGGGGGTACTCACCGGCTTTGCAAGGGTCCAAGTCGACGTCGTTTGACGTCTTTTTCGGGTAAGCCGTGCACAGCAGTTGGTCCGCGGTGAACGTGGAACAACCGACGGCGCGCCATAACACCGCCGGGAAAACGTGGACGATAAACAACGCCCGCAGCAGCCCTCGCGTCGTCTTCATGGCACCAGGTGGCCCCGAGTCTGTTTGCTGTGGTGTCGCCCTACGGCGTGGTTAGAACCGCAGCCCGACGGTCGCCGTGATCCGCATGTCGTGCTGAAAGAGGTGTCGTCGTTCATTACATCGGCGTAGTAAGAATAAAAAGATACAATACAATATAATACAGAGTACTCGTAGACATTAAAAAAGAGACGTAAACGGCACTTTGTAGAACTCGCGTTGGCGCGAAACCTCGGAAAACGAGTTAAGAGAAATTTAAGCGTCCTGTCCAGCTCTCGCCTAAATACGCAGACTTAAACGGAAAAAACGAAGTAATTTGTAATCGACTAAGAATCGGCCACACACGGGCATCTCGTGGATAAGACGGATCCGCCCTTACGCAATACTACAATCTACTCCATAAAACACGTCATCGTCCACCGCTGCCCCAACATCATCAACATCCCAGGCGACACGTACGAGAAGGTCCATTTATCAAACTCTTCCAAGACATAATTTTGTATTTAAAAAAAAAATGTAATTGTACCGTCCGATAAATGAAATGTAAAAGTGTAAATGTATACTTGTAAAGCTAATGTTGATGCTTAACCGATAAAGAGAAATATATATATAATATAGCGCTGCGGGGCTGAAGGTATTTTTTTTGTAAGTCGACACTTTGCTATGAACTTTCAAACCGGTACGAGTCGCGATGATGTATACCTAACGATATTTCGGTACTTTCAACACGGTCGACATTACGGATTTTCACGGCATGACGGTGTTTTTCGATAATATCGAAACATGGCGTAGTAATATTTCTTAGTCGGGTTGGATGATTCAATTTAAAGCTTCGTCGTACAGTATTGCTGCTATCGAGTGACGAAAGTTTAAACGTCCCCACTATTTTATCAATAAACTCTTCCTATTATCATTGAAATTCGTACAGAATTATTGTTATTTTTTTAATCAATTTCATTTTATCCAACATTATCAACATTTTAATCGGTAAATTCTACGCCTTTAAACGTTAAGGTGTTCTCTTAATCGGTATAATATTTGTACACTAATATCCCGCTTTGCTCCATACACAGGGCGAAGCGAGGCGCACTTTTTCTAATTTGTTCTTAAACAAGTCCTGCATAAATAAGTTTTTAAAAACGATATCAAATCAACAATTATCATTACCTATGGACCGCGCGTGTCTCGCTATTAACACCACAAGTGCACACCTACTTGTCGCCAGTACAATGTAAGGGCGGACGAAATATTTTTCATACTTTTTTTTTCCCATGAAAAACACTGATTTTATGGCATTCGGTCACGGGTTCCCCCCAGCTGACGGGCACAAGTAACCAACGCGGTATAAGACAGTTTAGCCAACTTGATTGTACGATTGGTCTGGGTTTGGATGCGATGGGTTTTAGGTTATTTATTATCTGTAGCGGAGCGAAGCGACGGGGCCGACGTGCCAAACGCGCAGCGTTTTGAAAAACTATTTTTTCAACAATTGCGATCGTATCAAAATGATGGCGTTTAACTGGTTCAAAATAAAAACTATGATAAGAAATCCGTATGGGAACGTCCTATGACAGCCCGCCTGATCTTATCAAGACTAAGGCTTATCGACTTACGGACTTTTCAACGTCGGTATCCATTGTCCGCGGAGTTCTGACCGTAAATTATTGACGGTATTTTTTCGTTTTAAAAACCCCAGTAGACAAGTGTTATCGGTACAATACGAATGAATAATAATAAAACGTTACCAACGGCCGTTTGGCTTTCCGTCTTTTACACCGTGCGTCTGTAATCGTCGAGGTTTACTGTTTTCGTTTTGTTGCGATTACAAAATAAAATACGTGGCCTCATTTACCGTACCGTGTCGTACAAAGTCTACACGAGTAAAATTCAACGCGAGGTAAACGACGGAAGTGTTGTTATATTTTACACGCCGTTTAAAGTATTTACCATCGTGTATTTTATCGGAACCGACGCCTCTCTTCCGTAAACACCGAAACACGCGCGCGTTTCGAATACCACACAAAGCGTCTCGATTTCGTCCGAAATTTCAAGATCGTTTAAATAAAACGGAAATCAAACACGTTGTAACACCTGTACAGAGGTCCGGTCGGTATCCGAACGTGACAAAAAAAGAACACCGTTAATATTTTGAATGCCGAGACGTACGTTTCGCTTGGCACGCGCGAGATAACCTGCGCATTGATGTAGTCGCCGATAAAAATTATCGACCGTACAAAGAAGCGTACGTACCCGCGCAGTTTTTAGTAAAATCCAACTGTGATTCGGAGAACGGAATCGTATTGTGTACTTACTAGTATTCCGAGTTCTGTACTCGCGTCCTCTCGCGCGGTTTTCATCCAATACGAAAATATCGTCGCGCCACGATGAAAAAACCACGCTAAAAATCTCGTATTTCGATAACCGCGACGGTAGTGTTTTGTTATGATCCCGAGCGACGAAAGATGATGGAAAAAAAAAATATGAAAAACCCTCACAGAAAAGAATTTAAATCGAAACGCGCGGAAAACAACGTATCGCGCGTCCCACGGAGCGACGCGCACACTGTTCACGCGCTGCGGCCGGCACGAGTACGACTGAACTCCGAAGAGAGACCGCGCGCGGGACGCGACGTACCAACCTCTTGTCTCTCGACCGTATATGTGTATTATTATATCTTTTTCCGTCCACCCTCTACCGCGCGACGATCACCGCCGCCGACAAAGCGAAATAACGCCCGAGGGTGCGGGGCCCGGCCGCTGAGAAATTTTACGAGTATTATTTTAATTTTTCAATCGATTATCGTTTCCAAAAGAGGAAAAAAAAATTTCGGGCGAGAGAATCGGTTGTTTCGTCCGATTGGAACGGGTCACTCCTCTTCGGGCGGCCCGGCAATGTTTTCGTACTATCAATCTTAACATCCGAAAGCAACGATACGAAAAAACGATTTTCATCTCGTATTACGTACGTCCTGTGTACCAAAACGCGAATCTAACAAAAAATGTCAGCTAAACTATACTTACTATCTGTGGTACGATATTTTTTTTTTTTTTTAGGTAAAAACGACTCCTTGCCCGATCTCAAATTTACTCCCTTTTTTTTATACATTATACTTTACGTTGACTATAGTAAGATGTATATACTGCACGAAAACATCAGACTTGTATGTCCGTGGGGGTTTTTAGTCTAAATTTGTGGCGTTTTCGGATCAAAACGCGGTGAGTGTGTAAAATTTTAATAATCGTCTCGAACAACATCTAATTTAAATCTTATTATTTTTGTGCTGCAATGCGCATTCCGCACTCGAAAACACAACTAGTCGAATATCGTGATGTTCCGATTATGGTCGTTTTCCACTCGAAAAATAATCACAATATCAAAACAATATTGCGAATAAAATATATTTCGAACCGAAATCTGATCGTTTCCGTGGTGTTCTACGTAATGATTGGAGCCGCCCGTAGGCGATGACAAATGTTGAAATTTAAAATGAGGTTTTCTGAAAATGTTCAAAAATATTTTGGCTTTCTTGGACATAAAACATCAAAAACAAACAAACAACTCTTCCAAAAAAAAAAACTTCATGTAGGGTACAATCGTGAAGTCCACTTTTTAAACATTTTTGCGCTCAGAATCTAAAAAATTTAAATTGTTTTCATCGATCAGTTATTAAAATACGAGAATCGAGATTCAAGATTGATTCGTCCCGTTGAATCGTATCGTTCTCCTCGTTCACTCGTTTCATCTTGGTAAAAAAAAAAGCGCGAAACCCGAGATTTACACGACAGACAAAGGGCGAGCTAACTCTCATGAAAACGACATTCGTCCAGTATCGATATAATAGATTAGAGGGCAATATATTAGGCAACCACATATTATGGTCACAAAGTTATATTTTATTGACAAAAAATATGTATGGAATAATTTAATAAGTAAAATAAATTTAGACTCGCGCCAACCAGTTTTGCACACTGAAAAAATAAGTTTCATCATTATAAGGAGGGAGTATTTTAGGGAAAAGGGCAAAAAACGCATTGACATTACCCTATGACTGGAAAATGTACAAAACAAATACCTATATATATTATATTATAATAGGGAAAAAAACAACGTTTTTTTTTCCATTTTACGTATACAATAGTGTTCACTTGCTAACCTCACAAACTAGGTCTAAGTATTTACGATTGCACGAAGATTGTAATGTAAACATAGAAACAATTTTAAACTACTTAAGTGTTAAATGTTCACAAATCACAAAATGTCACTAAAATTGCCTATTCAAAACTCCTTAAAAACAAGTTCAGCAATTATTGTGTTTGATACGCAAAATACTCTTTGACATCACATCAAATTTAAAATAATTCGTTAGCGGTTTCTAAGTTGATACTGAAACAAATGTGATGTGAAAAATCAAAGAAACAATTTTATATTTTATTTTTTAATTGATTGATGATTTCTTTTTTCTCGTAATTTTCTAGGAATTAGATTACACCATTGATTATTATAACACAGTATTATAACACATATTATAACGCTCGTATAACACGTATTATTATTATAAATAATATACAGTTATAAAAGGTTTTTTTTTTTCATTTACTCAGTGATAACATTATTATTCGTGTCATTGGTTGATACAATAGTATATTAGTTATTAAAACCTGATCAATTGTTATGCATTTAGTAGGAAAACAAACTCGATAACCTGATAATTGATAATACCTGCCTAGGTATATTTTATTATAAAAAAATCTTTCATATAATGTTCATTTAAATTAGTTATACATATCATAGTTCGTCGCGTCATATCTATGTATTATAAATGTTTACTTGTAAAAATAAAAAATAAACAACGCCGTTGATTATTAATACGTAGCATCAATGCTAATATCGTTTTACGTTTTAACATTATTGTACTTTTGTTCACTTGAGCAGTTAAATAAGCCACTCGAGAGCAGCGATTTCAAATTAATCACTGTTTTGTTCGGTCTCACTGTAAAAGGGTCATTGTTTTAAAAGAAGTATATATTAAACGAATTACATTTAATGTTGAAAGCGATGATAAATCATTATGCCTTCCGAAACAACGATTATGATCGCGTGCTCGGTTTACTTTACGATGTTTATGTCAAAAACTTGAAGAAACGATGATTTTTATCTCTAGAAAAATAATAACTTGTTATTAGAGTAATGCTGTACTCGAGTTTTAACTTTCAATTATATATACATATGTAACAATATCGTGCATACAATTAAAAAAATGTAAAAATCATTTTGCAACGTTATACTTTAGATTATAAAAAAAATATAATTCCAGTTCCAACTTCTTTGACACTTCAAAATTTTCGAGACTGTTCGTGTTGACTTAAATCCAGTTCTAAAACTGTCTTCACCTTAGTCGTACGGCCTTGCCAATTTTGTTTTGAGCTTTACCAATCGCATTTTGCACGTCCAATACAGTTTTGATAGACACGGGACAACTGGTTTTTTCAAGACGCAATGTAGCACTCGTTAATGTTTATTTTATATAATACGTTAAATCACATTCCAGGTTAGAATCTTTTTATCAAATCGTGAACTTTTTTCCATTGAAATCGTCATCGTCTTCATCCAATTCCATGACGACACGTTTAACGTTCACAATCGCCGCATTGATTCGCGTTCCCGGCCACCCTGCGAGTACGGGCTCTGGGGGTAAAGCAATATTTGGTGCAACACTTTGGACAAATCTGGACAATAATTATAACAATAATTTTTATAGTTATTAGTATCCGACCTTATCCTCTATGAGACCGTCGCGTACTTTGCGGACCGGTTTTCAACGTTATGGTTATTTCGTTGGCCGGTGAAACGCGGCAACGCGTCGCGCGCTCTACCCGTACACCGTGTAAGCTCGGCATTTCCGACGACGCGCCATACACGAGCGGCAGCGTGAGACCGTGTAAGACTTACCCCGCGGTAAGATGTTTTGTCCTGTGGAAGCAGGTGGTGCACAGCAGTGGACAACAAACTTATTCGACAGAGAAAAAAACCTTTTAAACTCGTTCAGGCGTACCGAAACGTAAAATACAACGCAAATGTTTTTCTTACATGATCGTCTAATTAAGGATCTAATCGGCCGATTAAGGATGTTTAAATCAGACCTCCGAATTGTTTCCATAGAAGTGTTTGAAAAAAAAAATAGTCAACATTGATAAAAAATATCGCATCGCCGTCGGCACAAAACGTTATTAAACTTCTCAGATCTGCAAGTGTCTGCAGGTGTCCGCAGGAACCATGCAATGCATACATACGTTTTTCCCGATTTAAAAAATCTTAATGTGTTGTATTTTTTGTACAACGATTAAGACGATTTACCAAAAAAAACCAACCAAGCAAGTGCCCCTACCTGAGGACGTTGACTGTCGTCTCTATAGTATTTCCGCTATCGACGTGTATAATATTAATAAACGCACTGCTGGAATTTCGAAAATAAATTTACTCTCGAGCCGTTTTCTGAGTGTATAACCAAAGTGTTTTTTTTCCCTTCATGTATTATTTTAATCTTGCGAGTAAATACGCGCGTAGAAATTTTGTAAACATCTCGAGAGATCACGGCGTACCTGGCTGTGATAAACACAACTTTTTCCAAAAAACACGAAAAACAAAAATTGAAACGCTCCTAAAAATCAACCGCTGCCGTGTAGGGGTCCCGATTCCCGGAAACGATTTGTCACGCCAAAATCGCCGGCCCCCCGACAACAGTGTAAACTTTAAAGTATACCTTCACGTTCCACTCGTCAAAATACGTACTACATGCCACAAATTTTCATTTTTCAATGCTTTCCAGGTACAATTATTAAAAAATTTCCATACTCGGCCGTAGGAAAAAAACAATACAGGTTAAAAATTTCTGTAAAAAAATAAGATCCAAACAATTTCTATGGATAGTTTTGTGAAAGATTCACAATAACAAATTCGTGCCAGGAGTTATTCATACATAGGCGTACAACAAAGACTTAATATTATGTTTTATATAGTACACTATAATTTTTTTAAATGTAATATTACATTTATTGCATACACAATTGCCTATTAATTATTTTTTTAATTATAATTTTGTTTCTCGAGACCTATACTTTAAATTAAAAGATGGCACTATTCATATAGTATTCTAATAATAATGTGTTTTTTTTTTTTAATTAGTCAAGAGTCAAAAAATCAATAACAAAATCGTTAAACTTATCAAGTTACAATAACACATTTTTGAATACCAGATTACAATATAAAATAAATTAAAATATACTTTAGTTTATTGAATTTTTATTTAAATAATAACATATCAAACAATATAATATACAAGTTCATAAAATGAAAAACCCAAATCTATAAGCTGACTTAACATCTGTTCTATCAGTCTGTACTGAAGATGTTCACATAGTGAACAAAATACTGTATTTACTTTTAAAAAAATTTATCATTTTATAGATTTGGGTTTTTCATTCTATTAAAAATATCAAAAAGTTCTTTATACAAAATTATTATACAAGTTCATGTTCAAGATGGTTATTGTAGTGGTAACTGTTCTTTGTTCACTAATCTGAATATGCAACAAAAAAAATTAATTAGTTAGACATTTTTGTGGTTCAAAATTTGTCTCAAATACTTAAAAATTATTCTTTACAACGATGAATTAAATTATAGATTTATTAAAGGTACATAAGTTTCATTTACTTTTCAAAATAATTGTCTATCAAGAACCGCCATTTACGGTTTTGTTTTGTTGCCCTATGATTTACATGATTGGGCACATAATTAACAAGTACGTCATCTTGTGCAATTATTTCTTCCCAAGGAGCAGGGAGAGTCATTTCAAATCCTCCTGGGACTTCTTCTCGGGCTCTTTGGGCAATATTATGTAAAACTAATGTTGCAGTAATGATAGGGAAAACCCTCATTAGTTTTACTCGTAATCCTAAAGCCATGACAGGGAAATGTCTTCTCTTCCAAACTCCAAAGAATCATTCAATTGGATTCCTTGTCCGGATTCGGGGCTCGTTGTAGAGTTGTTCTGCTGGTGTATGGCATTCATGGAGTGGTGTCATCATATAGCTAGATGATGCGTAGCCACAATCCTCTACTAGTAATGCATCTCCATATACTCCTTGTTCAAACAAAGCTCTTCTTCAACATTCTCTAAATATTCTCGAGTACTTCCATCGTACATCCTAGCTACTACATCCAAAATCTTCAGTTTAGCATTGCATATTGCTTGAACATTCAAAGAGTAGTACCCTTTTCTGTTTCGAAAACGTTCTGCTGTTTCTCCACCTAAAAATTAGAGTCACCAGCTAAACTATGTGTTTAAACAATGTTTGACAAAAAACATTTATTTTTTAAACAATTAATTAAACATTATTGTAAAAACAATACATTTTTTGCTTTTGATCAGATTCTAATAATATAGGTGGTAATATACTTTTTATTGTTACCAATTTTAAAATGTTACTCGTTAAAAATTATAATAGAACTAATCCTAATCAATAACATTATACACCTATGTATTATATATAGGTAATATAAAAAATTTTGAAAAAAATGCATTTTAATTCAACATTAATTTTTCATAATATACCTATTTCAAATTTTCCATTACATATTATTAGTGTATTATTATTTATTACTAATAAGTACCTATTAAAATATTACTATTATCACTATAAAACATTTATTTTGATTTTTTTGTCACATATATATATATACCAATCTTAATGTTTGCAATTTTACAATTACACGCAATATTGTTACCAATAAAATCCAGAAGTTTACTTATTAATCAACTTGAAAGAATAATAAAACTACAAATTACAGATTCCTAGGTGCCTTGCTTGTTAGGGGTTTTACTTAAATAAGTCTTCGAATGATTTAAGCCCTGTCTATTATTAGTAAAAAGAGTTTATAAAATACTTATGATCGGTAGTTACCTGGTGATTGCCACAATTTGATACTTGTGCGGTCAATGGCACCAACAACTCTAGGGAACTTCGATAAATTTCCAACCGTGTCTGTATTATTTCCTCCGAGTTATCTGGAAAATGAATATACTGGCTACCAGGGCGTTTTTTAAGTAAGTTTTGTGTGGCCAAAAGGCCACGTAGTGGCCTTGTTTGGCCACCCACTTTGAAAATTTTGGCCACAAAATTCCAGTTGTCAGAGGGGCGATAAAAACATGTACACAGTGCACAGTGTTTGTTAAAAATTGAGCATTGGCCACGTAGTGCAATTTCCTTAAAAAACGGCCTGCTGGCTACGTAGGGAGGCAATAGCGCAGCTAACTTTGTGCACCGTTCTACACAATGTGGAAGAACTAAAGGCACAAAGAACCCCCGTTTGGAAGCGCCCAGCTGCATAGTATTGAAGAGTACGTAGTATTTGATTTATTGGAGAGTTATTCCTGTTGAAAATAATAAAACATAATACAAGTATATCGCTTTAAATTATACTTAAAATTATTTTCTAGGCACCTGTGTGTTTCCCGCGTATTAGATATCTATCTAAAAATTTGCTTAACCGGACTCGGTAAAATCCAGAGACGACCCAACCGTGGACGACTCACGTTAATCGTGATTACGTTCAGCTAACCGCGATTAACGGTGTCGGTAATCTTCAATTTTTTTTTTTTTTTTTTTTTGAGGTTATGGCTAACCCCGATGTTCCATTCGTATCAATCATTTCTCTTATCACCGGGGAGAACAGCAGCTGACCCCGTCCCGACAAAATTAAACTATTCGGTAACCTGCGGTACCGTGTTGGTTGCAAAACTTCTATACCGGGATTTCAAATGAGCCAATCGAAAGATAGTATTTCACACGAACACGACGCGGCACGGTGAGTAACTATTGTAAATCCATCTTAATACAAAAAATCTGTTATTTTTACTATTTTTTTTTTTTTATAGTAAAAATAACAGTACAGTTCCACTAAAGCACCACCCTGTATGCCGCCATTGCGTTATTCGAGCCGTGCTCGACGCTCACGTGGGGAAACCGCGACGGCAATAATAACACACGAGGAGACGGCGGCAATAACAGACCGAGCACGAGACAAGTGCGATAGAAGCCGGTTGCAGCAGCAGGTGGGGGGAGCGGCGGCGGCGATTACCTGTCCTCGGCGGCGGCATCGGTCGTCGGAGGTGCGCGCGGGGCTCGCCGGTTGACGACGACGCGACGTCGTTTTACCAATCGGCGGTTCTCCGGTCTGGTTTTCGTGGCCAGTCGCTTCGGTACTCGCTGTCGTCGTCCTCGTCGGTCGGTGTTCGGTTCGCGCGCGCAAACGTAGCTAGCGTTCGCAAAGACGATTTGTGACGATTTGTTGTCGATTTTTTCTTTTTATGCGCCGGATCGTTATCCTCTCTGTCTCGCGATAAACCTGAGTTTGCGAGTCGTCGAAAATCATGGCTGTGTTGTCGACGACCGACGAGAGCTGCTGATACGAGCCTGATACGAGAGCTGCCGCCGGTAAGACGTCCGTTTTATTATTATCATTATACCAGTACAGTCTTCTTCGGTGACACTCTGTTTCGGTCATTCGACGAAAAGCATTTTATCTATTTCCTCCCTTGAGAACCGCCGACGTGCCGACAACGCGGTTATCTACTCTGCCGCCAGATAATCGCGATTGACGACGATTTCAACGTCTGCCGCCGATGATAGTCCGCGCCGATTCGCGGGTGCTCTCAAACGCGTGGTGGGCCATCCGTTTTTCACTTTTGATACGTTTTCCGCCCCCCAAAATCGTCGGAAAATACGCGGAAATCGTTCGTGCGGTGCCGGTGTTTTGCACGATTCTGTGGGGAGGAAACGACCGTGTGGACAGTTTAAGAAAACGTGCGAGATCTATTCGTCCGGCGGAACAAGTCTTCCGTTCGATCGCGGGACCTGCTCAAGTCGCGTGGCGTTTCTCCTGTGTCGAACGAAATGTGTCCCGACACATCCGAACAAAACTCGGCGTGGCGCCAAAACGGCAGTGAAATAGTTTTGTTCCAAAAGTGTTCTCAAAACGTACCAACAATAAGTAAAAGTAATGCAAGTGCCTCCGGGTGGTTCGGACACGGTAAAAACGACGTGGTACCTACGCTATTATTGGCACGACGCCTTGAAAATATTACGCGACTCATCCGTTTTGGACTAATCGGTTGTACGACGACGAAATGGTGGTGTTCGGCACCTCCGTGTACACAGTTAAATCGGCTAAAACGCTTGGAACATGACGACGGAACGATTGTTCGTTTGAATCTTTTTGCGTAAAAACAATTTTTACCGTTAACGTCTAAAATATTTTATGATTTTTCAATTCATTTAACGTGTACGAAAAGCTCTTTCGATCGATCTCGAGTACGGACGTTTCAGCAAATTTACGAAAACTTTTTTTCACGTTGGTAATCCGATCGAATAACATTTGCCATCTCGTCCTTTTTTTTATGAAATTACCAACATTACGATGTTCCGTCGAGGGTTAGATAACTGACTATATAAACTACGTATAACTTCCAATAACTTCACTATTTTTTTAATCATTTCGAATTTCGAATAAAAGTGTTTACCCAATTTAGGGCCTGCGTTAAATAATACAAACACAACTGCAATGTGTAATCACGTAGCACGAAGAGTTCGTAAAATAAAACGTGAGACAAATAACAATACATACTTATATTTTATTGTGTTTAATAATAATACTCGTTCAAAATTCTTCTAAATGTGCCTCCTAATCGGTGTGCGCGTTCAGTATTTCACTGCACTTTCCTCGTCGGATTAAGTGTTTATACCACTAAAATTCTACAACGAAGACCAATGTATTACATTTTATTTTAACTGTATAAAAAATTCGTAAATTTAAAAATTAGAAACCACCTCGATCCTTGTACGCCTATCGTATAATAGTTATAATTTGTACACGGCTCGATAATTCCGGTCGAACGTCGCTGCCGTTCTCTATTTCCGCGATCCACGTTTACGATCCTTTCCTAAAGCAATCAATTCGAAGCTGCCTCGTCCGGCACGAATTTCTTTTTTCGCTTAGTTCACGGCCGTATTCTGGAAATCATACGACGAATCCTGTTTACGTTTAAATTGATGTAGTATATAAATACATACATACGTGTGTATACTGTATGTACGATTTTGAGTTTGGAATAATTATAATTATAATTATACGATGATTGATTAATTTTTTTTTTTCATTTTGTTAAAAATTGGAAAATTTAAGCTCACGTTAGCGGAAAAAATAAGGAGATTGCAGCGTGCATCGAGTACTACCTACATACCGCGGTATCATCAAATTATTTTATTATTATCTTTAGCGAGTTGAAAATGTTAACACTTCTTGCGTAGCAGCTAAATTGCCTTTTTCTCGCTTCAAAATCGTTGAAGATTAATAATATTAAAAAAAAACTGATTCAAAAATATTCGTTGGCGAACCCGTACGATTTGTTAAATTTTTACCCGCGATCTTTTTTTTTATCGGTACTCTTGCTATATATTTATTACATGGCTATCGCGGTTACTGGCCATATTTTAAAATCTCGCGTTTTACGGAAAACAAAAATTTGTAATCAAAGGCTTCGTGTTTATCGTGTTTACGTTTTTATCTCGATTTTTTTTTTTTTGCAGTAACTTTTTTACAAGCTGGTTTCGAATTCTCCCTCGAGTCCTACTGGCCTACGTGCCTATATATTCGTACACGTTATGTTCGATTGTTTGCGAACAATATTAATTCTACTTTTTATTATACGCGGTATAATAAGCTGTGATTTGCATTTTTTATGACTAGCCGGCCGCTGTTCGATATGATCCGCTTATATACACGCATACAGTCTGTACAGGACTTTAATGAATTAAAATTCATTATATTCCATTCGTCGTGATCCGGTTCATTATATCGCCTCATATGATTAATTGTTGCCGTTTTTCACTACACGTTTTAATATGGAATTTATCAAACGAGCATAATATTACCCCATACCTGTATATAGGTGTAGAAGCACGATTAGTATAGGCGTCCAAAAGTCGAAAAAAACATAATGCTTACCCGACAAAACGGTTTTTTTTTTTTGCCCTATTCGCTGTTGACGTTTGCGTAGGCTCGCGTTTCCATTATGATGCGATTTGCCCCGTTTGCGACGTTGGCGGGGCCGTTCGTATTATGGAAGTATTGTAGTAATGTGTATTCGTATTATATAGTTGTAGTATACGTAATAAATGAAATGAACTCGTATAAACCTTTAGAAATCAGTTTAACTCATAACAAATGTCGTAGGAAGAATAGCCTTTCGAAATTTTTTTTGGGTGGAGGCTGTCGCTCTTTTCGTCGTTCTCTTTAGATTGAAAGAGAAAAATTGCGTTGTGAGCGACAGGTAATAATATCTCGGGGTGGAATTGACCAGAGTAGTACCTAGTTAGTTTTTCGCCCATATATTGTGTACATGGTAATATTGTAGAATATATTTTGTTTTAAGAATTAAGAACGCGTATACCAAACAAGTTGTATTATGCAAAATGTAAGAATACTGTTATTTTATACGTGCAAGTTACCTATTTGAAGCAGTTTTGGACATTTTCACTTTTTCGATTTTGGTATTTTGGATTGTATCCAACTCGCAAAAATAACAAATGCTTCAAACGATGCACTATCTCCGTTAAATTATCTTTTTTAAAAACATTTTATATGGGGAAATTATACTACCCTTTGGCTTTCCGCGGTTCATCACAAAATAATTGTACAAAAATCACTGAAAAAACGCTCAGAATCTTCAACGGCCTCGAAAAAGCCCAAACGAAAATTGAATTCGTGTATAACTTTTTATTGCTGTATATAATATGGTTTATTATATATTGCCACAAAATGTAATAAATGTTTAGTTTTTATATATTATCATAGCTTTGGGTATTCCGCAGTATAAATCGGAAAGTATAGTCTCGATAACAGGAAATCACTTTACCAATTGGTAATAAACATGCATTTATTGATTTTCCAATACTATCATATTATACTTACATAATATTTGACCGAAGTAAAATAATTTTTATTTTATTATCATCTATAATACATGTTTAGTTTGTATATATTTGATTTGTTTGATTTATCACATGAAATCAAAAAACATCTACTGTTACAGGTGTCCACTGTTATGTACGATTCGTAAAATGTAACCAGAGATTCGCTGAGACAACGAGTTCTGTCGAATCGTCCGGTCGAATTCGTATATTTTATTTCATAAACAACCATATTTTTACTGCTTGTCAGCGAGTATAATATAACGTAATCGTATACGTATGGCCTACGTCTTAATTTTGTAAGGTTTCAAATCTCATTAAAAAAGAAAAACCGTGTAAAACTTCACGTGATACAAGTTGTAAACCATCTTTAAAATTAAATCGCCCTAATAAGCAGTATTGATATAATATGAACACCAAATAATTGAAAAAGCAGGAAAAATCCGTAATAAAGTTTCAATATCGTACCTAGGTAGTATTAAAAAGTTCTAACTCAGTTATTCCAAATTGTTCGGGAGAGCAATTTTAAGGAAAATATGCATTTCTTTTTAGTTCATTGTATACTTTTATATTATAAATTATAGGTAATACATAGATGTCGCGGTGTCAATTTAAAATACATTTTTTTAAATCAAGTGGAAAAAATCCCGATTAATATTAAAAGGTTCATAGATAAATCTTATAACCATAGATATAATCTTTGAGTACTAAACATTTTGTAAAATTGCACTAGTTAGAACTTTTTAGTTGTCACAAAAATATAACCATTGAACTAAAACGTATTGTAAATGTTTATTTTGATGAATCTTTTAATAAATCATTTTCTTGCGTATTGTTCCGTAACGCCCAACCAATCAAAAATAATCAACCAATCTGTTATTTTGTACGATTTGGAACTTTTAATTTATATATAGTTAACGATTTAGTTCCGTTGCGTATTCTAATTATAAATATTTCTATTCATAAAAAGATCGATTTAAAAAAAATCACTGTTAAGAACCACCTTACAGTCTACACCCATGATTGGGCATTTTTTCATTGTTTGTTTATTCAAAGATGTCATTTTAGATAGCAATTTGTACCTCATATTTCCAATGGTTTTTTTTTAATATCTGTTAAAATCTAAAAAAAAAAGTTTCCATTGGTTTACTACGAGATTAAAATATTTTACGTGATCTTATAAACAAGTAAATTAGTGACTTTAAATTTAGTGTAGTCTCGTACAAAGATTATTTGTGTTTTTCGTGCGTATACTAGTAGTTTTCAATTCTAATATATAATCGATTTCCCAGAGCACACACTCACAATATCCCAACACAATGACCGTAGATAATAGTCCGTCGACCCGAACTCCAACGCCTCAAGGGATCGGCCACATATGTAAACGATGACGTTTCTTTTGTTTAGGTTTTCGTGTGAAGTAATTACAAATGAATTAAGTTTTCGATAAAAGGAAAGGCCGCAAACGCAAATATTGAAATGATATACGCATGTATGTATTCTTAATTAACGTGTAGTGTTGACCGCAAATACTTGTGTAAGCCAAAGCACGCGAAGCGTTAATACGCCGTTGTATTATTATTATGTTTTACTCGGTTAACCTAGTAGGTAATTTATAAAATAACATAATGATTTTTGCCCGATTTTCACACACCTATTAAAATATGTAGAGGCAATCGGCCGAGATTTGCAAGTTGAAGCACTTTTTAAAATTTGTTTTATTTCTGAGCGATGATCCAAAAACGAAAATGATGATATTTTCAAAAGTATTTCAAACTACCTTAAATGTTTACACACCGTTAGACGTATAGTCGTACTTGAAATCGTAATCGTAGTATGAGACAATTTTTGAGCAAACTACAAGACTTTTAAATCGTGGAGTTTGTCAATTTTCGCAGTACCTAATTGTGAATTAGTTTTAAGTGTTTAAAGTCTCAAATCTTAAACGCAATCTACAAACATAATATACCGTTAAACAATTTAGAAAATGGGTCAACACGGTTTTAGTTAGTTCATTTTAATGCACGGTTATTATTTTTACACATTGAAATTTATACACGTAACAGTAATGAATGCAGTTTAAATTTCGTATAAATTTCATTCCGTTTTAACCATTTTCAAACTAAATAATAAATATTTAATAAAACTCGTACGGTGTTCATGTTATACATCGTCAAAACGCAACGTTCCAAAATTTTTTTCTTATAATTTTTATAATTGACGAATTTTGATACATTTTTTTTTTAGACACAGTCGCCCTCCTCCAAAAATCGTTCAAATTAAGCGTAACGCGTTATTGGTACGGATGAGTTAGTGCCGCAAACTACATGAAAATTTAAAAAAAAAAATCCCCCATTTTTTAAGCGAAATATAATAGGAATACGTTTAATATATATATATATCAATCTAATTTTATTTAACAAGGAAAAATAACCGATTTTCCGCGAAGATCGCTTATGCAACGGCCTATCTATCTCAAACACTTACCTATGTATTGCCACCTGTATTACTAAATACGTCTAAAATGTAGTTTGTTAGGAAAATAAGTATTATAATAATCTATAGTAGTCGTAATAGAGTATTTTCAATTACTATTTTCAGTATTGATGTCAATAATTATTATTATTATTATTATTTACGTCCGTCTACTCTGTATGCATTCATACTTACATCACAAATACGTCATAAATCATATATATATATAACGTTGCAGCTCGGTGCCTACCGTGCAGCATATTGCAGTGATCAATCAATCTACACATTTATCTCTACATATTGTATATTGACATTGAACTGATTTATTGCACTTAATTTTCCGAGTAAATACGACGATATATTTATAATATTATGTTCGTAGTGGAAACACAACGTTTCGTCTTCGCTCTTTGTGTTGAACTGACAATTATATATATATATATATTAGCAGAGCTGTGAAGAAAACATCAGGGAACGGGAGGGTATCCACAAGCCATCATCCTATTCAAAAAATAATTTTTTAGGTTAAAATACATAATATGTACTTCCTACACTTTATGTATTATTTTAAATACTCCTTCAATGTATACGTGATGTAAGAAAACAGGCGCTTTTTGTTCAAAAATCCAAAAATTATAATTCATTAGCATTAGGGTTTTTTTTTTTTAGTTTAAATCCCGGGTCCCAATGATTTCGACGGGTCTGTATATCAATAACTGCCGTTTTGAGACCTGCAGAACTGTACAACTGCAGAAGCAAAGTTTCAATTAAATTTTGTACGCGGTGTAGTTAGATTATGATGTACACTGTCATAATAATTATGGAAACCGGAAAAACGCGACACTGAACGTTTTCCCTAAAAATTCAAAACCGCTTTCAAAATGTTCCGTTAAACGAGTTTCTACTGCACTGTAAGGCTATATCGTAATATGTTTTTCGTTTAATGTTTAGAATCGAGATCGGTATGGGTGATACATCCGTGAACGTGTCTTTTTTTCAAGACTGCACAAATCATAGATGAAACCGTTAAAAACCGTACAGCCTTGTACGAGTTGTGACGTGTCCTGCACTTGGTAAACATGTACAAAGATTTATCTCCCCGTGAATTTATCGCCACGTCCGTTTATCCGTATTCGTTCTGAAATAATTTCTTTTTTAACGCGATATTTAACGTGAAAAAAAAAAAACAGCGAGTTCTTCCTATATTATGTTTGTACCGATACGTCCAGGTATACTGATGTGTAAGTTCCTACAAGAGTGAAAAAAAAAAAATCGGGTAATTGATGAGTTTTTATACTGCACTGTATCCATGCGTACGTATTTATTGTTTTTATTCCAGTAAACATATTAAATCGGGACGCATTCTTATATACTTAGGCGGTGCGATTAATTAACAATAACAATAGAGTAAGTATTAAAAAATAATAGATACAAATTTAGTATTAGTGTATTTACAAATAGTGTGCAACGCGGTAATAGTAGAAAGTACCGCGATCATTACAATGTTATGTTCGATACATTGTATCGAAATGTTTAAAAATATTAGACAAGATTATATTATATTTTCTTAGTCTAAAGATTTAACTTGTAGCTACTACTACACCTAAGATTATTTTATCCTATAACAGTATACAACATTGATATGAAGTAATAAATCGAAAAAAAAATATGCGTATGCGGTTTAGTTTTATATCTCGGGAAGTTCGCTCGCCAGTCTTCCCGAGATGTTATATTTTAAGCTTAAATCAAGTCGAACTAGAATTCAAAGTGTTTAAAAACTTCTAATGAAAAAAAAAATGTTTTTACGTCTCGTATAATTTTAAAACTTCGCGTAATCGTTTACTTTTGATTTTTTTTTTTCTTATGTATAGAGTTTTATTGGAATGACGCGACAATTTCTGTTTGCCCATCATATATACCAGTATTTCCGATTACCTCCGGCGACGAGGAAAAATGGTGGTTGAAAATGTAATAAAAAATATTTTTACTTTTGGGACGTTTTTTTTCAAACTGTGTGTGTATTAGGCTGTGACCTACTTGTGTTTTGATCCGTGTACAACGTAATACGATAAGAAGGTGTATGAACTGATTGATATCGGTGGTTATCTTATTATGGTTTTATATCGGCTTAATATCGAATTACTTGGGTGTAATCTAGTGTGTTCGCAAACATTTTTCTATATATATACCTTGCTTAGTAATAATAATATACTGCCAAGTCTGAAAATAAATAATTTCTTCAAACCTACTATTTGTATTTAAATCGTATTTTAATGAGTTTTTCCACGTATTATACGTTTTGTATAGTTTGTGTCTCTATTGAATTCATGGATATTTACTGGAGGAGACTCACGAGTAAAAAATAAAAACAACTTTTTTTGAAAAAATTTCCAACGACGTGTCTGTTATTACGTTAAGTGCGAGGTTTAGCGGTAAATAAATTACTTATATATACTATTGCAATACACAAGAATTTTCCACAAAACAATTATTTATTTTTTTTTGTAAATGCTTTTGTCATTTGTCCGCTCTTTCTGTCAAAGCGCCGAAACGTGTAAAACAAAATTTTCAACGGAGGGCTAAATAATAGTGATAATTTGGCACACACTTTCGTATAATTTATATAATATGAATAATAACAATACCATATTACGCTGTTTAACGTATTCAAAAAAAAAATTGTTTGCATTAAAAAATACCTGTGAGTTTTCCGTTTCTCAAAATAACAAATATCTGCCACGTCGTAGACGAATCGCGGTTTGTAATTATAACATATTATTTGGATTTTTTGCTAAATCATAAACTCGTATTTAACGTTGTAAAAAAAAAAAAATCATGTCATCGTTATGCCGCGGTTTTATTTTTCTACTTAACGAGTGTTTTTATTGCGTTTATGTGTTTTCATTTCAAACGACTCTTGGCGAATTGACCGTAAAAACAGTAATTAATCATCACTACACGTCTGTACCGTGGCAATTAAATTTTTTTTTTTTAATCACATATCGTATACGATCGTACTAAGATCGTACCTATAACGTCGTATGTTTTGTAAATTTTTAAAACATAATTTCTACGTTTTTTACACCTATGTAATTTCTTCTCGAATAATTAATACGCCTACTGTATTGTACAATTAACGCAAGTTAATTTTTATTTAACACGTATTTTACAAAATATAACATTGAACGCAAACAGTTATTAATAACAAAAGTTAAAAAAAAAAAAAAAACACAATAAAGTTACGTACATGGGTAACTTTATTTGTAACAATTATTTATTCAATTATTTTTTGGTAACCCTACTGATTTTTTAACCGATTGTGTTTTTTTTTTTGGATTCTACGCGACTGATATTCGAGTTTATACTATAAAAATTTAAACGAGTACACCTATATTTTATGTCATAAATATTTTGTTACATAGTTAATTAGTATAATACCGTAAAAAAAAAAAAATAATTACTTTGGTACTATGGATTTTATGTTGAAATTATGTTACGTACATAGAGGAAACCATAAACGTAATGAAATATGAAATATTGTATGGATTCGCTAGAAATAAAATATAATATAAGGTATGAACACAGAAAAGTGTAGTTTTATATACGCTATCAGAAACTTGATTACTGAAGTTTATAAATTATAATACAGAGCTATTCACATTAATTACTTAACTTGAATGGAACTTAATGGTTTCTAGTTTTCTAATAAAGCAATTACTTTTGCGTGTAATTTTAATGTATATTTAATGTATGTATTTGATTTGTCAACTTAACTAAACGTGCGAATTTAAAATATGAAATTGTTTTCTTTACCTTTGTGCAAAATACGTCATTTCTTTTTACACGTTTATTCCAGACTTAACATTTCATCAAGTGAAACACTGTGTTTTTACTGATAATTTTTGGGATCGTTATGTTTTCTGATTTTTGAACGACTTTTAGGTGCTTACAACTATTATTACGTAGCACCAAACGTTATTGTAGATATAATAATAATAAATATTTTCTATATTAAATTTTTAGTTATGTGTAATATAATGTATGTTTATGAAAAAAACAATAGTATTTAGGGTACTACTATCTACAGGTTCCATTTTGTTAATTGTTTATAGGGATTTGTTTTCGAACTTATTAATAACTATGTCTTGGGTTCCAGTATAAATCATTAAAAATTATGCTTTGTTAAAAAATTTAATATATTTAGCCTTGGCTCCATTATTATTGTATCAGTAGTTTGAGAATCGTGTTTTACGTCGTACATTTATTATGTTCAGATATTGTATGTAATGTTTTGTGATAACGCTGACAGTTATAAAACGTTCCTACGTTGTTTTGTTATTAATTTTTTTCTGTAAAAAATGATGGTAAGCAAAAAGTCGTAAATTTATTAAAAATCAAGTAAGTGCTTACCTAAAATAAGCAATTTCTTTTACCATCCAAAATTGTCTTTGTAATACAGATTTCTTCGCAGTGTATGG
This sequence comes from Hormaphis cornu, assembly GCA_017140985.1. Lineage (NCBI taxonomy): Eukaryota > Metazoa > Arthropoda > Insecta > Hemiptera > Hormaphididae > Hormaphis > Hormaphis cornu. The sequence continues at coordinate 14,691,771 of CM029359.1, forward strand.
AAAAAATGTATTTTTATTGTATTATTATTCCTTTTTTATGTAATATTTCTCTTTGAATTTTCTCTTAAAACCGGGAAAATCACTGTATAACAAACGAAGCCGAATGAGCGAAGAACCGTTTTTTTTTTTCTCGCCAGTAAATAATCTATAAACGTATTTATAATAAATTTAAATAGTTATAAAAACTCACCGGAAGCGTACTAAGTTCCCGGTTTTTAAACGATAAACCACGTGTACAATCTTGAATTTTTAGTAAATTAAAATCAACAACGTAACTGTGTATTGCAAACGGATACGTATTTATGCTTCTGGTAAACCAATCGTAACTGTGCGTCAACTACGGACAGAAACAATGGCGAGTCTATAACGTACAGTTATGTTTGGACACAAAAAACTAGAAAAAAATCAACACACTTTTAAAACTTTTTATCGGCAAAAGGATCCGTTACGTTGTTGAAAATAATCGTTTAAAAAAAAAATTGTAACGTAAACAAATTAATAGAAATGTTACGACCGATCTAATTTATGTTATTGTATTATCATTATATTTTATAAACAACGACGTTTAATCGATGTACTTTTTACTTACGAGTGTATTATTTCAATTTTTCAACGTAAAACAGTGTCGTCGAACAATTAATAACGAAAAAATATTAAAAAAAAAATACCGTGGTCATCGGTATTCTCGACGTTGTAGGAATCGAAACGAACGTTTCAAACAAAACTGTCGTCATCGTCCGTGTGCAGCGTGTATCGGAGTGTATTGTTGTATTTTGTAATTTTCTATACGTTTCTGCTACATGTAACACCTATAATAATTTTACGACCTAAAACAATAACTAACGGTTTAAAACGACAATAATGCTACACGTGCGCGTTCATAATTATTTTGCGACTGCAGAAAAAAAAAAAAGTTACTTTCTGACGCGGTCGTGTCGTTTTGTACGTTTTAAAACGTATACTATCATTGTTATTGGAAAACTGTTAATTTTCTAAAATTAAAATAGCGTTGTCGTTTTATTTTGGTTTCAAACAATTATTGTTGAAAATGCCGCCGTTTATAATACTTTCCTGACAGTGTCCCGTGTCATGCGAAATGTTTTCCTCATCCATACTATTTCTACGAGACGTTCCCGGTTTTTTTTTTTTTTACAGCGTACGTTGGTAGTTAATACAGTTTTTCATCTGTTCAATTCTTTTGAAACGACACTCGCGTCCTGATTATTTTCCCGATTTCCCACGAACGCCCGAAAACGTTTTCCCTCGCACGTACTTTTTTTTTTGTTCCGATTCTTGTATTACGCGCACATCACGTTCCCGGTACTGCTGCGCAGTGACGTCACGCGACGACAGTGGCCGTTGCGTCGAGACGGCCGCGACTCGTCCAGATGTAACATTACTATCATTGCGGATATACCTCGACTACATTCCATGTATTATTCCATATTTGTCAGAAGCGCGCAACCTCCGCGGTCACATCCTGGTTGTCGTCACCGTCGGCGAATCGATGAAATGTATTTATTATCAAATTTATTTTTCCCCCTCGATTCGAGGACTGTCTTACACGTTATATATATAATAGCTAGAAGGGTCGGGGGACTCGTATGGCTGTTAAAAAAAAAAACACAAAACGGTGTGGCCACTTTTTTTTTCTTTCAAAAATTCATTTTTCGTCCAATCCGTGTGAACGTGCACAGACCGCAGTCTGACCGATGCGAAATATTGTCGAATAAAAATCCCAAATGATCGCGACAGAAAAATTATCTCGTCAGTAAAAAAAAAAAACGAAAATCTGTTTTTAAAATTTTTTCCCTTTCTCGTATACATTGTGCGAAAACGCGCGAAATTCCTATAACATTTAATAACTACGCAAACATTTTTCTCCGTTTTTCATACTAAACAATACCGACAACTTTTTTTACTTAAACTAAAAAAAAAATGAAAAATGTAAACGAATCCGCTTTTAAACGCACATTTTTCTACTTGGCCCGTGTTGTCGCCGCCAACGTTCTGCAGCAATACGAACGATTGCGTCATTAAATGTCCAAGGTGATCGCTCTTACGACGATTCGCGCGTGTCCGTGTAATTGCGCGGCGACCGGACAATAGATATAGCGTACATATGTATACCCGCGCGCGTGTTCGTTCCTGTGCCCGAGAGATCGTATCGATTTCAGAACTGGTCTTGTCCGTAAATTCCGAAGGATCAAAACGCGCAGGACGCAGCGGTACGGGACGAAAAACCGTGTAATAACGTACAGGATAATACGGAGAAATATGTATTATACCGGCGTTGTTGTTCAGGAACGATTCCTGGAGTCAATTCCTGTTCAGAGCGACGAAAAAAGGGTTCAAAACGGAACTCTGCGTTTTGTTTTTTCAAAGACTTTTCGCGGTTATTGATTTATAACGTTTTCAGTCTGGAGTCGAAATTTTAATACAGAATCTGGACTACACCGATTTTCCCGAAATATTTACAAAATCGGTGCTTACGACATCGACAAACGAAGTTTGTTTTATCTGTTCGGTTCCGTGTTTTTGACCGGTAATACTCCTCCGAAATCGTTCAGATTCGTTAAAACTTTCGCGACATTCGTTCAATCAATTTTGCGCGCCGAGGTCGTTCAGATTAAAATAATTGCAATTTTGATTTTTCAACAAACATCACGGACTCGATAAAATCGAGTTTATTTTTACTTTTTGCGGTCAAAGTTGTACGTACCCATATTGATTTGTTGATTTTAGAAACCTAAACTCGTCGGTCTGCTTTTGGTTACGTACGTTTTGTGTGAAAGTCAAATGTACTTTTTCATTGAAAATACATTTTTTCATTCAAAAAATGCTTGTTTAGGTAACCTACGGTCCGATAAAATTCATAAAACTAAATATAACACAGAGTTCTAAAAATCTTACCCTAAAATGCATATAGCTCGTTTATGATTCAAACGCGGGATGTTTATCAATTATTTACGTCCACAGCGGAAAATTATTTGTTTTTTTATGAGCAACGGCCTTATGGGACGTAATTGTGAACCATGAAAAAATAGGCCAACAGTTGAAACTTGTAATAGTCCCTCATGCAGTGCGTAAAAACGGCGTGAATAACTTGTCAATATTTAAAAACTATTGTGCGCAAATAAGTTTGGACGCGCGTTTTTTTTTTTTTTAATCAAGTTATAAAAGTTAAAAATTAACATGTGCAAATTTTGAGTTGATCGATCGGTTTGAAAATTAATTCGAGTTAATAACGTAGCTTAACTTTTTAATTGATTTTCATTGTTTTCACAAAACAAAAAACAATATTTAATGTCGGTATGTTTAACGCTAAGGGTATCTGCAGAAGATGAAAACAAAATTCAAACTCCGCAACAAAACGATTCTATCTACTCGTAATTTTAAATCGAGTAAAAAAGAAAACGAATCGAGTTAACCTAGAAGCTGTGTAATCCGTCGAAAGGTTAAAAAATTAACTCGACTCGTCAATGCGCTCAGCCGATTGGTTAACGCTAATGAATACCCATTGTTTTACCGACGTGCACGTCGTTACGTTTTTAACGGACGTCGAATTTAAATCGTGGTAACATTATGCGCACACACGGTCCTTAATCGTTACGGTAAAAATTTAAAAAACCTACGCGTTTGTCGTTTGACGTCTCGCACGTCGCCGCTGCAGTTTGTCAATATTACGTATTTTACTTTATAATATGACCCTGATATTATTACTATCAAAGTATACCTAATTGTATGTGACGGTATTGGGGAAAAAAATCCGCGATTTATACTTTTAAGTTTTTATTCTAGTTTTAGCGTTTTTAGTGCGGGACGCTTTAAAAATTTGGCCCCGCTTACCTTAACAGGTCCCGTGACAATGGAAAAAATATGGAAATAGCGCCGGAATCAGTCTAGGTAGGTTGCGTGGGTAGTTTGACGGGGCAGCGACTACGTTTTGGGCGGGTTTAGAAGTTGTGGTTTAAACGCATTATTTCTGAAAGCAACGATAAATCATTGCCTTCGAAAATACGATTCTGAGCCAGCTCAGTTGTCCAGTTTACGTCGTGGTAAAAACATTACTTTAACAATAAAAACTTTTATCAAATCTTTATCTTTCCTATTTTGGTACTACGTAAAAGTTTCAGCTTGGTCCGATTTTTATTTTGGATGTTATGATCGAAGAAATCTAAATCGACGTGTAAAAAAACACGTTTTCCGTAATTATTTGTCACTCCCATAAGAACTACACGGCCGCCCAATATAACGAAAATTTCCATCCAATCCCTCAAAAATGATCGAAATCACATGTACGAATCTAAAGTCGATCGGAGCAATTCGAAAAATTGGCCCGTTTTTTGTTTTCCTGAGAACTTCGAAAAATAATCAAAATTTCAAAAAGAACGCTTCAAATAAAGTACCATCTCGCGTCCATTATCTATCTCTTAAGGTATCATACGTTAAAATCGGTGCAGTTTTTCTACTAGAACTTTCGATCACAGAAAAACAAAAAAAAAACACCGTTGTAAAACCAATACATTCTTCGCTAACGCTCAGAATCTAAAAACCATATGCTAATAAACAACAAATATCAATAAAAAAAAAGGCTTTTTATTGCGAATGCATGATTATGCGCCGAGCTTTCTCGTGCTGGTCGTTTCAAAGCAAGCGTACAAGTGTTTCGTATAAATGTACTAATTCATCGCGTGTTCCTCGTTATTGTTCGATAAAATAAATGTTCAAACCGTTAGGTAGAAAAAAACGACGTTGAAATTGCCTAAGGGCCTCCAAAAACCTCGCTGCCACTTACGGCCAAACAGACCGAAACCGCCGACCGAACCCATAATGTTGTGCATACGATTGTTGTTGTTGTTGTCGTGACCGGAGTGGTGCGCCCCGAACGAGAGAAAGTGTAATCGAATTCGCTCGTGTATACACACAAACGGTGTACAATAAGAGCACTTTAATTACAGCTTTTACGACGCGATGGAAACACGCAGACACAATACGAATAACCATAATCCACGTTGTTACTGCGATCAAACCGTCGATAGATTTACGTATAAGAAAGTAATTTTTATTATTTAACGCGGTTATATAATAAAGTTATATATTATATAGTATATGAAGGCTCGGTCCGGCCGCTGTTTTACGAGGGGCAAAATGTAGGCGATTTTTTCTATTTTTCCAATGAATTTGAATGGGCTGCAACGTTGACTTTGCGGGAAAAGTTCTCCTGAAGTTGGCTCGTAGTTCAATATCTTTTGAAAATTCCCACGCAATATAGGGCGCCTTGGATTTTAATTTTATCGCTAAGAACCCGCCGAAATATTACTACATCTGTGTACAGTTATAATTGTACAAAAATAAGCCTAACGTTTGTTGTGATTCGGGAAAAAATCAAATTTGAAAAATAAAAGTCCAACGCGCCCTGTAATTGGCATTTTATACATCCAATACCGGATTAGTAACAGCGGCCGCATAAATCGAAACATTTTGCAGGGCACGAGAGTTTTTACCACAGATAAGGCACGTTTCGGAGGAAAAAACCCGGTCGCGGTGCAGGCCCCTAAAGTGCAATATATATGTATATAGAAAACGCTGTACTTGAACAGCGAAGTTCAACGTTTTAGTATAATATATCGTGTATTATTGATTTGGTTAAATTTTCGAGGCTTACGATTTGATTAACAATTAGCGTTTAAAAAATTTAAAAATTCTGCGGTCAAGATATGTACCGCGCGATTTCTTCTGAGCCGACTGCGTTGATTTCGATTTAGTCTTACGATACATATCGAAGTGCGTTACGATTTACAGTTACGTTACTATTAAGTATGATAATTTTGTCGAAAAACAACGGACGACGGAATTTGATGAAATAATCGAACTCATTATAATATGTGTACCTACCTATTTTTAGTCGTGTGTGTTTTGGACTTTTAGTATTCATAAATAATGTATAGATATATGTGAAGTGAAGTGCCAAAGTATACAGTTTTGGTGCACATACCTAACAACAATCGAAAATTATTAGTTTAATAGTTCGTCTAGAGTCATAACAGTATACAAACACGTAAGTTAATTCAATGACTCGGTATCTGGATACCTCTAGAAAGTATTATCTCGGCTATTGTTGTCTGTTATACATTTTCCGTATTTAATAAAAACAAGGTTTCACACGTATAATATGGTTGAAATTTCTTATTTATTCGGGTTTAATTAACGTGAGAATGATCCCGCGTTAAATAATTCATTTGATCGTGAAAACATTTTTACTACGGGTATTATTTTACTATGAAAAAATAATTTTGTTTATTTGTATAAATACATGTACATATTTGTATACTACACGCGATGACACATTATTATTTTACCTACTTTATACTACTTAACTAACTTTTATTTTTACTACTTTAACTTATTACTTATTAGTTAGGTACTTTGTTATACCTTATTTTAAATTTTGGTAGTAAAACCTTTAAAATACCCGCTCGTTAAAATTTATTAAACTGACTTATAAAAGTACGAGAGTGAGTAAGAGAGTGCGTCTAGTGTATGGCTATAAAGTATCGGATATTTTAAAGCAACGCGCCTAAATAAAAATCAAATTTATTAGTTCAAAGAAATTATCGGAGTACCTATAATCGGGAATAATGCACCAAAAACACTGCAGTATTATAACTTATAATAGTAGTATGTTGTACGGAGTTGCCTTTTAACCATCGAATAAACTTATTTAGCATTTAGTTTAAAAATTAACCGTTTTAAACTTGGAATTATACGATAGAACGAATTAATATCGCCAATCTGATGATCTTAATAGACCAGAAAATCGCTAACAAAGCTGGTACATTTTGGACAGATGTTTGGAGGGCATCCAGAATACCGTTTCAATTTCAAAGTTTTAACAAATAAAATGAGTAATTAACTTGTTTTTACCCTTCAAATAATGAAGGTTTTACTATGGAGTTACTATGATATTGCCGTCTTAAAATGAATTTCGAAATTTGCGATACGCATGAACTGCGGTGTTCGAAAACGCGAATTGTAGGTAGACAATAGTTATGACGTGCAAATTTGCAAAATTTAAATTTTTATACTCTAAGAAGCCTCAAAAAAAAAAAAATATTCGCCCCGGGCATCCGAAAGTCAAAATCCGGCTTACACGAGTATTAGAAACGAATTATTGTTTTAATGTTTTAGATACGATAAAAATCTGTCCGCAGTATACAAAACGTTTCGAAATTCATGCCCAGTACCGACTTTTTACGTGTTTTTTATATATATATATTATTTTTTACGACCATTTTAAACTTACTCTTGCATTTGGACTTGACCGCGAGCTCGTGACCGGGTTAAGCTGACCCCCCTCATAGTTGATATTGCGTAAACTACACTTGGACTTGAACGTTGAATTTGTAAAAACTGGTTTATAATGTAGCGGACACCGCTCGCGTATAGTATACACACGGGTATATTATATTATTTACTGTACGCACAAAATAACGAACAATTTTATTTTATCACAACTCTATAAACGGTGGCCGAAAAATCGTTGTTTTACCTCGCAACGATCGCGAACTACGAAAATCCAGTTTTTATAAATCGTTTTTTTTTTTTAATTTTCACAAAAATCTTAATAACACAACGCGCAACACTGTAACAACACCGCCGTGTGTATAATCCGGATGGACGGAATATTACGGTAAATTATTATTATGAACGCATACAACGATTTGATTTTTTTATTATTATTTTTATTGTGGTGCGGACGAATCGACTGCTGCAACGACGTGTGTGTGTGTGTGTGTTATTGGTCGTTGACTTCTGTTCTCTCGAAGTCGCCGTCTTCGTCTTGTGCAGCTGAAAACCAGAGGTTATACATATATATACTCGCATAAAATTACGTATTATATTATTATTGTACGCGGCGGTGTCCGGGATACGTACCGGTTCCTCCGACCGCCGCAGACCATTGTTTTTGCAGTGATTCCCCTCGATCGACGAAGTTTGAACGATGTTTTTATCGTCGTAGTAAAACGACGAGGCACTTGCTTCGACTTGTTTTGTTTTTGAACAAAGTCGCTCCTCCGCGAGACGACGGCGGAAAGTTGGTTGAATTTTATGTATAACGCGCAGCAAGATTAAAGAAAACGAGTGGTGCCGTTTTTTCATTCGATTCGACTTTTAAAAACGTATCGCGCGATCAAACGGACGTGGAAAAAAATAAAACCTCTGTATGAAAAGAACGCGGTGCGTCGCCAAATTTTCCTTGAAATCCGTGTGGCGGTTTGAACGGGACTAGAGATTTTACGTGACGTGTGTGTACATCGGAGTTGTTTTAGATTCCTAGCGTCGGCGACGTATGTATTGTTTCTTTTATTAGAGTTTTAGATTTTAAGCGGAACGCAAGAAAAAAAGATTCATTTTACGATTATGTTTTTTTCTTTTCTTTTTTAATCAATTTTTCTAGTAACAAAAGTGTTACTCCCGTCTTCTTCAATTCGCCCGATCGGCTCTAGAGGGGGATTAAACGACGGTACTTTGGTCAGAGTGTCGTTCGAATGCTTGGAATGTGTGTTTCGAGTGATACGAAAACGAAAAATTCAAAATCTCCAAGATAACTCGAAGAAATTTTAAAACGATGATCTAAAGATTTTTAAAAAAGCCGAATCGAAAAAAGGTTAAGAACCACTGCAAATACAAAAACTGACAATGTCCTAGTATGATAGTTGTACACCTCTTGCCGCCGTCTCCGGAGACTTAAACGGTGTATACGTACGATAAACGGATACGTACGGCTCACATAAATTAATTTCAATAATCGTTGTTTGTGTTTACAGTAAAAGTATTTGATTGTACGTAATACCATTCAAAACTTTCTTGAATATTAGAAAAGAATATAAAATTGAAAACAAAAATCAAATATTCTTTAGAAACATATTTATAATACGAGGCAAAATGTTCCTTTTTGAAAATAGTTCATCAAACGTCAAAAGTACATTCCGAGTACTCATAATGGTATCATAATACGTCAAAAATAATAGGGTTTGTTGCTTACACTATAATTGCAAAATCCGGTCAATTTTTTCTTCGCGGCAATTTGCTGGTTTCATTTAAAAATTTCAATAGATTCAACTGTGATTCGTAAAATTTTTTATTTTGACCTTCAAGATTAAAATCGGCTTATTTTTTAACGAATAAATAATGACTTTTCTGATATTAGTGCGGTAAGTTAAATTCGTTGTAAATACATTTTGACGAATCGCGTCCTATGTGTTGTGGATCGCGTTTTTGAATCTTCTATAAATATGTATACTTCATACAGGTGTAAACAAATTTTACAGTCTTAGTTTGAGTAACCGCGTGATCTGTTCTGTATTTTATAATTCAGCGATTTAATATACAGTAATCAACCAACCGGATTTTCAATTTGTTTTTTACGTATAACATCAGTTCTCGGTAATAATTTACGAATATTCTATACTTATCGTTAATTAATTATATTTATACGTAGGTATACTGTAATATATACGTAAAACTACTATTATAATATAAGTAGGTAGGTACCCGAGTACATACAATTTTTACGTCTCGTTTATCATCGACTGTGGTACCTACACATAATTTATAATATGTAAATACAATTTAACTCCGTGGGTCGGTCGCTCGACAGAACTCGACCGGGCGCATTTCTCGAAAGAAAAAAATTCAGTTGATCGTATACGCTTTTAATTGCTAAACGTACTTACTATGCGTGTGTTATATTGCATATTACCGAATGTATACGTTAAATTAATAATTTTTTTTGTACTTTGTTCAATTAAAAATATGCATAATTGTAAGGAAATTGCGGTTCACGTAATATTAATGATAAATATTTATACTCGAGTGTATACGCACTGATAATGTCACTGCAGCTTTAATTTAAGCGTCAAATAGTTTTTTGTAAATTCATTTATTACCCCATGATAACATGATTAGTTTAATATAAAGATTCGTGTTTTTATTCATTATTCATAGTCATACGACTAGATTGTTAAGCAATACGGTACGCAAGCCTTTGAAAGTCAGTATGATAAATCAATAGGTTATACGGTTTTGAGTAAATTTGATTGAGGTGAAATGGATCACAGCCGGTTTCGTCGGACCGCGTTTTGGTTGGAATAGTACAGGATTGTTTTAATGCTTTGAAACCAGATGATTATAACAATTAGTTTAAATTAAAATCAACTAAAGTTTCTAAATCATTTACATAATTTACATTGTGTATTGTATTGGTTGATCCGAACAAAGCTGATTAAATCCAACGGTGCATTGAACTTTCGTTTCTTGTTTTAAAAAATTCATTTTACAAACGCATAATAATTAAACTAAAAAAATTCATTTACCATCCCATTATACGTGTTAGCAATGTGAATCATAGTATTGTCACAACTGATAAATAAAATATCAAACCATATTCGGCGGGTTTTTCTTCAGTTTTTACGTCTGCGCTCAGTATCATCTTGGTCGTCTTTTTTTATAAACCGCGTACAGTTAAAGAATTCTATTCGTTTAGATTTTAGAACTTTTATACATATTAGAGTTAAATAACGAATTTTCTATAAATTTTTTCTAAAAATAACTGACAATTTTTCGTCAAACTGCTGCCGTATTTAAACTTTTATTGTCCATAGACAAACCTTGAAATCGCCAATTTTTAGAGTTGTATAAAACTATATAATACGTGAAGGTTGTGTTTGCAAGATAACTATATTGTAAGCTTTTCGTGTCTCAATACTGAACATAGAATTGTTTACAAAACTAAATCAACAAATTTTCAGAGTTTTTGAAATCAAATTAATTTTTTAAATTTATTGTGTTCGAGGGGATAAAATCAAAAGTTTGTTGGAAACGTCGTTTTCAAGTAGACTTCATTACAAATTTTGATCAATTTCAGAATTTTCATCGTGTAATTTGATCAATGTCGGTGCATTGGGCAAGAGTTACGTCTGAATTCCTATGATTTGTGTTTCGTGATGGACGATGAAAAACAATCGAGGTAATCAACGTAAAAATACGTTCTACAACAGCTGATCAATTGCAAAAATGTTTTATATTACTGTAAAATAATAATTGCACGTGATATTATACACGTCTACCTACGAAATCCGTTTGAACTCTGATGAAAAAAAAATAAATATGTTTAAGACATGTATAATATGTCATACACTGCAGTACATAATGCCAGAGGCTAACGGACATTTTTAACTGTAATAATTTTTTGTCATACGCGTATGATTGATAGTCGCATACAGGACGGACAACTTCAGGTTTTTACCATTTAGGTTATAACGGATTATAATTGCGAACTGTAGGTCCGAATAGTTGTGGATCACTTTTTGTCGTAAAAAAAAAAAAAAAAACGCGTTTCGAAATTAATCATGCAATTACAGTTTACTATATTTTGTACTTGATTTTGGGACTTACTAATCTATATGTATGTATACTATCGTACACCTACCTACCTACCTAGTTTGTTTCTGTACGATTTCGATTTGCTCGCGTGGTCTGCCATATGGCGGTTAAGCTAATATTTCAAAATTTTAGTTTAATATTTTTTTCACCTCGAGGCCGCGGATTTTATGTCGCTACTTTTTCTCTTGTGCCCGAATACGACGCGGTTAATTTCACACCGGTGAAATCTCCGAATTCCAGCGCCGAATCACACCGAACCGTTCGCCGCGGACACTCGGAGACTTGTAAAAACGTTATAAAAAAAAAAAAGTACTCAAAATAATAATTGTAATGACCATATTTCGTTGGTTTCATCTTCGCGGACAAAAATGATTCGACCTGCGCGATTGCTGTGTTTTTTTTTTATTACGCGTCGCTGTTGGACGGATAGTACGCGAGTATAGGCAGATGTTATTCTTATTGCGTATTATAAAAATAAATAGTAAAAGTTTCATGAGATACGATTTCACGTTGCCAGTTCACGCGCCCAAAATACGACTGCTTCGTATTATTCTGTAGGTACGTCTTGTCGTATAATAATGAAATCGTAAAACCGGTAGGAAATTTACGAGACCCGTAACAATATAATATAATGGATTTTGCTACACATCTCCATGCACGTAAGTAATGAGAAGATGTAATTTTCTCATGGTTTCGCATGCACTGCACGGACGCGCGTTATCACTCTATGCACATTACTAGAGGGCGAATTTATCAAATCCCTTAAACTACGATGTTTTTTTATTAAAAACGGGCAACATTCTTTTGATATTCTGTAAAAAAAAAGTTATAATTCGAATTATTTATGTTTTAAACGTTTATAAAAACAGTTAAACGCAATATTGCTCCATGTGGTGGTCGTACTTGTCACTGGAGAATATCGCAGATCGTATTCCGCCGTATTCGGGGAATGATTTTCCGTGAGTTGTATTGCGTTGTTCCCACTTGGCCAATATTTTTCAAAAATTGTATTCTTCGTTTTTCCGTCGAATTCGAAATATTTTTCTTTCAACTACTGTTATCCTTTTTCTCCTGGTATCTTCTCAAGTTGCGCAAAAGTGTCTTCGTAATGCGTGACATTGCGTTCTACTAATCGAAAGCGTTGTTCGTTTGTACGATAAAAATCGTCGTTATGATTCCAATATAGGTACCTGGCCGTTTCTAACTAAACCGTTTTCTTCAATCTGGAGCGTATATTAGCCGAAGGGGGGCTGCCGCCACGCCAAAATATCAGAAAAATTAATCGAGTATTATTAATCTTTTGTTTTCTCTACGGTGGTGTTTCTTATCGTCACGGTACGATTTGTATTTTATCCGCCTTCCGTGTAAAAAATCTCCGGATACGTGCCTGACTTCAATGTATCGTCTAGTTTCCGTTCTAAACTGATTTTATAGGAGTGCCCAAGTCAAAATTATAATGTGTAACGAAAATCTTATAAATATTTGTGATTATAATACACGTGTACATGAGTATTGCTTTATTGCGTGTAGGTGTGTATACTCGAAGAAAGATACATATCAACAGATTAAATGAACGCAAAATTTTTTTAAAAAATCAAGCGAATAGTACATATTACAACTATTAGGTATGTTTAACGTTTATTTAAGAGTTACGAAATCATTTTCCTCTTTGGTAACAACTACAGTATGCAACGTAAAAAGTATAATACATTTAAATAAAAATTTGTCTATCTGTTGTGGTACTGTTCATTTCTCCCGTATTCTTAGAAGTAAAAATCAAAAGGGCACAATCGATGTACGTTTTTAAATTGCGTCCAGTTAAATTGGTTTTGCGACTCTTTTAATGATGTGTTTAACACGTCGTCCTCAACTGTTAACTTTGAACTGGAGACTGCTTCTTTTGGCGAAATTAATTTTAACAGTTAGTATTATTATTGTTTTTAGATTTTGTGCGCGGCGAAGAATGTATTGTTTTTACAATGATTTTTTGACGGCCAAAGGGTGCGTCCAATCGAAAAATGTCATAGCGCAAAAGAGTTTGGAATTGTACCTTACTTGAAGTTTTTTTTTTAAAATTTTGTCATGTCCAAAAAGCCAAAAAAAATTTTAACCCCCCTTTGGAAAAACGCTTGAAATTTCGACGTTTGTAAACACTTTTCCGGGTAGATTTTCACGTTGAATGTTTAGATTTTAGTATTTGAATATAATTTGTTTGAAATCATTTTTTTGATTATTTGGTCGTATTTTTTGTTATCTGCCGAAAACGACGAAATTCGGGACATCACCGATTATTCGTGTTTTTGAGTTGGAAGGAGCGATCCGATCGATTCGCTTTATAGCACAAACAAGTTGGAGAATTCGATCGATGTTGTTTGAAACGATTTTTCATATTTTACACATTTAGCGAGTTTTGGCCCAAAAACACACGAAAACACCCCGCGGAAGGAGAGACGCGAGTATTGGTCCGATTTTCAGTACCTTATTTATAGAGATAGTCTTAATACACAGCTGATATTGTTTTTTACACGGGACGTAGGTATTACTGGATACAACTGAGCTCGCTCAAAATCGTTTTTTTTTTTTCGAACGCAACGCGATTTGTCGTTGCTTTCAGACATTAAATAATAGAACCACAACAGCTATCCGAAACACTGTGCTACCCAACGAACATAGTGACCCACTCCAAAGCTATTATACGCCAGACAACTTCTCACCCGAACCTTAAATCTGCTCCCTTTATTTCCTTTCTTTCTTTCCTCCCTTTTTTTTTTCCCATTCGACTTTCAGCTCTCGTGTACACGTCGTATTATTCGTCGCGTTTCGAAACCGCTGTTCCGTGGTGACCGATTGGTTTTGCGTGTTTTCAGATCGTCGCGGGTATGGCCAGCGGAGAGTTGGAGGTGCTGCGCTGCACCGAGTCCAGCCTGTGGTCCGGCCACTGTTGTGCCAGGTGCCGGGCCGAGCTGGGCCGGATCATCAACAGAGGCGCCAACTGCCGCGCTTGCCGCGAACGGATATGCATGTCTTGCAGGGAATACTCGACGGCCGCCAACGCGCCCGAGTGGCTGTGCATTCGGTGCCATAAGGACAAAATCGAGTATTTATTTTATTACATTTTTAAAATATTAACTAAAACGTCGACTGCATTCGTGTGTGTGTACAGAACAGTTGTCGACGCGCGTTATCAATTCTGTAGTTCCATGTTATTTATTTAAGTTTACGAATCCGTAATCGAAAAATGTAAAATAAAAAATCGTGTTTAACTCGCGAGAAAAACGTGTCAAAAATACGCTTATCGTTTACCGAAACTACACGCGGATTCGACGTATCAATAGTGTTCTCTGTGTATTCAACGGGGAAAAACTTTTCAAATAAATTCGGATCAAACACGTTATTTTATGAGCTTTTGTTTTTTTTTTTCTCTTATCGCGTGATAGGTTTTTTGGTATAGATGTTACACGATTACAGTATTACCTGCTAGGTGTCTTCTTTGTGTTTCAATTTCAAATTTGGACATTTCGTGACGATAATATCCATCAGCGTTTCAAACGTAACTCGCGCGTTTTTCAGTGCCAAAAGTTACATAACTTAAAACCCGTTGCGACTGGACGTCCTATGTACTGCGTTTGGTGTATAATTATTGTATTATGTTTCGGGAAAAAACGTCTGCACAATTAATGATTGAACTGCAGGACGTGCTCAGAAGAGAGTTATGATAACATATTTTTATGAATTGTATTCAATCGTGTAACGAACAAGGTATAACATTGATTGTGAAATATAATTTTTTTTTTTTTTGTTAGTTCATAATAGTGTGCTATAAGAGTGCGCGGCACGCAACAGCGAAAACGCCTAAACTGGCAAAACTACGACGATTAATGTCCAAATGAGGGCGTTTGATCCATCTTGATAAATCACCGGACCGAAACGCGCAACGATTAAGATCCCGCTTGAGTGATTGGACACGATTTTGAAAATGCGTTTTAATTTCAATCTAAAGCGTGTGCGATTAATGTTGACTTGAGCTGTTTGAATGACGTGTATTTACGCATAAATTATACATTTTTACCGGCTTACAAACTAATAGAGTGATGTTAAATCGCAGTCGTTCCCGTTTTGTTTTTAAATTTTCGATTGCGTTTCAAAAACCACGTACGCGTAAACACGCGTATTTGGTACTTTAAACCGTCGGTTCAATCTTTGAAATAAAACGTTCTAAACGTTTGACAAACTACTACAATTTTACTTGTTTTGTTTTTGTCTTTGCTTAATGGAAACAAATTTAATCTTTCAGATCGCTGGAGCCGGCTAAAGAATGGATCGTTGATTTTTTGACACCGGACAGTATGAAATACCCGAAGCACGAGACCAAACTCGGCAGGTCCTTAACTTTTAAAGGTAAACTACATGTTGTTGGTGACAGTAAACAAATAATTTTTGACAAAGTCAGTTTTAAAACATTCTTTCCTTACGAATCGAAGCTTTTCTTGTACAACCAATCAGCTTGTCAGGACTTGCGACGCACAAAATTCGCACGTTATTAACGCAAGTAAAAAATAAGTCAATTGAAAAATGACCTCTCTAAAGTAAGTACCATCCTGATGATCCGATTTGCTAAAAAAAAAAAATGGATACTGTACGTAGAAATCGGTGCACTTTCTGGTAGAAATTTCGTTAACGGTATGGAAAAAAAAAAAAAACACTTAAACGGATACGGTTCTGCCCACCACAAAGACCGCCGTCGATCCCGCCGAATGGATCGCCTCCCACGTAACAATGTAACACGACGTGTCCGCCGCGGCCTACGACCGACCGACGGTGTTGGTGCCCCCTTTTTACCGCAATATACGTCGCACAAAACGTTATTGTTTTACTTAGCGTTATGCGTGCTTTGACGACGACGTTCGCTCTTCGAGATCGGCAGTCTGGCTTCCGCTCCTAAACGTGTCGCGCACGCGAAAGTCGTTGCCGTTTTTTTGGGTGTCGCGAGAAAATGTCCGTTGAGATAATTATTACTGTTCCATTATAATCGCGACTTTGTGTGCCGGTCGCGAAATGGCCAATGCTCGCGGCCACTCGTACGCTTCGGAAAAATATACCAAATTGTCGTTCGATTCGATTTCCACGTTTTCCGTCGTCGTCGCGTTCCGTTTCGATGTTTTACAGCGCGACGGGTTCGCGCCGACGACTCCGGGGGGAGATCGTTTCACGGGGGGGAAAAAAACGTTTGATGACAATACGCGTGTACAACAACAACCGTAGTACGCGATATCTCTTAAAAATCTACGCGAAGAATAGTCGTAAATAAAATTAAAGTGATCGACTTTCCGTGGGAATTGTTCTTTTGGTAATTTTCTCGTGGAAAAATTTTTCATCGATTTAGCGAGATTTAAGTATTCAGATGGCCGGATGATGGCTGAAATCGATTTCGCATGAAACTGAATGTTTTCAGCGCGAAATGTTATAGATGTTCAGTTCGGTCAAACCACAGTCACAAAGTTCGTAAGTTGGAAAATGAATTAAGATCTATTACGTGTTAATAACACAAAAAAAAAAAGGAATTCGACTCGAGAATATTCTCGAGATGGCATTTTCTCTGGAGAATATTCTCCACTCCGCTCATCCACGAGAATTACATCACATAGTGATATATGTATTTACGAGGTTTCCACCACGACCATATCTCGATAGATTAATAACGCCGTTGTTGTTTTTTCCGCCCGCAGATTCGTCTCCGTGGTCGGCCGTCAGAGGGTCGCCGGAACTGCGGGCCTACAGCAGCATGCCGCGCGGCAGCGTGCCGTGGCCGCGGCGGGACGGCTGCAGAGTGGCCGCGCGTGGCGGCCGCGACGTCGGACCGCCGCGTCCGGCCGACGTTGAACCGGCCGCTGCGTCGACGACGGCGACAACGGACGACCGCGGCGAAGAGGCGCTCGCGGCCGACGTCACCGTCCACCTGGTGGACGCTTGTGGCCGCGTCGTCGACGTGCGGCCAGTCCCTCCCGAGGCGGACGCGACGGCGTCTTCCGGCGAACACGGCGGCGCGGAGCCCGTCGTCGCGGTGGACGGCGTCGGCGGCAGAGGAGAATCCGAAGACCACCGACGGAAGGGCGCGACTGCCGTCCCCTCCGCGGGATGCCGGTCCCTGGTGCGAGGGGAACACATTCCGCCTGGTAAGCTCGCCGTATATGCGAATACACCCGCGCGACGGCCGTTTTCAACGTTCCTGCTGTCTGTTCTTTGTTAAAAATCGTTTATTTAGGGACTCTAAATATAATAACAGAATTATTTCCACTTGCAAACAAAAATGTAGACCAATATCTTAACTTAAGTTTTTGTAAAGTACATTAAAATCTATTGCTCTGATGCATTGGTTTTTCTATTTTAAAATACGAGTAATATTATCGAATACGTACAACCGAGTAAATGAAGATGTTGCCTAACTAAAGCGCCTTAAAAACGACCGGTACACAATATTTTAAAATAAAACCACGGAAGTGTATTTTACGTGTACAGATTTGTAGTGTCGACCATAAAATAATCATTAAATCATTGTTAATTACCTGTACAAAAAAAAAAAAAAAACAGTATTTAAGCTAATTAATTGCATAGAATTAAGTTAGTTGTATAGATGTAGATACCTAAGTAAACACACACAAATTGATTTCACTGTAACTGTTACACTTAACCAGTCACTTTTCAATAGTTGACAAGCCCTAGAATATTGTTGGTTTAAACAGTTTTTGAATTAAACTATAAAACATAAAATTTGAATACACATTTTTGACACCTCATTTAGGTTTAAAGGCGTTATTAATAGGCTACTTAAACTGCATTTTCATGGAATATTCAAACAAAAATACGTTTTTTAGTTTTTATTTAGTTAATATCCTTTTATTAAAAAATATAAGTATAGTAATTATTATTTAAAAAAAAATTATTGGTGGCATAGTATCTTGGTTGAATTTGTATTTTTCGATTAGGTGACACTAAGGATATCATTATCATAAACTCCTTAAAAACGTTAATTATAATTTTTATACAATAATAGGAGTAGATTGCTCTATGTTATGCAGCAAATTCCTTAAAACCGAGGTTAAAATTACCTATATTGGAACCGGAACCTTACCAGAAACCTAACCTAATTTTCTCTTGAAACTCTATCAACCAAATTTTGGGTTTTAAAATAAACCCCCGAATATAACCATTTTCCTAATATGACATATCGATCATATTTATTTTCCACTTACAATGCAAAAGGAACTTAACTTTATAAAGTTTTTTTGTTATTGCCAACTATTAAAAATTTGAACATTTTTTTTAAATTTTTGAAGTTTTTTCTTTTATGAGTATAAAACTATTGAGGTTAGTTGATGACAAATTAAAAACATTGTTTTTCGCAATCAAGGTACGCTTCTTAAAAATAAAACTAAATAAAATTCTCAATGATATTTCCATAACAATTTATTTACAAAATAATAAACAGTTTTTACTATACATGGATAAAATTGACTGTAAATGTTTCTCTGACAAATAAAACTTTTATAGTAGCTCATAGAATCACTCTTAAATTTCCTAAAATACATAGTATTGATGGGGGTCCAGATTTTCATTCACAAATTCATTTTCGAGGAAAGTGTTTCTATCGCGTAGAATCGCGATTAATCGATTTTTCTAACTGATGGAATACAATATTTTACACTCTGCCGCAGTCCGCTATGAACGTTTTTCAATACTTAAATCATAATACAAATTTAAAAAGTAAATCTTAAGCTTTTTTTTTACCCACTTGCTTGAAATCAAATAAAATTCTAGTCTTAACGCGGGCTGTCAATTATCATTGTGTATTCGATCAGTTTAAAGGAATAATTTTTTATCGATTTTCAGTGATTCTACATAATTTGAGAAATTTTCTCGTTAAGTTGTTTGTATAAATATATTGATGCCATTTAAATTGCCTACGTTTTACCCCTTAATAAAGAGTTTGGCGCTATTTCCTACTCTAAACTTGACAATTGTCGCCCTCCAATGTTTTTGTATCGTACGATAAGAGTAGGTTACTCGATAGTTTTTTTGATAAGGAATATTCTCCCGTCTTTTGTAGAATCGACGTAGTAGAATAATTTTTTTTTTAAAAAAGAAATGAATTAAACAACTTCCTAAAGATTTTACAATTTTTGATTTTATCGCTCAGAGCCCCCTGCAAAAATACTAGTAAAAAACTTTAAAAAATTCCAATGCGCCTTGGAAAAGGCCTATTTATTATTGTGTCCAACAGAAAAATCCAATTACGAAATACTCGAACCATTTTTCGAGACGTGACAGATTTTGCACTGGTGCCGAACCCTGAAATCGTTGAGAACCTTAACCAGACCCCGAATCCGTTGTCGACGGGCACCTGTCGCGGACGAAAAAAGAAAAAATAATAATAAGAAAAACAAACCGTTCGCGCGGCCGGCCAGTTTTCCCGTCCTCTCTCCCCGGGCCGCCGTCACCGTCGTCGAGGTGGTTAACCTTGCGCGGCCACTTCTTTCGGCAATCCGTCCATTGTGTGTGCGTGTGTACGTTCGCTCGCCGCGCGGCCTATTGCCATTGTTGTTGCACATTATGCGTTCATTTGTCACACCCGGGGTTGCCAAGTCTTCCGTGCATTGTGCAGTTAACCCCCCACGTACCGTCATCATCGCAGTCCTTACCGTCATCGGCTAGCTGATCGGGACGCCGTTGTGGGAAGAAGAATGAAAATCATGTTTGTTATCCAACCGAGTCGCGGACGCGTTTGGTCTAAATTTTCGTACGTTATAAATTTTAGATTCGCTAGTGGTTTTACAATGATGTTTTTTTTTCGACGTATCTCTGTACAATTTCGAAAATAAAGTTTCGTTTAACTACTTCCTATTGGCTGTTTACAACCATTTTTAGACTTTCCGGTTTTTCCTCTCGCAGACGGGTCAGTTTTTTGACTTGAACGCGCACCGCCGTGGTGTCACTCTCTAACTACGTACCGAAAATTTTGAAAATCGCACCGTATTTTGCGCTATATAAATAACGTTTTCAACAGTTTCGATCACACCATTCTCTTTTAGTTTTTAAAATATTGTTAATGTTGCCATTACAGTTGCTGAAGAATACATTTTTTGTGCAGTTTCTAAAATTTAAATCCAGTTTGGCTTCGAAAATCATATTTTTTCTAGTTAGTTTAAAAATTGAACTTTCGTAACCAGCCGTCCACTACGATAATAATTATAACGATCGAAACGGCCCGTTTTTATCGCAAAAGTGGTGTGGTCTCTGGGCCGACCCGTTTCGAGCAAATTTAGCCCAAATAAGGGTAGGACAAAACTTTTTTAAAGGCCAGGGATGGGCAAACGCATACTCAATGCGTGCTCTATCGCCTAGTCGATAAACAGTTTTTCGTATAGTAGTAGTGTAGTTCGAACTATACCATTTTCCGTTTTCAGTTTTATTCTTTACATTCAAAGTACATATACCATATTAGGAGCGTAAAAATGTTGTATAGATTGCTGGCGCATATGAGTTTTTCAATAAACTATAATCTGTCCGATCGCGTTTTATTAATTCTTTACGTACGTTGTATCGGTTTTATGCATCTTTATGTTACACGTAATGTATCTCGATGTTATCTCATCTATTCGTGCATTTTATATCTTGTGTATAAATTATAAATATTTAGGCCTATTTAACGAAAGAGTTCTTTTATACGTTTTTAGATTTCGCGTTAGTCTTTTGTCTGAAGCAATTTCTCGATACGTTATATCGGTGCAGTTTACGTTGTAGTAACGAGTTCTCGAAACCTTTATTAAAATACGCTTTTGTATCCTTTTCGGAATATTATACTTTACGAAACACCTAAGGTCTCTTTTTTTTTATTTCATACCCGCTACGATAATAACTGGTACCTGGAATTTATTTTTATGAAAAACTTAATTAAATTTTCTTTTGAAAACGAGTGTCGGCCAATTTTATTTGCTGTAACATGCATAACAACATATTGTATTTTACATAAATACATATGTATTTTGATAAACTTTTTTTTTATCCGAAAGACGAGAACAATTTATCGTTGGTAGGACGAAAGCCCGAATTTTTTGTGTTTCGAAATTTTTAGACTATGTATTGGAAAATCTGTTGTCAAGCTTGTAATGAACTTTCAAAACTGAAAATTAAAAACTTAATGGAACGAAAAGGCAATGCTTGAAATTCTATATTTTGTTCATAATCGTTCAAAATGTATTTAAATTTTTTTTCAAATTAGTTTTACTCTTTTCAGAGAGAGAGAGAGATAATTTTGACACGAACAAAGTTTTTTTTCAACAAATATCGGGTTCTCTTTTAATATGCAAAACGTTTTCGTTTTTAATTTTGTTCCTCGATAATTTTATTTCTAAAAGCGCTGTATAATTACATCACAGTTTATTACACAGTAAATATTATAAATCGCACGTGTGTGTCTGATAACAACACCAGAAAAGCGTCAATCCTTACAAATAATAATATTGTTTCCGGTTGTTTTTATCATATTCTTACATCGCCCGAGTACAATAAATATTTTTTTACGTTTTGTTATTCTTTTAAGGACAGAGAAACTATATACCGGGTTACAAAATAATATTATCGTTAGCGCAGAGAATGAACTTGGTCGTTAATGAACGGATTTATCCTCTCTTCCTCTCATAACTGCAATAATGTTATAAAATTATGTGGTAAAAATATTTTTCGAAACAAAAAAAAATCACTATCGTGTAAAAGTTCATTTCACGGGTAGTAATATAATTAAAGAATAAAGATTATTCTCATCTTCTCTTTTCGATTGACACTAAACGCAATATGATTTGGTAGCAGCTGTTATTATTACTGGCTCCGAACGAAATTTTATCTCGCAAATTTTAGATTGATCGAGTAGATACACATTCATATAACGGTGTGTGTATTTAACTTGAAATGAAATAAAAAAACATCTTTGGTCGTCAACCGCGATAAAAAAAAAAAAAAATGGTAGCTTCGAAAATGTATTATAGTCTAACGATATCAAATCTAAAAGCCAGACGTCTTTAAGAAAGCGCTACTTAACAGTGAACATGATACCAATATGTTTTTGCCGGGGAAAATAAAAAACGATTATAACTTAACCGTCAAAGGATGAAAAAATTTGTTTCGTTGTTTGTGTATCGTACGAATCAGTTCGAGAATAAAGCTTGTCAAAACGTCCCGCCACTGCACGACTGTCAATCGCACGATATTTTTTGTTCAACAATGAACCGTACGAAAAAAAGTTTCCCGCCAAAGTCGTAGTATCACCCCTATTCGGAAGTGTAAAACGATAATTACTTAATAATAATATAATGTGATTTTTCCACGTCACTGCCGGGCAGTTTATACAACTATATTATTATTATTACACGAAATCGGAGACTCGACTGCTGCGCGACAGGTGGACGAAAATCTGTTACCCGAAATGTTCGTCCACGAAAAATCCATCGGTTCGTAATATCAAAAAAAAAAACACGCGTATAACCTCATCGACACTAATGAGAAGAGTGCGCAACAGTCGAATCCGTAATTTCGAATTCGAGCGAACATTTTGGAAACCCTGAGTACTGATTTTTGTCCACCATTCGCGTTGCGGTCGAGTCTCTAATTTCGTGAAACGCACTGTAGACACTGTGCAGCACTCACGCAGATGCTGAATGACTGTCGAAATATTAGTTATTGGGACATTTTCACAATCGAGAGATAACAATCATTCGAAATGTTTAGTTCAGATATTGATCGAGATAGGTCGCTTGATCAAAACAACAGATATATTGACTAATATTACGCTAGTGGTGGTCGAATTAGTAAAATTAGTTTCACGTATGGGCTTTTCAGTTTTAAATTGGCTTTTCAGTTTTAAATTGGTACAGATTTTCACTTCACATCTTAAATTTCGGCGCCGCGCCGTCCGTACCGAACGAACGATCGTCGTTTCGTGGACACCGTGTTCGATGTACATTTCGAGATCAAGAATTTATCGTTTTAAAAACGACTGGATTATAACTGGATCGATTATTATTTCAGTAATCGAAATCACTCGATTAAGAAGCCCATCACTGCGGATATGTGCCACAAAATCTATTTTTTTTTCTTTTTTTTATACCTTACATTGGGTTCTTTTAAATTAACATCTGTTTTCCGCAACGCAACGTCCATTGTTCATCGATGTCCGCCGGTCGTCTGGTTTCGTAACCGTGGAAAACGGCAAAAACGGTGTGCTGCTCACCGAGGATGAGTGGGTAGTGATTACATTGTGTTACGGTGCGCGCGTGTGTGGTCTGTGAAATGCAACATTTTTGATGATCAGTGTTATGAGCACACGTTTATTGTCGCGGGCGAAGATATTTTTTTTTTCTACGTTGTTTTTTTCATTACAACCGCGGTTTCGGCGACGTGTAACATGTATTGTAATGTTACAACCGCGGCTTTTTAGACGACGAACAATCGCGTTGCGACGTGGTGGTGGTGGTGGTGGTATACTGTCATCGTCGTGTTAGAAAAAGTTGAAAAAAAGTTAAAAAAATAAAAAATTCAAAACAAAACAACACAGCATAATATAAACGAGTTTGATCGTAATAGATAACACACTCTTTGGCCAAATCGCATTCTCAGTTTGCGTAGTCGGAACCACGCGGTGCTGCAACGACAATACAGCGTTGTAATTATTATACTATAGTGATTTCAAACTCGTTGTAACACGTCTAATTCTCTATCGATAGTACGCATTAAAAACGAAAAATAATCCATGCTGCAGTAATTTTTTTCGATTTTCCAATAATAAATATTATTTCACTGTCTCTGTAGTAATCGTAGAAAAAAAATTTTAAAATATAGACTACTTACCTGTATTATTTTAGTTCAATATCCACCGGTTTTGGATTATGGTTGATCGATGACGTGTTTCTTCTGGTTTAATTTGGACGACGATATTCCTGCTGTTTTCTTTTTTTTTTTAATCGACGCTCCAATTAATTTTTTTTTAAGCTTACCTGGTACCTACTTTTCTTCAATTTAAATACGAGTCCAGAAAGACGGTGTTACAGTATAGTTTGTTTTTAAACAATCTTACAGACCCCGTACAGCTTCTTTCACCGTTTCACGTTTAACGAGTTTAAAAATCGAAAGTCGTTTCGCGACATTAAAAAACGTTGTGCCTTCGACTGTTATTGAAATTCGAGTCTCTCCACAACCTATTTGATAATAAAAAATTGGAAAATATAATCGCGTTTTTATTTTATAGTAACCATACTCCGTCATAATATCAGGTCACTCGTTTTAACATAACGCTTCGGAACGGTGTAATGTAGTGTTTACAAAATTTATGTTTTCTCGCGGACATCTTACACGAATTATGATGACGCATGCGGTGAGCCAAAATATAAAACACGATCGACTTACGATATTTCTGCGCACAATAATAAACTATCGTAATTTGTTTGTTTCAATCACATTTTTTTTTTTTTTTCAATATAATTATTACGGTACGCGTTGATGTGCGAGTGAACAATTCGTAAATTATTTACGTAAGCAACTGTTAGTCTCGTCGTTTCCAACTAAATAACTATTGATTTTCCGTGACACTAAACGCAAAAAAAAAAAAAAAAAAATTGCACGTACAGAAATCATATACCATGATGTTATAGGACGTATCAGACAATTATAACAAGTGTTTTCAAACGTAATGAAACAAACGTGTCGAAAAACGCGACTTTTCCGGCCGTTTACAGGTGGATAAGTTATTAATTTTTTTTTTTGCAATCTTTCCCCAGGAGTGACGCCGCCGCGAAGCAGGCGGTTTCTTCGTCGGGAGCAGCCTTCGTTCCTGTCCGAGGACGTTTGCTGGTCGGTCGGCCGGTCCAAAGACGACTACCGGCTGGTGTTCCTGAACGGGACCGACTGGTCGTCGGACGACGGCGGCGGCGGCGGCCGACGGACGTCTTCCAGCCTGTCGGCCGACGACGACTGCGACTGGGACTACTTTATGGCCGGCCCGGAAGACGATAACGACCGGCCGCAACAACAACAACAACAACAACAGTGGCAAACGGCCGCAGGTGGCGCAGGTAACGTCGGCGGCGGCGGCGGTAGTGGTGGTGGTGGTGGTGCGGGCAACGACGACCGGTTAACCGACTGCGGCGGCGGCGGCCGCGATGCCGGCAGTAAACCGTGCGAGACTGACGCGCGCGCCACGACGTTCGTCCCGGTCGTGTTGCCGTTCCCCGTGTTCGTGCCGGTGCCGATCGTCGTGCAGTCGGAACGCACGCTGACCGCCGCGTTCGCCGACGTTTTGACCGAATACTTCCGCGGCCGGGACGCCGGCGGTGCCAGTGCAGCCGTCGCCGGCGGCATCGCGGGGCCAGACGGCGATAGCGAAAGCGTCGCCATGCCGGAGCCACCACCGTCGGCCGCGGTGGTGGTGACCGTCGACGCCGAAGAAGACGACGGGCCCGCGCTGCAGGCCGTGTACGCGGCCGCCTTGGACGCGAAACCGCCGCAGCCGACGCACAACGACGTCGAGATCGGGTACTATTCCACGTCGCCGTCCGACGATTCGGACGACTCGGACGCGCGCCACGTGGCCATGTCGTACGACGTGAACGACAGCCCGGACGACGACGACGACGACGACGAGGACGACGGGTGCAACGTGAAACTGTCCAGCATCCTGGTATCCGCGACGGCGGACGTGAAGCGTGCCGGCGCCGCGACCGCCACCGGCAGCAACAACAGCAGCGCGTCCGACGAGTTTTCCGGCACCGAGTCCATGGAACAGATACCGGTGGACGAGACGCCGCACGCGGGCGCGTACGGCAAGTTCACCAGCCTGGTGATGATCACGCGGGACGAGAGACCGCCCGTGAACGTGGTCACCAGCGACACGACCAAGATAACGGTGCCCGACGGTGTCGCGGACGGTGGGTACAAGCTCACGTTGGACACGTCGGAGCCGGCCGACGAGGTCGTGGTGACGGTCGTGACGGGCGGCGACACGCTGTCGGCGGTCATCGCGCTCGAAGAGGGCCTGGCGGACGACGATTCGTGGGTGGAGGAGGACTTGGACCGGGACGATTTCAAAAACGAATCGTCCGAAGGCGAGGAGATGATGTCGTTCGAGGAGGAGCCGCCGGAGTACAGACGGTCCGCGTTGGACTTTACGTTGCACACCATCGTCGAAGAGAGCTGCGAGGAGAGCGAAGCAGAGTCCGAACGGAACAACCAGACGGAGCTGGAGAAATACTTTTTTTTCGGTCTCTGCGGCGGCCAGGATCCGCAAGACGCCAGCGGCCAAAACGCGGACGCGTTTTCCGAAACGAGTTCCGTCG
This sequence comes from Hormaphis cornu, assembly GCA_017140985.1. Lineage (NCBI taxonomy): Eukaryota > Metazoa > Arthropoda > Insecta > Hemiptera > Hormaphididae > Hormaphis > Hormaphis cornu. Next base: position 14,718,596 of record CM029359.1, read on the forward strand.
TCAGCGAGTGTTTCGAATCTCTGGAAAGTATCGAGACGCAACAGGCGCAGCAGCTGGCCTGCGCCGCTGAGAAGGCTCTCGGCTCTCGGCTGGAACGGTATTTTTTGACCGAGTTTATGGGTTTCGATCGGAGACCCGATTCGGACGGCAGTGTCGGCAGCGACAGTCCGGAACACAGCCCCGAGCAGAGGAGAAAACGGTTGGTCAGAGCCCGAGGGACGGGACGCCAGAGTTCGTCGCTCGACAATCTCGCCGAGTCCGAACAACAGGTTGTCGTCGACGTTCAGTCGCAGGAAAACGAAGACGCGTCGACGAGCACCGATTCTAACGACGAGTCAAACGCGCTGTTTGAAAAAACTGACGGTCAGTTCGATACGGTAAAAAAGAGCAAAAAGAAGAAGAGGTCTGTCGTCACGGGTCCGCCGTTAGAAACGTTAGAAACCGAGGACAACGTAGACGACTCGAGTGTCGTGGTGGACGACGCGCCGGAAAAGAAGACGGAGAACGCGGACGTGTCGGAAGAAAATGTATCGGTTCCAGCGACGGGAAGCGATAATAAAAGACCACCACCGAGCGGCGCGGAGAGTTTGATTCGAACCGACAGTTTCAATAACTGGAGCTCGGACGAAGAGACCAACTTGATGATGTCGAAAATGAGGGCGTTCTTCAAGACGATGCTGGCGAACCAACCGAAACCGGACGAAGCGCCCGGAGAAAAAAGTAAACCTCCGCAATTGGTCAAATTCGAATCGGAACTGACGAGGTTGATGAAAACCGTGCCGGGCATCAGAGACGAGCAAGTCAAGGAAATAGTCGAGTATCTGAGTAGCGAGGACACGTGGAGCGATTCGTACGACTCGTCGGATTACACGAGTTCCGACCTGGAAACCGGGTCCGGGCTGCAGGACGAAAACTGCAGAGACGCGGCGTTCGTGTACCAAAAGCTCATGGCCTCGTTGAGGAGGATAGACGTGCCGAGTTCCGACTCATCCGCGTCCAGGAACTCTCCGCCGCTCGTCACCAAAGTCATGCAGCACATCGGGAGCCGGCTCGTCGCGTTGATGCACGCGGTTTCCGAAAACCCCGGCACGCCCCGCGCTTCCTCCAGGTACCACCGCAGACGATCTCATCAACACAGAGCGACGGCCGCCGCCGCGACCACTTACACGGAGGAAGAAGACGACGGCGTGGAACGGTTCGACTGCAGCAGCAGCAGCAGCCCGCTGCCCAGGTCCAAATCGCACGACCCGCTGCAGCTGGAAGAAGCCCGGCAAGAGGCCAGCGACAACGAGAGGTTCAGCTGGAGGGGAAGCTTCGAGTCGACGCTGATGATGTCCGACTCCCGGACGCGGTTGACGTCCAGTGGCGAGAGCTGCGTGACGCTGGCCGCGAAGAGGCGTTCCGCCGGCGACCTGTTGATAAAGAGCGCCAACAGCAGCCGGGAACAGCTGGACCGCGTGCGATCGTGCGGCAGCATCGGCGGAAGCGTCGAGGACCGCATCTGGAGGAACGGCAGGCGGCGCGGCAGCGTCCCCGACAGCGGAGACTCGGGCGGCGACTGCAGCGACGACGCGACCGGCGGGCCCAACAACGGTCCACCCAAGTCGACCACGCTGCCCCGAAACCTTCAGCAGCAGCAGCAGCAGCAGCATCAAGCCGTCGCCTCGTCCAACACCAACTCGTTGCCCAGGCTTCCCACCAGCCCGGCGCCGGTCCCTAGCCCGTTGACGGGCATCTACAAGGCGCACAGCGTGCACCAGTTCAACGTGAAGTCGGCCCGGTACCGGCCGCCCGGGTACAAGAACGCGGCGACGCCGCCGCGCAGGGAGTACAACAACCGCAGGAGAGCGGCGCAGCATCCGGGAGCTGCGGCCGCTGCTGCTGCTGCTGCTGCTGGACAACCGACGTCCGTGTCGCCGTCGCTGTCGTCGCCGGCGTTGTCCAACTACAATAGTTCCCAGTCGCCGTTGCTGCACGCCGGTAAGTCTTGTGCCAAATACACCGTTCGGTTTTTATAACACTGTTGTTGTCATCGGTGCGAAATTGGATTGACAATCGATCTGTGTTCCAAACCACGAGTTTTTAAGGGACACAACGAAGCGTTTTATAGAAATGAATGGGTGGTGCGCGCTGCTTCCCAGTACGACGAGCACTGAATTTACAAGTCTAAAATACTAAAATTACAAGTCTCGTTATTGTACAGTCGCGTTTTCGATTCGCGCCTTCTATGATACGCTATCTGTACGCGCGTGTTATTATTATACTCGGGGGGGGGGGGGGCCCATCTGGAAGTATAGATTGTTCCAGATGGACCGGCGGCACCCATAGAAATTAATGGATTTTTCTGCTGATGGCATTCGTTTGTTATAAAACAAAAATAAATAATTCGGAACTTTTCGATTTCACTTGATAATACATTATTATTTTATGTTAAAATAGTTCGTTTGGTTGTCTACAACAGTCTGAAACTAAATAGTACGGACTATATTTTTTTTGTTTTCAACCAGGAATATTTTTAATAAAATCTGTTCGTACGTTTTAAATTTAAACTTAATTTTTTTATTTCAAACGTACAGAGTAATTTAAATAATTTCGCTTTCAGGTTCTGAAATAACAGTACGATTTGTGAAATGTGGATTACACATTATACAACGTATGTTATACTTTGTCAATGATTTTTTTTTATCCGTGGACGGGTGTCCTGAACTTTCGGGAACCCCCCCAACAATAATTTCCGTCACATAACCGGCTGCCACGTGGAGTCTGCGCATCCTTATTCGATAGTATAAAAATGTTTTTCTCCAAAGGGCCGGTGGAAGGGATGGAAAAAATGTTTTTCAGTACTCTTAGAGCTCACTCCGTCCCTGAACTTGTTCCATAGTTGTGCCCATTTTTTTTATTAATTCGATTGCAGCGAAGCCACTGCACTGCTGTCCGTTCCGCCACAGTTTAGAGAGAGCACGACCGCGGAACGCGACCTCATCGCGCGCGGGTACGTTTGACGGAAACGCGGTGTGTAATAGACCGTCGCCGGCAGAAGTACAAATAATAAACTCTACATTATAACGCGTATAGACGACATCACAGTGGCGTACCCGGGAATTCTTTAAGGGGGTCCAACATTTGTATTTCACGTGTATAATATTAACTGTTATATTATATTAATTTATATCTTGAGCCGTATCAGATTAAATTTGAATCGTACTTATAAAACGAATTTTAATGTTGAAATTTCAATAGGGGGGTCCGGACTTGGGCACGCCCCTGGACGACGAGCTCGGGACTCCTGTCCGCTTCGACGGTGGGCAATCGATTGTAGAATGTAAAAATAAAAATAGTGCAGCGTGGTGTGATGTTGCGGACGGAATGCGACGTCTTTTTCATTGCGCTGGGCGGTATTGGGTGTTTAATGCAAATCTAATGAAACACAATAACGGTCGTCGATAATGGTCGTTAAAAACAATGCGTTTGGAAACAATAATAATACCTATAACCGCGCGAACGTGTGGCAAAAGGCTCAGTGTCGAGTATTGTATGCAAAAGAAACACAATATACGATATTACGCGTTTACGCGATTTGACGTGCGGTTTCGTTTTATACTTGGCGAAATCTACACCGAGCAAAATAATACTATTATTATAGTGTGTATGTGTAATGGGACAACGATATTTTATAACGACGTGTATCGCGTCGATAATAAACGATCGGAAACGCGTGATATTTGAGTTTTTTTCCCAAAAAAAATGTATCTACAATAAAGTGTTTTGTCTCTACGCGTGTAAGAGAGCGTGGAAAACAAGACGTACTTACACCCAAACACCAAAATGTTCCATAATTTCAAATCGCCATTTTTTTTAACTATTTTGTAGTCGTTTTTAAATATGTATGTATTATAGTTCCTTTTCGATTCACCCGTTGCAGTTATTTTTCTATAGTACTTTATTAATCAAACAACTACAAATTCTTAAAAAATAAAAATATAAATGCTCGATAGAAAATAGAGACGAGAATCTTTTTGATTTTAAGTATCTGCAGATTCTTAACTGATTCGAATTAGTGTTCCGATTTCGGTTCTAAATATCGTATTTTAACTGCAGTTACGACTCTTGAACCGATTCTTTTCTCCGACTTGATGGACATATTTTTCGCCACCGTAATAGTGATGAAAACGATTTCGGTACGCAGTACCAGAATATAAAACGTATTTACGATTTAAATTTTCAAACAATAGTTTTTGTTAAAATAACGTGTCCCTCCTATACTCACTGTAAGTTTTAATATTAGTATAATATACTTGAAACCCTAAAAATGTGTGTTTACATTCGTAATTTAACAAACTTGAGACATACTTACTCTGTATGTTCTGTGTGTATATTACAATAGTGACTATTTACTATCAAATTCGTTGGCGGTTTATATACATTGTTTATACCTCTAATATAATTGCTCAAAATTATCGATTTCCTGTATAAAGTAAAAACATAATATCAACTGCTATTTTGCGTACGTACAGATTTTCGTGCAGGACGATCTAAGTGCAGAACAAATCAGGGAAACGTAGAGATTTTGTTTTCGCTAAACTTGCAACTGTCGTTGCAAAAATCGTTTTCATGAACAATGTTAGTTATAAAATTATTGCCCGACAGAACAAGACTCGCGTGTTAGATATACTGTACGCGTTAATCAACGAAAATATCGCGTTCGATTTTTTCAATTGGTAGTACAGAATAGTTTTTCTTTCGGTCATCGGTACTACTGTATACAGTCAATGTGCAAACGATTGATATAGATCGAACTTGATTTACACGCATAACGTCTGATAATACACGGGTTTCTCGTCCAGAAGATGCTCGGCTTTTTTTCAACAAATTTTTTTCTCCAGACGCTTAACTGAAAAGGCACGACTTAGTAAATATGGTGTAATTAATATTATACACGATTGAAATCGTCGATTTTTTTTTTATTTTCCTCTTTGTCTAATGTCATCCCGAAACTAAAGGGTTTTTTATACGGAATCTAGTGGTTTTATTTTTCCAACGTAGCATACCGATTGTGACCTGTACTGATGCGATCCGAATTCGGAAAACTGACTTGAACTCGTCGTGTAAAGTCCACTCGAAAACGAGACCTTTCCATATTTTTTATTTTCTACAGTTTTTAAGAAATCAAAATTGAAAAAAAATTTATCTACGAAATGAAATTTGGATATGTCAAGACCGCAAATCGAAAACTGTTGAAAAGTCGTGATCACAAGTCTAGTATACCCGATGACTAATTCAAAATATCTGTCCTCGGAATATTGTTATCGTGCCATTAGATCGATATCGTTACGTTGGAAACAGAAAACGGCTAAACAAAAAAAAAAAAACAAAAAAATCGTCGCTTCCCCTGGCCGTTGACTCGACGAGACGGCGCGGCGTGCTTGTTTCTCATCGTTTTTTAGCCGTCCGAACGTTGCGTGTTTGACCGTAAAACGGAATTATTTTCGTTTCTCACGGCCTCACCGGTTATCTCGCGCGACAAACCGACTGACGGGCACTGCGACAACAATAGGTGATGAGGGCAGAACCGGCGTAAAATGTGCGTTTCGAGTAACACAAAACATAGACCAAAGTTAAAAACGGCGACCTAACGAATCCAAACGAAGAATAAAATTTGATAACATAACAATAATCATATTATTATGAATATTTACTAAAAAAAGGAGATTTGGGACCTCGATTTTTCCTCTCTGTTGATCACACTGCACAAATAATAGGAACCTTTGCGATTCGTACCGATGGATCTAATGATGCGATGTTCAAAAAACTGATTTGAATTCGTCAAATTCGATTTCGTGAAGTCTGCTTAAATTATTAACTTTTAAAACTTAGGACAAAAAAATAACGCGCATCATCAGATCGATCGGTACGGTTATCGTGTTCCGCGTTTAAATTCCTATATGATTTGTGCACGATGTAGACTGCAGTGAAGAAAATCGAGGTTCCCCTTTTAAAATAAATGTAATTTATTTTCGGGTCGTTTCAATTTAGTGTATTCCGTTTCCCATGGTCGGACACGAAACAAACAACCTTAATTATTATCCCTTTATGGAAAAATTTTACCATTTTACATTTTTTATTTTTGTTAGAGAACCATCTCGGATCAACTATCTGTCTTTTGAGGTATCGTACGATATAATCGGAGCATTTTTTCTACTAGAAAAAGTGATTTACAAAAAAAAAAAAAAAATCTAAATCGACGTGTAAAAAACACGTTTCCCGTAATTATTCGTGCCTCCCATTAGAAATACACGGCCGCTCAAAACAACGACAATTTCGAAGCTCCATAACTCCCTCAGAAATCATCAAAATCTACTGACATTTCAGCGGAACACTCATAAGACCCTCCTAAATGACATGTATGAATTTCAAGTCGATCGGAGCGATTCGAAAAATTGGCCCTTTTTTTTTTTGTTTTCCTCAGAACTTCGAAAATAATAAAAAATTTCAAAAAACGCTTCAAATAAAGCACCATCTTGGATCCATTATCTATCTTAAGGCATCATACGTTAAAATTGGTGCAGGTTTTCTACAAGAACTTTTGATCACAGAAAAAAAAAAAATATAATTATAAAACCAATACATTCTTCTTCGCTAACGCTCAGAATCATGCCATAAAAATACAACGCGGGCGACCGATGCGATATAGATCTGCGCGTAACGTAACCGACGATTCTTTCAGAATGGATTCGTTTTACCGTGTTAAATTCAAAATTTATAACTCGTGAAATGCAAAATTATACCGCGTGATGTTACGAACCGTTGCGTCCCGATCCAATTTATTCATTTTTATAGACTTTTTCCGTAGTAGACACGCGTAGATTTATGGGTCTGTTTTTTTTTTTAAAACGGAACAGCGCACCGGGTGTCTGCACCCAAATTCAAATTGACGCTACAAACTTTTGTGATTATCAAACTCGCACAGTGTACATGCGCACAGATTATTTGTATGCACGTATATGTTATGATAATATGATTGATTTTAATCCTAGGCTACCCAAATTTTAAACAATAATATTGTCCTCGCACTTGACGACAATGTAATTATAATGTTTTAGCCTTAAAAATAACGTGTAACGCTATATATTTATTATTATATCTATTTAAAAAAAAAAGGATAAATAATTTCGCGTTGTAGTGTTCACGCAAACGTCGAGTAGCTTTATTTCTTTTATTTCTTGCATCTCTGAGACACACTACCGGGTACCATCGTTCATTGTTTTTGAATTGTCTAAAAATACGTGCAGGCCTTGAATACCGTCACGTTTTAACACAATATCGTCGTATTATGATTTATGATAGTATATTAAAAAAAAAACACGTAGTATGTTGTCTTCAACAAAAATATATTTTTCGCTATATTTTGTCAAGATTTCAACAAAAACCATTGAATTGAAATTAAAATGTTCCGTAAAACCTTAAACTTTCAACTTAAAGACTCGACATTTTAACACTAGTTTTACAATATTGTAAATACGTAGTAAAAAAAAAATTAGAAAATTTCGATTTTTATGTTGACATCTTTATGCGCATCGTTATTTTTTCATGTTTTCATATAATGACTGCTTAAAAAATGTATCAAGTTTGTTGACATTTTTACACACGATTGAGCGAGTTTTAAACGCCATAAACGAGTTAAACAATCATAGCTTAACGAACCGTGTACAAAACTTAAAAATGTTCAACACTTTGTGTACGTTCTGTGTTAAGTTGAACATGAAGTTTTCGTATTTATAGTTTGTCAACAAGCTTCACACAACGTACCTAAATGCGTTGAAAATTTTGATAATCGTTTGATTTTTTTCTTATTTGTTTTACGCTGTTCTAATGTTCGTTCTTCTCCAATTTTCTTCAAAAAATTACTGAAATCGATCGAAATGTTTACACACTATCGGAGTGAATCGCAATTCAAACGTCTGTTAGGTAGAGAACTTTCAAGTTTTAAATTTTCCCGAGTGTTGTATTTTTCGTAATCCATCGTCGCCTACGAGTTGAACATAAAACGTCGGCGACGGCGGAAATTTCATTAAATTTTTAGGGGGGGCCCATCATTACTTAAAATTTTGAAGTTTTGAGACCCGTGTACAAAGCATAGGTGTATACAGTTTTTATGAACATGGTGACTTAATTTTCGAGAGAGAACTAATGAAGTTTTTAAGGGGCCAAGCCTTCCGATGTCTCTTCTCCGATTCGACTCGCCCGAAGAATTTTATTCCTTATTTTATATATTTTTTTTTAAATTAAATGATTTTTTTTGGATCACCGGCGTACATCGTGTGTGAACTCTAACAATATCACCAGGTGCTCGTGAACGGTTTGTGTGTACAAGTCAACAGCCGCGTGGGTGTGTGCGTACCTACTACGCCAGGTGTAAATACAGACACGCGTGCGCATGCAGCCCTACATTAAAACGTACTCGTATTAACCAGTGCTCCTCTTTTTTTCTCTTTTTTTTTTTTTTGGTTATGACATCGTTTCCATTATTTATCGTGAGGCTTCCTTCAGTAAGCGCTTCCGTGACCTCGTTCGACTTGGGTACTGCAGCAGCAGGCATTACCTAATGAAAAACCGTTAAAAATTATATTAACGCTGCGGTTAAACGAACCGAGATAAAGGAAAAGGACTTTTTTAATCGTTCATTGTGCGTGGCGTGTGCGACGTTAAAACTTTCCTATCAACGTTTCGAGTTTTTTCGGGAACGATCGTTTTGACACACTGCGCCTAGGTACTTTTATTATATTCAACATTTAAAGTGTAAACAAATTTTAAGCGTACAACTGCCGTCTCACGGTGGTTTTGACACCAAAACTGTATAATCGAAATATTAGTCGTGTATATAATATATTCGTCGATTTTTCCTGATTATAACTTCGATGTTCGGATTTCAGAAAGTTGATACGCTAAGTTCCGTTTGTGTTCAACTGCAATAGCAGTTTTTAATCACGTTGTATAACGACGACACGTGTGAACACGCGTATTATGAAATTTTCGGTAACCGCAACCGCTGCGGCAAGCAAAACAACATAACAGTCTTATACGCGTATAATATATATATATGTTTTCTACCACGATTTTTAGAGACTGTTTTCACTTTTGACATTCGTCAGTAAAAGACTTTATAAACTTTCGTTTTCTCATCACTTAATCGTTGAAAAAAAAATATTGTACTATGCACACTCTTCTAAAACAAAAGAATGCAGCGATATGAATACATTCGTAAGACTTGTGCGCTTGCGATTCCGTGTGATCAGTCGTCATTAATTTGTACCGTATAAAAATGACGCTTGAGTTTAGCATGTGGGGGGCTTACCTACATTTTTTTTTTTTTAACGATCGTCGTATTTTATTAGGTAATTTAATTTTTTTTTTTTGTTACTACCTTTATAGTCGGTTTTCATCTAGGCCCACTCATTCTGTGCAACTCACTCGTATGTGTTATAATATGAACCGCCAGGTATATCTTAACGCCCCTGACGTAAGCAATTAAAAATGTTACGAACCACTGTTCTCCGGTGCATTGTGCGTGTCGTTTGCCGCATAATAAACTGCGGTGAACTCGTCGGTATACTAATTATGTACGTAATCCTACGGTCCTGTTCAAAAGCAGCGAATCTGCAGTCTCGGACGAACGTATACTTTTGTGTGTATTATGTCTATAGGTGTACGAACGCCGTATTATATTTACCAATAACTGTAAAACTGACTGTGTCATAATAAAATACGTCCGGGGTCTCGAACAGAAAAAATTTAGGGACGGACTATTTTTTTGAAACAAAAATGTTTTCGCAACAATAATAATTGCCGAGGAATAACTGCAAAGCGTCGAACCCGCCTGTATATAAAAACTCCAAAACGTGCGCGGTGTTCTTTGTCTCTTACTCTGTCAATATATGGGTCAGTGAGCCATACTCTGCAGCGGTACTGTAATCTGTCACTCGACACCATATTATATAGAAATATCGCAACAAAACCCTCGAATAGTGTGTGTATTGTATTATACTATAGGCCGGTCTTTCGGGATTTCGTGGGATTTTACATTTAGTAACGTGAAACTGTCAAACGCACCTACACTCACGCCGCGTAAGACAACATATCGGATATTTTATATTTTTTCGTAAACGGTACTGTGTAAATATCCATAAGGTACTTTGGAAATAACGTCAGAGACGCGCCTAAAACGTCGTTCGATAATACCGCAGATCTGAATGATGGTGGAGAGAGGAAAACTACAGCCCGATCGTATGCAAAAATTAGAAGAAAATAAACTTAAATGTACCACCGAAATAACGGCTGAACTACTGGCCTGCGGCACACGATATAACCGTGTCGAATAATTACGCGAATCGGTGTCATAACAGTGTACTCTAGAAGACAGACCTCCCGTGTACGATACAGCGTCTGCACACCTTTTCAACGCAGACTGCAATAATAAATAAAAAAAAAGAATGGGATCGTATGATTTAAGTCGCCGTGACACTTCCATAACTATTACCCGCACCATTGATTATGTCTCGGCGACTTTTATAACTACTGCACGGCTGTGACGTTACTGTAAACGCGCGTGGCCGGCTTGTGTGTGACTGAAAAAAGGGAAAAAACACGTAAGCGCTATAATGACTAGACGTCTTTGATGGTGAACTGTTTTAAAAATCACGTAAAACAGTGGTTGACACTATGCCGTACATCTATATTCTGATGAAAATTTGTTTTTTGTGTAGGCGTTTCTTATTTTAGCTCTTCACTTGCAAGTTACATCACTTGGTTTTGTTTCGAAACAGAAACGCGTTGAAAGACGTCAACGCTCGAGTATGCTATAGTAATTTCTCAAGGGTATTCCTTAGAAATTTTTTTTTTTTTTCAGTAAAGAACAAACTTTATAGTAGACTTTTCGATTCACGCTGCAATATCCCGCTATCGTCTGGTCTATTCATACAAATGTGTGTTTTTTTTTCCAATACACATAATACGGTCTGGTACTGCAATACGACGTGTTATCAGTACCATTTGTTTGAAAAATATACGCTCTTAGTTTTCACGCCGGTGAGATTTATATTTATGAGTATAGTAGGGCTGGGTTTTTATAACACTTGCGTGTTTTTTTCAGAAATCCTTAATAAATAGCAGAGTAAGCTTAAACTTTGTTTCATGCGGATCTCATTTTCAAAATTTTGTGGTGTTGCGTGTTTTGTGATTTTTTTTCGATTTTTACGCAATTTTTGTATTTTTGCTCGTTTTTTTAAATGAAATTTATCGTATTTTATCGTTTTATGTGCTGATCTGCCTTTAACCACATCATCGAATGTTGTTGAACACATTGAAGAAACGTTTAAAACACTAATCCGGTAAAACTTAAAACTAAAAGAAATTTCGCACGTTTCGCCATGTTTTAGGTGATATTAATAAAGCGCGTATTCGTGTAATTTTAAATGCTACGAAATCCCGGCCCTGAGCCTATAACGTATAAATTATCACGAAATCGTCATCTGCAACACCACGCGTGTTCTCTCAAGACTCGTTTGAATCAAAAACATGCAGTTTTCGATGAAACTATCTATAATGTGTGTTATGGGCGTTCCTTCAAGGTTTTCACTGCACTGTTTTGTATACTATAATACTACCTACAGCTCTATGCGCGCGCGCGTGTAGTGCTGACCGTGAGGAATTGACACCGCGGCCGGTCTGTCGTATAGGAAATTATTATTGAATTCGCTGTTTATTAAAGTGGCTGATGGGTAAAAAATCATTTGCAGTGACAGTCGTCGAATATACGCGAAACGTACTATTTTTTTTTTTTCCACGTACTTATCAACGTAAAGTTTTTTTTTTTTAGATGAAAATATACAATCTAAGACATAACGAATATGTGTGCGATAAGGGAAACATCGAATAAGCATGATTTACGTAAATTATAGGGGAAAGAAGCCACCCACTGATGACACTTTCGTCTTGGTTTAAATCTTGACTTAGTTGTATGAGTGGTTTTTTTTTTTTTTTATGTTAATATTTAAAGTAATAAATCTCTGCATCATTTGCGTTTAAGTCGGCTTGGCGGGCTACCTGGGATTGTGATGAGTTTTCGGTGAGAGGATTGAATAATTTTCTTAAGATCATATTTGGAAAACTTGAATCTTGTTCAGATTCGACTTTTTGGCATTTTCCCATAGCTGCAACCCGCGTGTCCAGATGGGTTTCAACGTAAAGTTAATTGTATTTTTAATAATTTTGTTTGTTGATGATTTCTGTTCGAAGTGTTTGTACCACCCGGTACGCTGTCGAAGAAGTGTTGCGCGTACTGTCGTTTGCGGTATAATGTGACATTGACTGTGAACAAAAATCGTCATCGCGACGTCACGTCTGAAACGTGACAACACTGAATGAGGTGGTTGGTACAATATATAGTTGTATCCGCAGACAAAATCGCAGCTGCCGAGTGCTGTTTGTCGGGTTAGGTTTAAATGTTTATCCGAATGCCGATTTAATCGAACTCGATCGATGATGCGACGACGCAACATGTAATTAATATAACCCTTCCTAATCTGTTCGGCTTTACGTTGACTCGCGTTAAATAGTTTAAACAGTTGCTGCATGAAACACCTAGGTTGCAACGACACGTTGCACCTTATGAATATACAAAATGGTGTGCACCGCATTATAAGCGCACATAACTCGCGTTAAAAATCACAACAGTTATTATGTACATCCGTTTAGAATCTGTGTTCTAGTTTATGGAATCGTTTGATTTAAAAAAAAAAAAAATTACGCTCCCGATTGCGGCAGGTGTGTACAACTGACTTTTTTTCACAGCCGTTCGACTTTTCGGCGCACTCGATGTGTAAAATACTCGCTAAAACTCTATATTACGTTGAATGTTTTGTTTGGTCGTGTGATCTTATACCATCCAAACCTCGCCTCGTGAAATCGATTTTACCAAAGCAGAAACAATCGCGACGGTACCGAACTACAAGTCAAACCGTATATTATAAAAGAATTATTTTTCTCGCAACCGTTCGGCGGATAAAATGGATAAAACAAAAACTACAATTAGCAAATATAACACAACTACGATGCATGTCTATAATGTTATAATCGTTAATGCGAATTCGCGCTCTGAACGAAAGTCATCAACACCCCAAAGTGCAAAATCTAAAAAAAATCCGTACGATTGTTATTATTTTGTAATCACAAAATCATAACTTGTGCACACCCCTTCTTTTAACCTGTAGGGAAAAATGGTTTTTGCCTGCGGTGTACACTAGAAGTACGAAATCTCTGTTCGTCGGCTTTTCTGCGCCTTGTAATTATTATATTTTTTTAGCGTGAAAAACTACGCGTTTAACCATCCTGCGTGCGTGTTTTCAGTAACGTCTAATTCGTCGCCGTCAACTGTAGTAAATATCATTGGGTACTTTAGGTAATGGTTTTCCAGGAATAAACTTTCGCACCTACGTGTAAAAAACAGTTTTCGACCGGTAAAAACGTTACTCGTGTCTAACCCTGAACCAGTCGTCCCACGTGAACCGCAATCGACGGAACTGAAATATTATTACGAGTATTATGCACGTCGGCGAACACAAGCAAACGTCGAATGGAATGCGATATGCGTGTGCGTTGGATTTTTTTCTTTTTCGTATTTTCCGGTAAACTACACGATCGAGTCCTGTATGTACCTGCGTTACAGTCGAGCCCGCTCATACAAATCGTGACGTACGAAGACCTCGCTCCGGTGAAACGTTTCATAATTATTTTGAAACGTCTTCGATGCGAAATTCCTGGGCGAATCAGTCGAAAATCAAAAACGGACTCTCGTCGCACTTGGTGTGTGCAATCGAGAGTTGTGCAATTTTTCGTTCGATACATTTTAACGCTTTTAAAAAGAAATGACGACGATGTTTTACTTCCGACAACCCTGCGCTGTACATATTCTCAAACTAGAAAAAACTAACAGAAGGGGGACGGTGTCGAGCAAGACCTATATATTATAATACCTAGTTACCTTAGTTCCCTACACCAGCAGACCACAAGGGGAAGTGTACATTTGAACGCTAAAATATTTTGTAAAAACGAAAAGGGGTCCTCAAATCGAGCACACGCGTGATATATACTAATAGACGAACGGATGACCTAAATCCTTCGTGGCGGCGCGTATCAAGTTTCTCTTTCGCCGATTTTGCTCATTGTGTGTTTAATTTAAATCCGAGATTAAATGTTTCTAATTATTATCACAACACGACCACCGCCGCTGCTGCTGCTGCTTTAGTATTATAAACAGTATGAAAATGACGATTAGAAAGGAAACAACCGCCAACAGGACGCTCGCCGTTCTTCGCGGCGTGTATTCGCCGTGAAATTTGTTACGGCGGGTGTATACGGATATAATACGGTGGCTTTCGCGTCGTCCTAACTATATAAACTCGTATCTACCTCGTGGTATTTTACGCGTACGTAAATCGAAATTCGTGAAAACGTAGGTGTATTGTTGTTGTGCTTGTAAAAGCGCATTCGAACATTTCGCGTACTCGTTTTAGGCGATGTTGTGACTGCACCGCCGCGTAACGATTTCGCGTACGTAAATATTATGGTGTAGACTGGTCGTCCGCGAGATATTATGCAAACCCACGGTCGCGTTCTGACGAGGAGAGTGTAGGCGCGCGACGAGTAAAATCCAAACGATATTTCGTTTATTATCATAAACAAAAAAAAATCGACGTTATCGTAATACCGCGTAAACAATTATTATTTAACAATTATGCCGAGGGGCGGCAGTAATACGCGGAGAAACGATCCGAGAAATTCGGTCCGTCGAGTTTTCAAAACGTTTTACACTGCTCGTGCCGGCCCCCAAAAAATGTGAGGAGAATTATTCGTCGTTGGACACCTTAAAAGTATGTCCTGTAACGTCGTACAAAATTAACCGCTATTTTTTCCGAACTATTCGAGGACGGGCTCGTGTATAGGTTCCCCGCATCCGGTGAGAACGAGCGTAGGTGCTGTTGAATAGGTGTATTGCACGAGAACTGAGATTTTTCTCCGTGGTACTCGCAGCCTTGTCGCTCGCTGATTTCGATCGTTCGATTATTTTACGTGGATAAATGGCCAAATGATTTATAATCGTCGTATTATATACCAGTCCATAATCCCGGAAGAGCGGCAAAATACGCTAAAAGTGGAAGTGCCGGCGCAGTGTCGCGCGACCATTCGGTAATTAACTACGTGTGTGTTAAAATGCGGAGTGTCATCATTATATTATTGGATACACGGTTTTTACAAAACGGTGAAAATTGATTAGAAAAAAAACCAAAACTTAGATGAATACTTTGCTATCTTTTCGACAGGCGTCACACGGTGTTACGAGGTTTTTTTTTGTAGGAATGATGACGCGTATTATTATAAAAAGACTATTCGAGTGATTCTCCCGTCCCCACGAAGAAAAATTTTCATAAAAATTAATGTGTACATAAATATGACGTTGGATAGTGGAAGGAATAATTATTGTTTTTTAACATTGTTGTATCACTGTATTCCCCTCCCACACGTGGAAGTCCAGACACGGTCTGTTGAACTCGGAATTTATTTCCTCGTGTACTTGTATAAAATATGTACAAGTAACCACAGAATCATAATATTACACGAATCGTTGAAAAACGTTGCATTTCTGTCGGCGATGCACACTGAGAGTATAATGTATAGACGAATCGTTGCGCTATAATTCGAACCGCATTGCGGAATTAGAGTAATCCGAATTACGCACGCGTGTAAACCGAGTCGAACAGCTGTTGAGTAAAATTTTAGATTCAGCACATCAGTCATCGTCAACGGTCGATGGACGTAAATTGAAAATTGTATTATACTTACACTTTCGGCATACCGTTGTCGCGAATTGTCTTAAAATAGTATGTGTAGTACCTACATAATAATTACCAGTACAACATACTCAATGACCGTAATTACGATCGTAAAGCACCTTCGATTTGTTCAGTTTTATCGTTATTGTTTATTACTTTTTTATTCAATAAGTGTTTGACGACCATTTCTTCTCTGTAGCAGTAGTTTAGTATGCTGCGAATACGTGTTTGTTTAATTTAATTTTTTCACGTGGAATCGTGAACACCGATTTCGTATACTCTCGAATGGCTAAAAGCTACCGTTAACAGGTCTCGAGTATTTTCAGTTTTGTCTGTACAGTTTATTGAAGACGTTCCGAGTAATATCTATCTATCTGTACGCGTGCGTTCCCGGTTTTTAACTAAAGAAATAACATTTGAACGTAAATGCCTGCAGCGCAGCAACTTTCCCAGTTATTTTAAAACATTAACGAAAAATTCGAATCACTATACTGGATCTTAATAGTGTGTGAAAAGTTAGTTTTTGTATTCACAGCTAATTAATTATGAATTTTTGTTTCGTAAGAGCGGTGTTTTTTTTTTTCATAAATATTGCGAAGAAATATTATGAACAGTACTTTCGTTTAATTTTCTATTTTTTTTTTTGTATACCTACTACACAATTATTACAGAGTACTAGTATGTTTTTTCTGGGAATTCGTTTTTTATTAACTATTTCAAACTATAATATTAGTACTGACGTTTTCTAATAACCTTTTTACCTCGCCGCCAAAGGACGATTAATGAATTGTGTTGTTTTTTTTTTTCTTAAGATTTTCCGCGTGTTGTTTTTTTTTTTTTGTTAACACTTTTTTGTTGTGTTTAACCTAAATTTTCATTGAAATACAACGACGCTTTATTATTCAACGGCGTGTACGATTTCATTATTCATATCAAGGATATTTCAGTATGACGTATGTTGTACTCGAAAATATTCTATAAACACGTAACATGTTTAACTGGCAAAAATTAATTACTGAGGACATTTTTTTTTTAAAAAAATATTGGTAATTGTTTACCCGTAATAATTATGTATTGGTATACTATGTGTACATATTTTTGTAAGGTTAATCTTATTTCGACCAACATCAATATTATTGTATCACTTGACTCGGTGTATGAATATTTATAAAAATGTTTGTGTAATCATTTGGTCTATTATTATTTTACCGTAGTACACTTGTTCAGTCAAACATTGTTATTGATCTTTCCCTACTTAATATTCATTTATTGTTCGTTTTTTTCTAAGTAAGTAGGTGCTTACAAAATTCAAGGTCAACAATATTGGCCCATTGATATTATTAGTTAGGTGTTTTAAGTTAAACAAAAATAAATATTTGTAATAGATCTAATGTAGGAAACCTTTCAATATAACATGTATACTTTAATTTTACGTTTTCAAGACAGCAACTTGTACACTGCAGGGTTAATGCATTTTTTTATTTAATTAATTTATATTTTGTTGGATAATACGCATATAGCCAAGTACATCAACATAGAATATTGTAATTAATACGTAAACGTATATTTTTTTATTTTTTTATCAAGTTATTGCTAATTTATATTTTATTACAAAAATTTTATTTTTATAAGTCATTATCAACTTTTATATAATGCATGAGAAGTTTTATTATCGCCTCCACACTTAAGATATAATTATATTTTCACATTAATTTGTGTTTTTTTCGTAAAAAGTTTAATTTTGCGGTTTATTTTGAACCTTTCAAAATTTTAAAATGTAAAATAAGAGTAGTTTTTGGAGAATATTATATGTATTTTCATAGATATATATATATATATATAGTAGACTCGTCGTTTCAAATCATTCAGAGCATAATAATTTGTGTTATAACCTTCTTTCAATGTGTTTTTATTTTTATTTAATCACACGTAATAATGTGTTTTATAACGTAATTTTAAAAAAAATTAATACCTACTCGACCTAATTTTTCGTTTTTGTTGCTAAACCGAACAATTAGTATGAAAACTAGAAATATTCATTATTCCGTGTATCTATTATTCTTAATGTTGTTGGTCGGTGGCAATTATTATAGTTACTACAATATATGAATTTATGTTTGTAAATTATAGTATCATACGAGTATGTTGTTATACCAGCTTGTTTTTTTGAATTGGAAGTATAATATAGGTATCTAATTATTATTCTTTCGCGTCACAGTTTAAATCTAAAAAAAAAAAAAAAAAACTTTACATAATGGTTATTACTATACTCACTACAAAATTATTTACGATGAATAAATACAAATCATATTTTTAACTTGTGTAGGATTTTCGTTAAACATATTTGTTACAAAATAATTTATTTACCAATCCAAAATTATTATACTTAATACTAATCACGATCGGTCATAATTTAGCAAGTTATTCGAAAACGATTTTAACGTTTATGCGTTTACCATTCGAATTGACTGTGTATTAAACAAATTATTAACTTAAGTAAAAAAAAAGTAAAAACGCAATCAACCGACGTTTGAATATATCCAGTGCTATCACTAAGTAGTTAGTATTTTTAATATTTAAAATATTCGCACCAACATGTGCGTAGTTGAGGTTTTTACAATTTGTATTGGTTTACGCGAGAGCAAAATTTTAGTTTTCGTTTTTCGTGTAGATACGATGGTTTAGTTATCAGTATCAAGTATGCTCCCGTTTGAAACTATGTATATAATTTTAATTTTTATCATAATATTCATACAATTCCAAATAAATCATATTTTACTTTATGGGTTTTAGTCCCCTTGTAACTAATTAATATTAATAATTGTAGATTACCTACGAATTACGTATGCTGAAATTACAGTAAGACTGTACGGTGTATAATTGTTGTGCAGGATACTACTTGAATTTTTTTATATCAAATTGACTTTCTCTAAACGCATTAAATCTATGTTAAAACTTATAGCGAATTTCGAGAAACTTTGATGTGATATTTTGTTTGAATAGTATACGTCCGAAGCGTCGTATATAAATCAGCGGTGAATCGTTAATAACGATAAATATAAACTGAACGGTTTTCGCTATACTTTGCGATTCACTTTTATAATATTATATTCAAAGAGTTTGTGAGCGACAGGTTTCAACGTGAATTTTTCTAAACCTTATAACTCGCCACGAACACGTATTGACGGCACCGTTGTAATGGTCAAAGCCAGTAAATTCGGACGTGATTCCTATCGGAAAAATTATAATCGCATCGTCTTAAGAGTTTTTTATTTTAGTCATTTTTATACAATACGCGCATTTATGTGAAACGTTTCTAAACTTAGAAAATGAAAACACGAGCTACGTAACGTAACGACGTCATTGAATAAACCAACTTAAACACAACCCAAAGCACCGTGGCATAGAGGTACCCGCATTTTCTTTTGCAAACAAAACGTTTGTAAAATGCCCGGGTCAATGCCCGGAAAAATTAAAACCAGCTCATCACCATAATTTTTTGATTACAGCTCTCAAACGTGTGGAATATCTATCTTAAGAACACGGTAAAACAATGAAAAAATTAAATAAAAAACTATTTCACAGCGGACGTTTTATCGTGGATGTAGTGTAATATTTGCGGTATCGATTATACAGTGATACGCGCTCATAACACTCTTAATTCGATTCACATCTGTATAAGTTATACGAAAATCATTCTGTATTAGTATTATACCCGTTTGTTTTGAATAAATGATTGTATCAAATATTTTATTTACAAAGATATTTGAACAATAATAACAAGAGAAAATTTTTTTAAAAATTTTTTAATTGAGTATATCATTATAGTTTATTTCGTATTAAAAATATCGAAAATATATTGTGACGTTACTTTACAAACGATTGACCACAACACGTATACAGTTCAAACATTTATCTCATTGCAACATCGCCAAAATTTCTCCTCCCCTTCAAGTGCTGACCCTTTGTCTTGACAAATACACCTAGATAATTCATCTAAACGTTTTTTTTTTTCTGTTATCTCGTATAGATGAAAATTTTACCCGTTTAAGGATCGAACTTTTAGGGATATTTTATTTTATTTATTTTAATATCAAACTTTTAGGGTTATTTTAGAGGTATTTTGGGCCCCCAATTTATAGGTTTTTGGTAGGTGTACGGATGGGCCAAGTCTTTGAGGGCATTAAAAATTTTTTGCATCCCAATTCGAAAATTTTCAGTCCGCGGACGTCTGCTGGATAAGTTCTCGCTAATCCAGTCTCTCAACACCCGCGGTCTGTTGTTCGCCCCCGTATCTTGTCGGCTTCTCGCGCAAACATCATCCGCGTCATAATAAATATCGGTGCACGCACATATTATACGTGGAACAACTGGTCTCAACTGGTCACTTTGCGTGCATTACCGACAGTCTTGGACCAAAATCCGCAAATTTCTAGATTCTGATTGGAGCGAGGAAGCTCCAATATTGATTTCACAAAGATGTTTGATTTTTTTCTTTTTTTTCACTATACTATCATCGCATAACATTATCATACGGACTTATAATAACCGAACGTGTCCGATTCGCCGCGTTTGGCCATAAATCTCTGCGGCGCGGTTCTGCAGTGAAAGCCGCAGCCACCGGTGAGAAGCGGACATTTTCGGTTTCACCGTCCCCGGGCGCGCGAAGGCCGACGACCTTGTATAACCCATATCGCGTCATCTGCACCGTTATCACCGGTTCGCACGACATCGTCGACCGTTGATGCGCGAGTCTTTTCTTTTAAATTGACCCGGTTGTTTATCGTTATTATTTAGGGTGTTGGAGCAACACGTGGGAAACTTGTATCCACTTTAAACGAACGACATCGACTTCACGGACGATCTCCTGCCTCTTGGAATCAACTGTTTTTACCGATAGAATATTAAAATGCGTGTTTCGGAT
Organism: Hormaphis cornu; assembly: GCA_017140985.1. NCBI lineage: Eukaryota > Metazoa > Arthropoda > Insecta > Hemiptera > Hormaphididae > Hormaphis > Hormaphis cornu. Next base: position 14,739,404 of record CM029359.1, read on the forward strand.
TTAGGTTTCGTTTTAAAACCGTCAAAGATATTTTGAGGTGAAATCGACCTTAAAATTGATATTTTTAATCGAACCAAAGCATAATTACGTATGTTATTTAAAATTTAACAGTGTTAAAAAACGAACCTAGATGCGACTTGTAAAATGTTTTTAACTATTTCAATTGAAAAATAAACTATTCGAATATTTTAATTCTAAGAGGCCGGGGAACTTTTCCAATGTTCATCGACGAACCAATTAAATATTTGATTTGGCAACTTTCCACTTTGGTCCGACACGCCGAAAGCAATATTGAAAACGAAAACAACATGAACTATTTATTTGCTTGATTAATTTTTTTATGATAAACGACTCTAAAAAGTACACGGGGGAATGTTTACATGAAATATTCATAAGAAGCTCATATAGGGGGTCAAACCCCTGTCATCCCTCCCAGTAAATATACGAATCTGCGTAAATTCGTAAACGTCTCACGTAACCTATTCAACTGAGATATGGGAAATGTCCGTGGGACTTTTGAGAAACACTCCTGAAAAAGGAATCTCTTTTTAAGAGCAAATCTTCGAGGCCTTTTATCTATTATCTTTTATTTTTTATCCATTACCTAACTGAAGTTTTTAAATCCGGATAAAATATGTCGCAGAATCTCCAATTGCAGTGTAGGTCTTAATATAACGGCTTATATTCGTTCGATCGAAAAAACAAACAAAACAGCATGAAACATATTTTTCGGTTCTGCAGTATTACCGAAATCATGCTTATAGTTATTATTTTTAGTGAAGTATATTTTTTATTTTTTTTTGATAGTATCACAACACAAATATGTACTGTAAAAAAGTGAGATTTTTTACGATAAATGTTAAAATTAATCAAAAACGTGTATTTCTGTGTACCGCTGTATGATGACTTTGATATTTCAAAAAATTATATTTTAAGAACATTTTCAGACCTCGAATACGGTTTTATGTGTAAATGTGTACGTAAAACAACTATACATAGCCAGCCATCTTTAACTGGTATCTATGAGTATATATCATGCAGCTGCAGTATAATACACACAACAAACGTTATATCAGAGCAAATTTTTCACGATTTTGGAGTACAAAATAAATACCTGCGTTTGTTCTCCTAATGTTGAGACTCGTCGATTGGAAACCTCGAACTTGATATCTTTGCATTTTTCCACGCCCGTGCAGAGCAAATTCATTCATGCACAATAATCTGAGTCTCCTCCTCGATATTCTAAGGTCTAAGTTTCATATCGACCTGTAAGTTTCAATTCTCTGCAGTTTGAGAAGTTTTTTTTTCCCATTCGTATACCATGTATAGTAAAACGTGTATATTTTTTTTTTTTAATTGGCCCTATTCACGAACTTATAGTCGCGGTTTTATTATTATCGTACCGGCAATCAAATTTTGAACATGCCCACGATTATACGTGAGTACTGTACGTTTTACTGTTTGCGTAAAAAGTACAAAGGAACTATCGTATCAGATTCACAATGCGTAAACCTAAAATATAGTGATCGTACATAATATTATAGTTATGTTTATTGTACAGTTTAAACGTATCTACTTGTCTGCATCGTGCCGCTACATCATCATTTTTATTTTTTAGTGCAACATAAGTATAGTTTCGCTTTACCTACGGCTCGTAAAATAATGTTTCACTCGAAGGAATGATAATAATAATTCAAATCATAAAATAAACAATATTTTCTCCTTGCAATTAAATAATAATTTATACAAAGTAATTAGTGGTTTACGTTATTATAATTATGAAATTGTTAGCGGTATACCTAATATGTTAGAAATTTTTTTAATCATTCGTTGTTTCGCAATCGTTTTTTATGTTCCGCAATCGGCTGCTTGTTTTAATTTACTTAACGATATTCAAACACTATCACGATTTTGTTTATTTTACCGAGTATCGTCGTGTAAGAATTAATTCCTTAACTTGTAAACTTTAATCAATATTTTAAGACCCATTTACCGTGTGACTTACTAAGCCGCTTGAGTATACGAAAACGGTGTTTCGGATTTTACGTAAGTTTCAAAAATAATTAAACAAACGCGTACTGTAGCATATTACAGAGAAATGGCGCAAAACTTAGTGTAAAAAAAAATAATATCAATAAAACCAAACAAATCTTCAGAGAAGGTGCTTCCTTATACCATTGTAATTACGGTCATTAAGTATATTGAACTGGTAATTATGTAGATACTACAAACAATTTTAGGACAATTGGCGACAGCGGTATATCGAAAGTATAGTGTACAATTTTTCAATTTAATCACTGTTCACAACAGTGAAGTGCAGTCAGTTCATCGTTTTTTTTCCCCAAGTTGATGTCTTAAAAAATTTTTTGTACTCAAATAATATTTAACAATATAATATTCTGTTCTTACAATTATTTATACCGACCATTCATCCAGCCACCTATATTTAATCGTTTCCTAGAGAAGGTAACACTGCGGTGTATTATGCACTTTTGTTTTGTTTGATTCACTTTCCACGGTTATGTGCCCGCAAAAATTAATAGTTTCACAGTCTGCGCTAACCACTGTTACACTCCCACAGTAATGTCCAACGACGAAAATAAAAAAGTTTCAATTTCCGTTTTTTAAGTTAGATCAATCCACCAAAATTCATTCGGTTAAAATTTAAGAAAAAAATCGTTTTACTCGTCCGGCTTAAAATAGTAAAATCAATTAAACTTATAACTAGCAGTAAAAAAAAAAAGAAAAAAAAGCTAAAAACGCTCCATCGCTCTCATAATATGTTGTAGCATCAGCATTAACTATGGCAATCGTGCCATAGTTTTTATTATAACTTGATAAGTATACATGAATAGTAAAATGACTATATACGAGTATATCGTATCTTTCTATTCTTTCTCGTATCTTTCCTCCCTTTCTTTTTTTGAGTTAAGTTATTTTTTTTTTTTTTTAAACGATTCAACCTAACTTAAGATCAACTCAAAATTTAGTTAATGATTATCTTTAACTTGCCCAGCCTTGCAGTTCGTATTTGTATTTTATAATATATTATTATATAGCGAGTGGCTTATGATAATCGCTTTTGGAAAACAATAATTATTATTCGATTCATACGCGTTATACGCGTATTATTCCCAGCTACAACTTTTACTTTGTGTGTGTGTGTGCAGTTAATATACCTTTGAGTAGATTTCTACCACGACAGAGCCTCGTCACGGATATTCGTGATATTATTGTTTCACTTTTATCCGCGTACAATATCCCGAGAGAGGAGTGTATATCACAAAAATCGCCGCCCGGTCCGGTTGTTGGATCGCCGCCGCGGATTTGTCCGAGCGATTGTTTTCGAGCACGTTTCTTTTATAATAGTTTTACACTTTTACGCGAGTTTCTATCTAATACGAAGCTGCATAATTTATCGTTGATATTCAACACATACCTAGCCATCTGGTTATAAAAAAAAATCAAATAAAAAGACCATTATAATATCAACAAAATGAAATATTGTTTACACATCAATAATTTGTGTTTAATATGTTTAGTTATACGTAATGTTATTGGGAAAAAATCATAATACGATACGTTCTTATCTTTATTTTGGATGTTGTAATCAAAAAAATCGAAATCGATGTCTAAAAAACACGTTCCCCGTAATTATTTGTTCCCCATAAGCGATGCAAGGCCGCCCGGAATGACGAGTTTAACGACAAAATAACAACGTGAAATCGGCTATAAAACAAAATTGTGTGAACCAATTTTCTAAGTTTTTTAATCACGTATGTAAAATTATCTTGTTTGTATTGTATTAAAGTTTCAAGACTTAAACGTAAAAACAAGAGGTTTTATGGAACGCCGTAAAATAACGAATACAAACAAAGTTTCATAACTCCCTTAAAAATGATCAAAATCGTTTGAAATTTCAGCAGTAAACTCGTTAAATCATTTTTAATGACATATATAAATATCAAGTCGAACGGAGCAATTTCGAAAATTTGGACGTTTTTGTTTTTTGCTCACAACTCCAAAAATAATCAAAATTTCTAAAAAACGCTTCAAGTGAAGTACCATCTCGGATCAATTACCTATCTTTTGAGGTATCATACGTTAAAGTGCAACGGTCCCGACGGTTTGATAAATTCATACCTAAATTAATACCGATATATTTTTTTTCTCTCGGTGCAATGCCCTAAAAAACGAACATTGTAAACCTGTACAACAATAGGTTCTATGCGAAGCGAGTTATATACAATTCCCCCAGTGGTACGTTTTTGAGAATAACTGCTTTTACAAAAAGCTTCTATTGGAGAGAATGGAGATTTTTTTTTTTCACTAGTTGCAAATTTGTATAACCGCATTATTATAATGAATTGCGCGGTTCTTTGGAAGCGAGTAGAAAACTGTTCTCGTATTGTGTTATTTTTATTACGACGTACGTACGACGTAATTCATTAAACGACAAGAATGTATAATATTATTGTTCGTAAGTTAAAAATGCCACAAAAACTATATGTTTACTATACTATATTTTTGATAAGGCTTTAAAAAAAAATCAATATTTTTTAAAACGGCTGCCAGATGCCCTCGGAAATGTTGTTCTATTCAAGTTATATTATGCAGCTTTTTGCTCTGAAACCTTTCTAGAGCTTTCAGATATTTATATTCTAGTGAATTAGCTTTTTTCACTAAAAAAAACGTCTGTATATAGCGTGCTCTTAAATTTGTTGCGTTTCCAACCGCGCGAAAGTCACTTCGAAATTGATTCACACAATCGTAATTTACATACATACATGTCCACATTAATATTTTGTTGCCTCGGGAGATTATGCCGCTTGTGGTTTTTTTTATTTATGTTTGTTACTCATATTTTTTTCTATATGCCGATAAATTAAACGCATAATGATTCCCTCTCACAAGCAAGTATTTAAATCGACTTCTAATAATTTGCCTACAGTCTATCCGGGTGTACATGGCAGATCTTTTGATTTCGTTTCCGGTAGTTCTATAGTTAATCTGTGGTGTTAGTTGTATACGTTTCTTATTCGATGAATGGTATAGGTGTATTTTTTGTCCGAGAAAATTTCTATACATGTTGGAAATAAGTAATTTTTTTTCTTCAAATATCTATTTTCGTAGAATATCCTAGGTGTACCTACCTACATATTACTAAAACATTTTTTAAAAATTTAATTATTTTCCCGCCCTCAATTTTAACAAAATGATTTTTCTTTGTTTGATCGTTACTCGTAAAATAATTGTTGTAAATACTTTTAAGTATTTTCAGTCGTTTGGTGAAAATAAGTGCAATGCGAATCCGGTGCGTGTATATTTAAAAATACATCGTGTTCGAAACTAGCGTACTTATTACTTTTTGTGTGATGTTTGTTCAGTAAGACATTTTGTACTAAAACCTGGTTTAGAATGCAGTACAACCGCTTAGCCAATGTACTGACATATTGATATTACTGAAAACCGTAGTAATTTCACTTAATCTGTGTTGTGATTGAAAAACTAGTATGATTTTGACGGTTAGTAGTTGCAGCTTTGTTCGTTTTGTTGCTATTTTTTGTTTCCGATTCACTCGTAGCTTGCGATGTTTTACATACTGTCGTTTAACACGTCGAAGTAATCTTTTAGATTATTTCAATATTGTTCTCATTAAGAGTTGAAATAGTTTTTAAGACACAAAGAAAACTGCTGCGCAATTATAGTGGTGACGATTGTGTCCACCCGGATTGTACCTATTCAATTATATTTTTATGTTCGTGGTCTATTCCTTACAGTTTCGTTCCGTTCGCGTCTCGAACGCAGCAGCAGTAACAATATTATTTGTTTACGGTCCGGGTTTACTTTTCGATCGTAAAACTCAAACGACGTTCTCGGGAATACGTTATTTTCCTTTTAACGGCTATACACCGACAACAGGACACCGCTCCTCTTTAACACGCGTATACCCTCCTAAACTGCATGTACTCTTCGCATTACGGTAATCCTGTACACTCGCTCACAATACTCGCGCATTAACGAGAGAAAAAAAAAGAGTTTCGAGTTTTCGCCGCAGTATCACGTTTATATGAAAAAAACTTAATAATTCTAGTACGATATATGTATATATATTATTGTTATAAATTGCACGAGATTTTGACGTCATCGTCATCGTCATCGTTATTATATCATCGACACGATCACATTGTTAACGTCGACTACGTGGTTTTGGGTTTCCACTCGTATTATTCGTTTACAGTTTATAATAAATTGTTATATGTTTATTTTATATCTAAATCGTCGGTCGCAAGCCGTCGATGTCGCGAAAAAAAAAAATAATAATAATAATAAGTTTCAGCAAAAAAATAAAACCGACTTCAAAAAAACAAAAGAAGCATTAAATATGTATCGCTTTTTTTTTTATGGTGCCGCCCATCATATTTAATTAAAAATACGGCGGTTTTTTCATCACGTAGGTATGTCACCGTTTTGTAATTTTTAGTACATTTTTCGTATTTTGAAGACGGTTTTATTTTTTTGTAAATTTTTTTTTTTATTTTTATAATTTTTAGTGATTGATTACTCTCTGTGTGTGTGTAAGTCATGCCGTGTCCCTTGCAACTCGAAATGGTTGTTTGTTAAACTCGGTGACGTTATCGCGATTTTTCTGTATAATTTTTTTGGTTTTTGTTAATTTTTTTTTTTTTCGAAAATCGCCGAAACGATTCCGATAAAATTTATATGGCAGTAATAATTGGCGGAGTGATCGATGAACAAAAAAAATATACACCCACAATCGAACATAGAACCTCCTCCTTTTATAAAGTCGGTTAAAAAACACGTCGATACGCCGCGAGAATGATCACAATTTTTCAAACATTTTTCTTAAAACCTATTTTTCGCTCGTCCCGGAGTTTATCCCGCGATCCCGCACGGAATAAATAACCGCGGGCTGTGGCGAAATCCTTTTAGCGAAAATCCTTTCGTTTATTTTGCACACGTTTTTACGGTTTCGCGTCGTTACGCGCCTGACAATGCTTTTATCATCACCGCGAAACTTCGGTACCGATATGTCACACGGTATGTAAAATACTATATTTTATAAAAGAAACAAGACGCAGTTTTCACGGTGTGGATTTTCTTTCTTTTAAACGTTTGACTATGATAGTATGATTTCTACTATATTGTGTGTGCTCATGAATAATTACGATTTTCTAGAATTTGTTTTCGTGTCTTTGAGTATCCTTTGGGGGGGGGGGGGACCATAATACTTTTGGTGAGGCCAAAATTTTTTTTAAAAAAAATTTATTTTTCTACTCAGATTTAGTATAACATATTATTATGTTATATTAAAATCAATAAGTGTTAGTTAAAATTTGAATTTTTATTTTTTATTCCGTAGGCCAGTCTCATCACAATTATACATATGAATTCTAAAAAACTATATAGAAACATTATGGCCCCTCTTCTTTCTTAAACGTGTGGCAGTCCTAGAGTCCTGAGCTGACATATTGTCAATGATTATGGAGTAAAATATTTTTTCTCCGAGAGTCCTCAAAAGTAAAATTCATTGACTATAGAACCATCCCGAAGAGACGAAGATTAAGTGTGACTTCAAACGTATCGAGTTAAACATATTTAAACTGTCCAAAAAATTAATCCAATTTGAACTCTGTTACTACGTCTCTACATCGCGTCTTATTTTGATTTTTTCTTTTAGTTTTTATACCTAATATTCATCCGTACGTTTTTACGTTTTTATTTTTTTTTTGCTTAACTATAGAAATCCGAAATGTTTTTATAATATTTATCCAGTGACCAGAGTGTGTTCCTGTACAATCCATCCGTAGCAAACACAGACAAACAAAAACCACATTTAAAACTTATATTTGTTCATAAAATATGATGACTAAGGGTTCAAATTTATTCTATAAGCAAACGTGACGTGACCTAGTGTGATAAATTAAAATTAAAGTTTACGAGTTTCAACTGTGATTTTTATACGTACTTCACCATAATGTACCTTCATTGTACAATTCTTTTCTTCAAGTTTTACTAAATAGGAACATAAACTCTACGTTAATAGTATAGTTACGAACGATATATGATGGTAACAGTAAATATGCATAGCGGTGAATGTCTTTCATGCGTGGATTCAATCTTCAGTTGAGATTGCCAATATGTTAATGGTACGGACAATTATTTTGGGTCTGTGTTCTTCTGCCTGAAGCTGAACGTTTTTCCGTTGAATATCTTTGTAGTTTGAAACACGAGCTCGACTGCAAGAGCAAAAGTTATAAGTAGTATGTACTAAGTTATTATATAGTAACTCTCGAGTACTCGAGCAACACCGAGATCACGCACTACAAAAATATGCGGTGGTTAAGGGCTTATAAATGTTTGACGGAAGGAGTTGATATAAATTTTTTTCTAATCAAAAAGTTACCGCATATTAATTTCCGTTATAATTGACATTTAGTAAAATTAACAAATTTACAAATAGTAAAATACATGCACATAGGTAATTATAAGAAAGTACGGTAGTATGCAAAATTCAACGATAGTAGTTCAATGATGGAAAAATTTAGCAACCGGACCAACCTTTCACTTGCCTATAGCTGCTCTCTCGAGGGCTGCATTAATCAATGTTTCCGAGTGTTTTTTTTTCAGTACTGCTATTTCCTGAAACCACAGAACTCATTTACTTTATATATAGTACTGTTGCAAAGTTATTGATTTAATTTTTTTTTTTTTTTTTAATTAAATGTAGACATTGAGTAGGTATCAAATCACTTGATTTAAATAAATAATCAATTTATATTCTCGAAAATGTGAAACAATGTTAAGATTAGATTAGTTCCTTGCTTTTGTATATTTCACGTGACCCGTCGAATCTTAACTCAGATAATTGCGTTTGCTAAAAAATAATTATATTACTTAGTATTTTCTCTCTTTTTTTTTGGACGTTAAAATAAGCTGTGTTATTTTGCCCGGGGCTTTTTCATAGTGGTATATACGCGCGAAAGTCACGCGGGAAAATAAACATAGAGAAGGTATGGTGGAATCGCGAATAAAAAAGTAAATTTTAACTAATTTGTGCGAACTATACTGGTCTGGAAATTAATGAAATATGCAAATAAGACTGAGACTGGCGCGGTAAAGAAAAATCACCAAAACTGGGCACGTGCTATAGCAAATAGAAATGGCCTAATCAAAAGTCAGGGCTCAAATCGACGTCGAACGTTAATTACGTTCTTCTGGACGATAAAAACGAAAAACAATATAAATTACATCAAATAAATGTCTGTAAATAATATGATGCACTCATAACTGGTAAATTTTCAATTACAAGTCAATTAGTTGAGTTTAATTTGTAGAAACCATGCAGCACTTATTAATATGTAATGTTAATTAAAAGGGTAATTTTAACCGTTCCTATGATCATTGTGACCCTACGATATGTATTATAATAATTGATGCAACGACCCCTCGTGCAGTTTCGTATTTGACCTAACAAATTCAAAAAATCCACAATGATATTTTTTAGAATTCATTTAATTTACCATACAGTTTTCCACAACCTGAGATAAGTCTGGATTTTAATTAAAAAATATCATTTTATTTTTCTGAATTGTAGTTTCGATTGCATCTTTTTATTTTAATATCATGCTATAGTATTGTTAACGATACCTACGCGCGTAGATTGTAAGGGTAATATTGTTTTATTTACCTAATTTGTAGTTTTTAACTGTAACATAATCAGTTTTTATTGCGGCTGTTATGTTTCAGGATATACTAACTACTTTTAATTGCAAATTTGTTGTCTCCATTTTTTTTCAGAACAAATTTAAATATATTATTCCAAATGTTTTTAATTGACCTAGATCGATCCACATCCTCTTATAGACTTACCGATATATGATACATATCCAGTTGCGTGTATAGGGAAAGGCATCCTGGGCCCATACTGAAATATATCAGGTTCAATAAAAACAGCCTAAATCAGCGGAACTTTACTACAGGAGATAATTATATTTGTACACCTATAAGAATATAGTTTAAAAGTAAGACATTTTACTCTTAAGTAATAACTCTCCTATAAGAGCAGGACGATTGTAAAAATTGAATAAAATATGAAATATTTATATTAAATATAAAATTGAATGGGAATACAATATTGCATAAATCAGTAGTATAATATTATAATATCGATTGTTGTTGGGATTATTATTATAACGATGCTAGCCGAGACTGGCGACGTTTCAGTTTCATTGCAAAAAAACGAAAAAACGATACACAATAATACTATAACTATTTTGATTTTTTGCAGGTTCTTCCGGATTCGAGGGCGTGAGGACACCTGTCAGCGCGATCGGTAACGGCACTGAACCGCCGGCGAATTCCACGTGCTCAAAACCCGAAGACGAAGCGGAAAAACTTCCTCACAGGAGTACTTCTTCGCTGGGCGTGGTGAGTTGAAAACGATTTTTTTTCGCTAAATAATATACCGTTAGTGTCATCCATGAGTGCTTGAGTTGAAAAATCCGTGTAAATTGTAAAAAAAAAAAAAAAAAACAACCGAATAAGACGATCGAATTTAACTTTCGTCACCATCGTCGCGTTTTTTGCGACTCGTTTAGGTATGTAAAATGCAACTATAAGCGGGTTTCGCGGTAAGTTTCTTATGAGTTTTCGCAAGGTGCCAAACCAATGTTAAAATTAAATTTTTATTTTCAGGAGTAAAATTTAGACAATTCCAAAAATCCATCGAGAAATTCGATAAAGCAAACCGTTGAAGAATTTATGCGGAAAAAATGCACCGGGATCTTTTAACCGTGCCGTCGATATGGTTCTCAGAGAAATAATAGGATACGGTTGAAAGATCCCGGTGCATTTTTTTTTCCTGCTAAATCCATGGCACCGGTTAGCTTTATTGAATTTCTTCCACGATTCATGTCGTCGGTGCACAATATATAAGTCATCGTTAGTGCGGGACGCAAATACGAATTTCCGTTTACATTTTAACAGTTCTGAAGAGAACACATTTTAAAATGTCCAGCAAATATCCGACACTATTCAAATGAATATTGTGGTTTCTATATAGTTGAAATATTGAAAATCTGACGATCGTTTTCCAAACATTCATCGACATTCAACTCAACTTTCAACGCGTTTCGGTTTTCAAATACCGCGTCGCTTTCGCCGTTCAGTTTTGTATTGTACGCAGGCGGTTCACACGCGCTCATCTAAGCATGAGCACATTTATACTTACTACACTATAATTGAATATTATAATAAATGAAACTCATTCGTTATAATATTATATACGGACCAATTTCATATAGGTACTGTAATAACAATAACGATTGTGAGCATATAAAGTAATAATATTAACTAACGAGTAACATTTAACAAGTTCAAGAAATGGTTTAACAAAATCAAATGGAAGAAAAACAACGTTGGTGTATAAACTATAGATTAGAATACATCTAGAATCTAGATGATTATTTTTTATCATTTTTCTTGTCTAGATGACAACTTCAATGCCCTGCGTGTATATCTGAAGATCAGTTATGACAAAATTAATCATTGTCATCAGCTGTCTATTGATAATTTTAATGATCAAATATACAAATCATTTTTTCAAGCCATTCCAGGCCGTATTTTTTTAATTCCAGGATCTTTATTTCATTTTAATCCTGAATAAACATATTTTTCCAATGTGTACAATTTTCTGAATTTTATTTGATTTTCTGTTGAAACCGCGAGCGTTTGAATGAATGCATTAGGTATATTATTAACTCGTATTTCGTCTAGATAAATTCTACGTACATGCTCGATAATTTTATCAATTCATTCGAGATCATTTAAATATAACGTATTATCTGAATCTAGATGGTTTTTGAGGATTTCGTATCTTTCATCCGTATCTTGATGAATTACTACTACTCTACTTTATACCGTTCTATAACGTACTATTGCAGCTTTTACCGCGTAAACGCCTCTTGTCGTACGCGCGTTTCGTTTAAGGGGGGCCGGCGCGTGGCCTGTTTTTCTCACTGAATCGATTTCGACCATTATTAAATATTAAAAAAATGCATTGAAAGTGATGGAAATCGCCTACGTTACGCCCATTGAAAAATAGACACGAGCATATGATGTGATATTAGTGTGCGCAGTAGTCGGAAACTATATTTCAGAGCGCGCGTTCATCTCGAGATTTTTCCACGAGCGCGAATCGAATTTTTCTTTGTTTTCAGATGGTTAGAACAAATCGTTCGCGTGTCGTGGTCTAACGAATCGTTGCCTATGTCCTGTATATTATATGTATAATACACGTGATAGAAAAACCGTGTTTTGCGAGAAACACTCTCGAGAGTCTATTTAAAAAAATTTCAAATCCGTTTTTTTTTTTTTCGTAAAAATCGCAACATTTTTTTACTGGGCGCGACGGTCGAATTTTAACTGTTTACGTACGTCGCCTGTAAAACGACTCGAGCCATTTTTCCGAATATTCAATTGCATAGTGGTTGAAGCCGCGATATAAGCCTTATGAAAACAACCTTATGATTTCACGTCGTTTGTCGTCTGCGTTATTATTCAGGCCAGAAGCGATTCTATGGTGTCCGTGTACTCCGGCGCCGGAGAAGGCAGATACGGCACGGTACCCGTCAGAGGTGAAGTCGAGTTCGGTCTCCAGTACAACTACAAAGCGGGCCAGTTCGAGATCAACATCAAACACTGCCGAGACCTGGCAGCTGCCGATTCCAAACGGAACCGATCCGACCCGTAAGTATAACAATACGAATATTGTAATAGGTACCGCCGAAATGTCTAATTTTTTTTTTTTTTTGCATAACGTGCGAACAAATTAAATACACATCTATTTATATGGAATAGTTTTTTTTATTAGGTATTTTATTTTTTCGTAAAACCGAATTCGGGGTTTTTCAAATATTAAACACCCTAGAACAACACAAAATCACATTAAACAAAAATAATATCGATTTCCCAATTTGTATTTCAAATTCACAGTTCGTATTTGAGACGACCCTCGGGGGCGGAATTTCAAAAATTTTCCCGACCTGAAACCCGCTCCTTTATGACGTCCTCCTCTTTAATGTAATAAAAAAACCGCGTGAGTATTCGACAAGTCGTTCTCGAGTTGTGACATAAGGAAATAGGAATTAATTTCTATAATATACATAATATGGTATACATTGATTTTTTTTTAAAAAATCCCATTGTCGTGTCATATACGTGTACACTGCTTGTATAGTGTTTTTACATAGAGTACCTGTTATTATCGTATAATAATTATAACGAGTTTTTTTTTTTGTAATTAATGATGTTCAGTCCTAACTCTATGTTGTATAATTAGATATTTACCTCGCACAAACAATAGGATTGATTATTATTTCAATCCGTGATTCATTACCGTAGTACAATACCATGTATGCTATATGTATAATCATTTGTGGCGTTTTTCAGTAAAGAAAATTTTGGCATTCGTCGTTTAAACGAACGTTTTTTTTTTTTTGGGGGGTGTAATTGCGGTTATCGGATCGTTTTTTTTAATTTTTTTTGTTTTTTTCGTTTAGCTACGTCAAAGTGTACTTGTTGCCCGACAAGTCGAAGGCCGGCAAGAGGAAGACCCGGGTGAAAAAGCACACCATGAACCCGATCTTTGACGAAGTGCTCAAGTACAGTTTACCCTTGGAAGAGCTGGACAACCGAACGCTGTGGTTGAGCGTGTGGCACTCGGACATGTTCGGACGCAACAATTTCTTGGGCGAGGTCAGACTGCCACTGGAGAACAAAATATTCGATGATCCCTCGCCAAAGTTCTATCCGCTTCAGGAACGAGTGAGTGTTCTCTCAAGACCATAAAACGGACGGACGGCCGTTTGTTCCGCCGCCGACATTGTTATCATTAGGAACAACATGTCAGATGTATAACCAAATAAACAATTTTCTTTTCGTATTTTTAACAATATGACGTGCGTACGTATGGATAATACTCGTATTTAAAACATTACAAGATCTCCGTATATACTCTTACGACTGTCGAATGAAATGCATACTCAAAACGCCTGAAAGCCTTTTGTAGCTTGTCGATTACTATACAGTTCCATCAACCGCGAAGAACGTAATGTTGTAAATCTTATTTTACGACAGAGGTCTTACGTCTTATATTTTCAAAAATAAATGTCGAAACGATTGTTTTATTAATCGCAATTTTGTAGATTTTTCCATTTTTCTTTGGTCGAATAATAAATATTGTTGTTTAATGAAATTTTAAAACGTGAAACGCAACTGATACGAAGAAAAGAAGACCGACCCGTCTTCTGTTGTCCGTTCAAATCTGTTTCCGTTTTTATTTCCTTCGATCGGTCGTGTACACTACTACTGTGGTGACACACGAGTGATTTCGAGTAAGTTTTCTTTTCTTTTTTTTTCACAGACCGAACCTTTGGACGATACGTACGCGTGTAACAAAGGTGAGATAATCGTTGGCCTGAAGTGCGTGCCCGCCGACCCGAACTCGAAAAAGCGCTCCAAGGGCACGTTCCTTCTGCTCGTGAAAGACGCGAAAAACCTGCTAGCGGTCAAGTCCAATGGCTCTTCCGATCCGTTTTGCAAGAGGTGAGGAGAGAGCGTTGTTGTGTTCTTTCGCTTCTACCATAATGTTTTATCTATATACATATATATATTCTGTATAGTGAAATCACGCCACTCGGGAGATTTATCTGGATAAATTTCTAAATTAATCAATACAGTTTTGAACGCTTTGAAAATTCGCCGCTTACATTTTCAGTTATCTGCTGCCGGACAAGGGCCGCAATTCCAAGCAGAAGACGAACGTGGTCCGGAAGACGTGCAACCCGAGCTGGAACCAAACGCTCACGTACCGGGACGTGTCCCCGGAAGAATTGGCCGATAGAAGTCTGGAGCTGACCGTCTGGGACCACGACCGACTGGGGAGCAACGAATTCTTGGGAGGCGTCCGCCTGTCGTTAGGCTCCGGTAATTGTTTTTCTGTTGTTTTGTTTTATTTAAAAATATCATTCCAAATGCCGAGGAGCGCGCAAAAACTTAGTTATAGTTTTACGACAAGACAATGTGTAATATAGTCGGCGGGCTCACCGTTTGAACGGAGTTCTTCGGTCAATCGATTTGACTGACAGCTTTTATCGAAAAATCCGTCGGCAACTAATTGCAAATCGTGGTGTACGATTTTCTTTTGTTCTCGGTTCGTTACGAACAATTTACCCATCTAATAATTGTGTAGTTACCGGAAGCTGCAGGTTGTTTGATATACCTGTGTAGTTAAACTTATTACAAAAATAATATTTTGTCTGCAGAGTCTACTTTTTCGCGTCATGACATTTTTTTCATCGAACCGGGCCGTTTAAAAGTGTTCACAGAAAACCAAAAAAAACATCAGTGTAAAAACAATTTCTTCGCTGCCTGCAGTACAGCGCGCAGCGTTCGTAGAAATAAATGCGAGCCTGCGTCTGTGTTTTTAAAGACGATTCTGCTGACACTAATTACTCGGGCGTATAATTGTAAATTAATCGGCTAGGATTATTATTCGATTCAAGAGAAAACGGACTGTAGGCAAAGAACAGAAATACTACACAGAATACGTCTTATTACGCACAAGTTTTTAACGAGTTATTGGGTGTACGGTCGCGGTGTATTTTTCTCCCCTCTGTAAGTTAATAATATCACAGGGATGGAAGTTTTCTCACTTTTTATAGAAAATTTTGAAAAAATTAATTGAAAAATTGTACGTTTAAAATTTGAAAACAATTTTCAACTCTATCTACCAATTAATAATGTAAAAAAAATAAAAATTAGGTAACATTACCAGTACTGAATTAGTTTTGGTTATTTCTTTTACTACAGCTAATGACAAAATTTTTATCAAACAAATTTTTTTGAGAATTTTTTTTTTTTTTCATTAGCATGCCAACTTTATTAAGAGCAATTAATTCTTGGATTTTTCTGATCAAACACACAAATAATCAATGTAACAATATCGAATATCAAAGATATTAAAAATGAAGTTAAAAAATATTATCTTTTACAAAAAAAACCTCATACCATATTCAACATGTTTTAGGTTCACAATTAAAGAAGACCACCTATTGTAGATTGTTATGAACAGAAACAAAAAAAAAAAAAACGATTGTCACTTTTTAGTCACATTTCAGCTCACATTACTTTTTTTCACTATTTTTAGTACAGTTAACCAATTCCATCCCTGTAATAATAAAAATAATTGATATGATACCTGTAGGTACCATGAGTGCAAGTATCTTCCTGCAAAAATTGGTTTTCTCTATTGTTTCCCTCACATGTGTATTGTGTACATTATATAACTATTATTATTTAAAATTTAATTCAATACTGTAGTGAACTCTCACTTTCACGCAACCACCAATGGCTTGGAAGTGACCAACTACTGTAGTATTTTATAAATATTTTCCTATAAATTGTATAACTTTAGTTGAAAAATAAATAAACTTTATTATTATATTAAAATTTGTTACGTCTAGCCGGTGCAGAAAAACGATTCAGTCTTTAGCCTGTTCTCCGTTGCGTTCCTCCCAACTATTCGGAGTCAGCCATTCTTGTCCTATCCAATAACTGTCTCAATCCACTATACACACACACCAGCAGCCCTCGTATCATTATCGGTCGTTTCTGTCCATCTCCTTTTTAGTCATCTTCTCTCTTTTTTTTCCTTCAACATTCTTTTTCATAACCACTCTCGCCTACAACTTGCATCCGTTTCTTTGTTCCTCGTCGCATCCCCAAAAGTAGAAGTATCTCAGTTTGTTCCCTCTCATCTTGTCCACTACCGTATCAATGCTATTCCAATACTAGCTCATATTTAATCCTTAATATATTATACTGTTAGTTGTTACTCTCATCCATCTTTGCATTCTCATTTCCGCAACACCTCGTTCTGTTCTCATGTTCTCCATGTACCGGCATCCTCACCTAAGAATTTGCAATCCCTTGTAAAATTCAATATTCCACAACTATATGCAGAATATGATCACAAATAATGCAATCGAATATTACTGATCAATATAATTTGTTTAAATACACGTTTTTGAACAAAAAAGCATCTGACCGAGGCACACAAAAATGGCATAAGAGTTATCAAATATACCTATTATTCTTGTCCTTTGTAACACTATATGTATATGTATATACATACACAGTATATGTATGATTAATAGAAAATTAATTAACTGATTTACTTATTGTTTTTCTTGTATTTTTTAGGTGTATCCGACGGCAAACCGGTGGATTGGATGGATTCGAATGAAAAAGAAATAGCATTGTGGCAAAGAATGTTGGACCGGCCAAACTTTTGGGTAGAAGGTTGTTTGACACTACGGTCATCATTGGAGTTAACGAGCAAAAATTAAAACTAAGTTCTTTTTTTTCTGTACACTAATTATTATTATATTGTTTTTTTTATCTATCGTTTATTTTACTTTTTAGACATACGTATTAGATATATATTTTCTATTTTTACTTTGTTTGATGTGTGCGTACCTATATTAATCTCGTACCTAGTAAGTACTTACATATCAACGTAAAGCTTGGTCTTCAGTTAATTTGTATTTTTATTTTTTTTTTTTTTAATGTTAAGAATCTGTGATCTGAAAATGTTTTGGTCGTGTAACAAACAAAAAAACCTTATTGTCATGATGTTTTTGGTCTTCCATTTTAGTTTTGTATGCATTATATTAATATTACTATTGTGTTACTATTATATTCTGTAATATTTGCGCGCGTGCGCGTGTGTGTAGAATGTAGATAGCTCTTTATTTGTGTACGTGCATCATGTATTTAATGTTATTTAATTATTGATAAATGCGCAGTATTTGTATTTTATTTAAAATATATTGTAATTTTAAAACTATTGATTGGTAATAATTTAACAATTAGGTTCAGTTACAGTACAAGATCAATGAATAAGTACTTTGGAGATTTTCTTTAATGTTTATTGTGTTTTGACACTTCTAATAGACCTAAATCATATCGCATAATGAGTTTTATTTTATGGATCAATTTATCTACTGGAAAATAATCTATGTTGTAAACATTGCCAGTAAATATATTTTTGTACGGTTTGTGCCGCAAAATAAAACGTTTGTAGTGTTTTATTCAACAATTTTTAAACGCTTTTACCACAATGACCATTCTAAAATACATGTAAGTATTAGAAAAACTGCTCTCATATTTTTTTTGATTCTATAAAAAATGTGATTTTATTTTATTTTAAAATTTGTATAACAGAATGTGTATGCCAAGGTTTAAAAAAAACCCATTAATTTGTTTTACATTCTTCCTCTCTTTACCCTTATAATTATAATACATTAAATAATAATCACTACCATAACAACTAAATAAATATACTTCTCATAATGACTTTTATGGGCAAACTTTTGATACCTCGGGTTACAGTATTATGTATAAGTAAACCTACATTGTGCTCCAATCTTTACACTTGTACATGGTTTCTGGTAACTCTTGTCAGACAATACTTACAAGTTCCATAAACCTTTGATCAAAACATTACTCAAAAAATGAGTGAAAACAGTACAATTTACAGAGAACGAGATTTTAATCTATTTCAAATTTTCTTTACGAGATTGCTCTCACAATATTTAACAAAAAGACTTTCACACATTATGAAACATAGCATAATATATGTTAATGTATAATTGTTAAAGTTTTTCAAATAATTTTTACCTTTTTATAGGTAGTACTTTAAAAATTTCCAATTTTTTGTCTTTCTAAGTCAATAAAAACTTTATTTTTTCAGAAAAAAATTTGAAAATGTAATACAATCTTAAGGAAACGGATACCTATCCGCATTAGAAAATTATGTGTGTAAATAATACTTAGAATAGTTATGTATATTCAACTTGAAATAACCACTGATGTTATTTATAAATGTATGTTTTTTTGTTGGTAATCAATCAATCTATTTACTATGACTAGCTGATTTATATTAAAATATTTTATTCACCAACTGAAATTTTGACACGCATTACTTTAGCACATAAACGTAGGATTTCACATACATAATAAAGAAGAGCATATAATTACAATTAACACAATTATTTATAATACCTTCTCAAACATAATATACAATGTTTACATTCAAAATTAAAGATGGTTTATAAAATAAAGTGGTATTAATGAGTATCGTAGTATGTGGTAATTAAGTCTGTGTAAATGTTGAGTTTGAGAGTTAACTAATTTGAATTACATTAAATCAGTTTTAAAAAGTTTACGTCAAATCGTATCTTAACAAAGTAATAACCATTAACCATTCAATATATATTCTTAAGTTATACAATAAACTAACTATCAATAATAATTAATTTAACAAGTTACTATTGATTATATGATTGTTGATTTATAAATATCAAAAATAGCATACATGATTTGCTCAGTAAAAGTTTGAGACTTCTTATAATTGTAATATTAAAAATATTTTTAAAAAACTAGCAGATACCTACAAGAATCATTTTTAAGACACGTAATATTGCAATTATAAATTAATGAATTTATTGCTCAAATTAATTTTAATTATAAGAAAGAAGAAGAAAAAAACTCTATTTATTATTAACATTCACCATTTTTATCATAGTTTAATACACACACCATTGATTAATACAGTTTAATCTGTTAACAAGAAACTATTTAAAGCTTCCTAAAAATCAGACACCTATGTTATTTCTTAATATTTATTAGTAATTGGATGATAATGTGAAGATGATGATTGTATGATGTCAAGTATTTAACAATAATTACTACTCATATTTTAATTATAGTAATAATAATAATTACGATAAAATCAATAATATTACTACATTTTGATGAATTATAATACTTTATTTTTTATTTAAATCACAGAAGATGTTTTATCAATTAAAAGACTCATTAGTCAAAACAACTTAATACATTTAAATAATTATTATTAAAACGTGTACAAAACTGTGTTGATAATAATATTAGTTTAAAAATTCACTTTTAATAAAAAGTAACACATTGTTGGAATGCAAAGAATTTGTATGCCCTAAAATGTAACAAATGTGATCACGCGTGTTATAAGATGTTGGTAGATGATGTGTTGTAAGATGATGGTGTTGTTGATGTTTGAATTCAGAAACACACACAGTGAATATGTAGACTAAAATAAACATTAAAAAAAACCACCAGGACGCATCATCAAACTCCGCCATTGTACGCATATTCTGCTTTGTTATGCATTATGAGTCGTTCGTCCACAAAGTAGAAGCTATCTGATTTTGTTTCAAACGGATATTGGATCATTTCTTTAACTGCAAACATTACAATTTAAATATAAAACAAATTCACAGGATTTATTATTAATACTCATCAGTAGAGTAAATCACATACTCAAATCAGAATCCAAATTTGGAAACTTATATATATGTTCACATGTATTTTTGCTGTGTGGTATACAAAAACCAAACTCAAAATCAAATGTCTTCAATAATTTGTCACGAAAGTAATGACGTTCAATCATACGAAATTTATTAACTGGTTTATTTCCCACAGTAAACTCTACTCTGTTAACACAATTACAATAAATAAGTTAATAATACACTTCATTTAGTCTCACAGTTTACAAGACTAAAAAATCAAGACTAGTTGTTTGCAACCTTTTTAAAAATTATAGATATTGCCACCAAAATACAGGAATTACATAGGTACAAAATTCTCTAGATTATGATAATCTAATGCTATGTGTCTAATAAGATTACACCTAATGCTACAAAGATAAACATATGTAACTGAATATTGTAAATTGCAGCTAATAGCCGAGCTGTTAAATCCTTTGTTCTGAATAAAAAAAAAATCAATATACCATTTCAGTACTGTGAATGACAGAAGTACCTACATAAGAAAGAATGATGCAATAAAGTATTTATTACAATTCTTACGTTGCTCCAACTAGTTTCAATTTAAGAAACTTTGGCGTAAACTGATATCGAACAAATCGGCCGCTATTTAGGTCTGTCTCTTCGACTTTTCCTTCAGTTTGATTATCATCTAAAACAAGGTCATATGCTCTTAAAATATGTTTTATTGTAGAATTTATTCAAATAATATATTTATACCTAGTATTTCAGAAGGCTTGGCAATTTCAAACAATACCATGCCTGTGTCAAGGTCACGTATTTTAAAACGAACAAAATCTATATTATACACATTAGCGTCTGGAGCACACAGATACCCTGCAACAACACAAATTATTCAATTTTAAAACACAATCTATGAACGTTAGAATCGACATTGGAATGCAGTCGGTCACAAAATATTAATAACAGAACGTACCTTCTGTAATTTTAGGCAATGTAAGAACATCTTCTGGCGATATTATTGATTTTTTACATAACAATTGTTCATGAGACTCCTCAGCTATAGGTAAATAAAAAAAAGTGTACATGAGTATCAGATGAATTACAATGCAATCAATTTAAACCATAAATCAAACAAAAATAAGGAAATTTAATTAAGTAGGTAGGCACAATAAATTTAAAATATCAGATTTAATTTAGTTTCATTCAATTATCTAACCGCATTTAAAAATAATTGTGTTTTGAAGATTTAAAATACAATTTACTTATAGTAAATAAGTAATCTATGTAATCTAGTTTTCTATGTCTAATACATAGAAAAATGACAACTCAATGAATTGTGAACAGTAACATAAACGTAAGTAATCATGGAAGCAACTATTCTTTCCAATATCAATTAGGAGGTATCTATTTCATAAAAAGCAAAAGTACTGAGTAAAATTTATAACAAGCTGACTATAAAGTGTTTAAAAACTAATAAAAATTATCAATGTATGGAAGCATCTCTGGTAAAGTTGTCACAAACAAATACATCCTACCTACCATTGACATTGTAAAGTGTACACCTAAAAACAAAATATGTTTTAACAAACACAAAATATGTTTTAAGCGTGGTTTACACGCTATCAGAATTACCACATGCATTTCCACATGGAAAGAAGGTAGAAAGCTGTCTACAATCGGATACGTATACTTAGTGCGAGTACCGTCATAAATTGTTGGTAAAAAACTCGTCGACACTCAGTGGCGTAACCGGGGGGGCTAAGAGGACTTTAATCCCTATAGGCTGTGATTTTTTTAACTGTTAGAGAAACAATTCAATAGGTGTTACCTCCAACGTGCTGTCATTAGATATTGCCTATGGTATTTGTTCTAATTTCTAAATTAAATTTTTATATCATCCTAACGCAATTTCAGTCATCAATCAAACTGGTGTTGTTCTTAATTTCATTTATAATACCGAACAATACTGAACACTTACAAACGGAGCGTACGTCCTCGGCCACGTTGTTGGCCATCTCAGCGGATTGGGCCCCGACGTATGTCATGCTTGAATGCGAGTGGACGACTTACAACGGCGTTCCGGTTCCGCGTCGCGGTCGGGTCGCCGCCATACTTAAGTTGAAAACTGCGATAATATTGTGTTAGGCGTTCTGGAAACGATTCAAGACTGAAACAAAAACGGGAATCGTACGGTAACGACGATTGTAATCACAAAGTTCCGTTAACGACCACGGCGATCATAAACGAGTTAGGTTCGGGACGAGGGTTAATAAATAAAATTTAACATTAGACCAATATTACGATACGATACAAGTTAATAAATAATGACATAACGAGTTTGCGTATCGTGTAACGAGGACGGATTTCTCTGTGAGCTACCTACCCCGGTCTCCGATAGCGGCGCGGGCGTCGCGGAGTCTTATATATACTTTAAATTTTGGGAGCCGCGGATTTATAAAACTGTTTCAAAGCAAGCCACGGTCGTTTGGATTGGAAAATGGTTTATCGGTAAAATAAAAAAAAAACTAATAAAAGACACATTTTTTTTTATTTTATAATTAACAAAGTAGGTGCCTGACATTTATTTTTTTCTCTACTCACTTATATATAAATATGATAGTGTTCAACAACAAGAAATAATGGACGAACTCTAGCGCGGTCGGAAAGCTCACTGAATTCCACTGAATTTTTGAACGTTCGCTTCGCTGCGGCGGTCGGAACGTCGGTCGACTGCCGAGGCGTACTTCAGTGGTGAAAAGGGGCGCGATTGAGGGGGTGAGTCAACGCTCGAAGGGGGTTGAAAGACGAATTACTATTATTAACCACCCGGCCTCTCGTCCGATTGAGGTGGCTCGTGACGTCGCGCGTCACCGGTAGGAACGACGTTCGATCGTCGGCGTTTGCGTTTGCGGTTTGTGTCCGTCTGTTGACAGTCGATTACAATTATTATTTAGATCACGGCCGTTATCGTTCATGTCGTTATCAATCGATGTGAAATGTTTTTTTATAATAATTACAGACTACAGGCAAAAACTTAAAAATTATAATTATTAATTTAAAGTATTTGGTACGATTTGCAAAACAAACCGGTGTTTGCGTTCGTCACTTCGTCCAATTATCCCGAGTCCCAATTTTTTTACCTAACCACTCAATTATGTACAATTAGCATTCTTAATTTTTCCAACAATTATCATGACGTATCCAATTAAAAAATCATCCAAATACATCCCCCCAATGAACCATTGTAATACTGTCCCAACTTAATACCAATATAAAACCAATATAATCCCGAATTCCTAAATTGGAATAATTTGTTATGATAATTTCAATATTTTGGCACTTCACTCCGCGCCTACACGATTATATCCTAGTGCGAATTGAACCCATCCAAACTAATTTCTACAAATATAAACAACAAACAACCAACAACTCTCCAAATAAATAATTCTCCCAACAAATAATTCTCCAAAAATTGGGACAAATATGTTCATACGGAAAATTATGTTTCGGGATAATCTTTTTTTTATTTTATCTTACACCGTGTTGTACTGCAGTCGAGTGAATTACCTATAAAGCTATATACTTAACTACCTATAATGCTGTGAATTGTAACGTTGAGCTAAATTTACGATTTTTATTTTAAAATAACGTTTCTATTTAAAACAAAAAGCTTCGAATAAAGTAACATCTATGGGCTATACACATCTTTTTACACAGGCGTTATACAAAAATTAAGTCTTTCAGTTTTTAATCTTTTTAGTATGGCAACTGCCAACTGATATGCTTTGTAAAGATCGACCCTAATATCTTTATTAAGATAGGTAATTATCTTTTCTATGGATCGACCCTGTTGGATCCTACCCGAAAAAGTGACTGGAGAAAAAATTATTGATAAAATAATACATTCCTCGGTATAGAGCTATACGCTCGTACAACCATTACTTTCTTCTTTTTTGACCCGAAATGTTTTAATGATAAAACAAAAAGATTCCGTTTTATTACCTATAGTATTTGAAATAATAATATTGCAGTATATTTGGCTCTAATTTTTTCAAATTTTATATGACGTTTTAAATTTACTAATATTAATAACGTGTGACTACAGTGTGAGTGTGTGACCATGTTAAGGGATTAGGGATCTATGTATGTGTTTTAAAAATGTTTGTATGTTTGATTTATACCCATTTTAATGTGTAAAAATTTAAAGTGATTTTGAATTGTTTTTTTAGATTCTGAGCGTTGTTTTACAATGATGTTTTTTTCTTTTTCTGTGATTAAAAGTTCTTGTAGAAAACCTGCACTAATTTTAACGTTTTAATCATTTTCAAGGGAGTAATGGAACTTTGAAGTTTTTGAATTATTGAATTTTACGCAGTTATTGTTCCATAAAACTTCTAGTTTTTACGTTTAAGTCTCGAAACTTAAATACAAACTAAATAAGATAGTTTTACATATGTGGTTGAAAAATTTAGAAAATTGGTTAACACAATTTTGGTTTATAGCCAATAAATATTTTGTCGTAAAACTCGTCATTCCGGGCGGCCGTGTATTTCTTATGGGGAAACCAATAATTACGGGAAACGTGTTTTTTCCACATCGATTTAAAATTTTTTGATCATAACATCCAAAATAAAGATCGGACCAAGCTGAAACTTTTACACGATACCAAAATAAGAAAGGTACAGATTCGATAAAGTTTTTTCACGTTAATTGGTTTTTACCACGACGTATACTATAATTTTTTTTTTATAGACAACTGAGCTTGCTCAGAATTGTATTTACGAAGGCAATGATTTATCGTTGCTTTCAGAAATTAAATAATGCGTTTAAACAACAACTTGTAAGCTATAGTGCCCATCCAAAGCGTAGTCGCTACCCCGTCAAACTACCCACACGACCTAGATTGATCCCGGCGCTTACTTTTATTTTATTTTATTTTTTTTTTTTTTATAATCATCGACCTAATTCCAAGAAAGATCGACTGGTTGGCTACCCCTGTTACATGGTGTCAGGGGCGTAACTACTTCTGATTTTAGTGTGTTCGAGTGCACAAAATGGGCCCCCCTATCTATGTATTCTCGCCCTTCAATGGGCCCCCACAGCCGCGGGGCCCGTGTTCCGTGGAACCCACTGAACACCGGTAGTTACGCCACTGCATGGTGTGTACGTGTACTCAGTACAGCTGTACCACAGATAACTTGAAAAGTTTTTTGGCTGTACTGTGTATTACTATTGATTTTAGAATACCTATGTAGAATATTCTAAAATCAATGGTATTACGACCATGGATTTATAAAATATATCTCGTTTATAGTATACATTATAATTATAATATAATGTACTCGACTTTATAGGTATATTTTCAAATTAATGGATAGATAGGCACGGCGACGCGATAAGAGAAAAACCCCGTTTTCCGTAT
>CM029359.1:14767970-14956203 GCA_017140985.1 Hormaphis cornu
TTTTATTGGTGTCATCGTCATTGGAAGTCACTGAAGTACCCACTAAGTATAGGTATAGATGACTTTTCCCTGTAAGTTTTGGTTGTTATTCAACTATCAAATTAGGGACCTAATTAATATAAAATGTTTGGTATTTTTCAGTCCTTTTAGCATGCCATTAATTGTATGCGAAACTTATAAAAAGGTATTGAGAGAACACGTAAATATTTATAAAAATATGTTTGAATTAAGTATGAAAGAAAATAATGAAATAGGAGAGTTTACAACTCTAGAAAAACAGATGTTTTATGAGAATGTACGTATTACACAAATCTAATATCCTTTAACATCGTGTTTACATTAATTACGTTTTTTTTTTTTTAAATAATTGAAAGATTTAGATAGTTTAAGAAAACAAGTTGAAGTTCTTCAAAGTGAGAAAAATGAAATGGCTAAAAGTATACAAAAATTAAAGAGTTCAAATTATTATTTTGAAAATGAAAAACGTGAAATTATAGTTATTATGGAAATGCAAAACAATAAATTTGAGACGCCTGAAAATGAACTTTTAATTACAATTCAGGTTGGTTTTTTATATCAATTTAAGAATTATAAATCAGTCTATAGCTAATTACCAAAAACCAATAAAAACTTTCAAATCTAAAAATACTCTGACTATTCAATAAATTTTTTACTCTTTATTTTTAATAATATAATTTTTCTTGGTGGTTAAATTTGATCAAAATGAGTCTTGTCTTAAAGTAGTTATTAAAATGGTTAATTTTTCTCTTGAAATCTTAATTTGATCTTATACACAGGGTTCAAATTATTTTTCTACATGATGTTGCATAGGAGCCCACGCATGAACTGTTTTCCTTCCTAAAACTTTCATGTCTTATTAAATGGTTTGATTTAATTTTTTTCTGTTTGAAATATAAAAGCCTCTTACAGGGGGCCAACTGGGTTTTTGATTTTTCAAATTTTAATAATAATAACTTGAATTATTTAAAATATTATTAAAAGTTTTTAATCAATTTTTGGAGGATTTCAAAGAACAAAAAATTTGAGTCCAATGCGTCCAGTTTAAAATCTTTTTTTTTTGTGAGTAAAAAAAAATGATTTAATTACGTTGATTCTACAAGACTAGAGAAGATTTCACGCCAAATCAATTTTGTTCATTTGATGAATGAATGAAAGTGGTATAAATTGTCTAAATTGCTACAAACGGGTCCTTCAACAAATTATAAGAATAGTTTAATTTTTTTTTTTATAACAATATTTCATCCAAAATGTAAAATTTTTTGAGCATTTGACGTAACAGCTTGATCATTATAATTTCCATAAGCAATCTACTGCTTCAAAATTAAACACAAAACATTAAACTAATTACCCAGTGATTCACTCAAACTAGTATGTCAGTTTTATCCTTTAACTATTTGCAAAGGGAAAAAATTTACCTCGGATAGGTTTTTTAACCTAGTAGATGATTTATCCATTAAGTTAAGATTTTGTTGCTTTGTGTACCTTCTTAAATATAATTTATTAACATTTATAAAGTGTTGAAAATTTTTCTTTTAAATACATTTTCGTAAATTAGAAAACACAACTTAATATAAATTGAATTAATTATAACTTGCAAATATTTTGGTTAAATTATAAGTGAAATATCCATTATTCCTTCTTAGGGGTGAATATTTTCTAAAAACTGTGTGCTTAGTCAAAGATTCTATTTTTTTGTATCAATCAGTGGCGCAACATGGGGGGTTGAGGGTGTCCCCTACCAAAATCTTTTTTTTTTATGTTCAAGAACTGCTTAATATGTATGATTAATATGACTATAATAAATAATTATATATATTTGTAACAATGTGTAACCCCCCCAAAGTTATTTTCTTACTGCGCCACTGTTGTTAATCATCATTATTATTTTTTTTTTGTTGGCAGGAATTGAAGGATGAGTTAATGTGTAAAGAAGAATAGTTGAAAAATGTTATGTCAAATGATGTATTTATTACTGAAAAGCAGGATAAAATTATCGGCTAGAAAATCAATTGAACAACACATATATTGATCAAATAAATAATTTAAAATATCTTGAAGACATTAAAAAAAGGGAAAGAATGGTCAGAACAAGTTGAAAATGATAATGATAAACTTTGTTTGGAATTAGAAAATCTAAAATCTCAAATTTCTGATTTCCCTAGTAAAGATATTGAGATAAAAGAACTGACAGAAAAATTGTTGAAAGCAGAGGATAAATCTCATCAACTATTTAAGTGAACTAGAAGAGTTAAAGACTAAAGTTAGCAAGACCAGTGAACAAAATTATCGATAACTGTCTACTGAGTTTGAAGTATTTAAGTCTAGCTCCGAGAACATTTTTTTTTTTTTCACAACACCAAACTGCACCCTCTGTTCTTTGTCTTAGATAGGGACACGAAAAATGGATTTTACAAAACTTTTTAAATGTGAGTATTATATCCTATCGGTTATTTTGAATTATTTTTTTTATTTTCTTGTAATAAATATAGTTAGGGTCCATGCTATTCTACCTATTTAAATTTATACTTTTTATTGTAATAAATGTGTTATTGTATTGCTATAACAAGGTTTAAAGATTAATCTTTAACCCTTGTTGCAGCATTTGCAGTTTGTGATCATGCATGCAAGAGGCTGCAATTGGGAAAGTGGTGCAAGCGATCACGGGTTTAATTTAATAAAATCATTGGTGTTTTAATTTGTTTGTTTTTGATTTGATTTACATTTTAGTTTAAAGATTGATGCTATCAATCCAGAAGATAGAAAAAAGTCGATGTCATTAGAACAAATTAATGAGTTTGATTATTATTAAGTTCCTGATGGACATACTGTTTACGTCACAGCGTAAAAACTCAGCTGCTTAGTTTTATGTTATGCGTATTATAATTAAATAAATGTCGCTATTAAAAAAATTCATCTAAATAAATTAAAAAGTACCATTTTTATAAGTATTTGTTGTTGTCATTGATATCCACAATGCAGGTATATCACTACAGTCACTGAGTTTTGTTACAGACATGCTCAAGGTGATTTTGCTGGTATTAACGTCCGAAAAGTAATTAAAATGAATAATATCCATTTTAATTATTGTGAATTTACCGTGTGTCTACGTACATTTTTAATTAATCAATGTTTAATATGTAGTATATTTAATTTAACTTTGCAGGGTGCCATTACTAATATACTCAAAGAAAATTTTCTTCAACCTTAGTCATTATCTATTAGCGCTATTACTTTGGCTTTGAAAACTGTGCTCCGTATTTTGTGAAAATTTATGATATTATTGTTAGTATTGTATTTGATATTTAAATACTACTTGCTCATTATAGTTATTTAATATTTATAACTATTGTTTTGGTACATGTAGGAAATAATAATTTATGATTATCTTATTATATGTTTAACCCTTTCACTACTGAATTTAATTTTTTATAGCATACATTTTTCGTCTTTCATATAAATAATCAAAAAAAAAAAAAAAAATGGTTTTTTCAAATTTGGTTCTAAGTTATTATTAACTGCTCATAGAAGTAGAATAGTTATTATTTTTAATTAGAACATTTTTCTTAGAATTGGTTTTATAGTTTAAATAGTGGAAATTGAAATATAATATACTCCATTACTATTATTACGTAATATGTGATTGGATCTATGCAAGAACAGACCTTATCAGCTTTATCTTATTGGGTCATGTCATAGAAACATCGAGATAGATAAGAATTCTTATCTATCTCGATGCATAGAAAAGATAATTATATCATGTCCCTATTGAATGACTCACACAAAATAGTCACACTATCAACAACAACAAAAACACTTCAAACTTTCACTTAAAAAATTTTAAAAGTAATAACATTATTGTGAATAAAATATCACTACAGAATCTAAAAAATTGTCATTTCACTTTAAAACGTCTTTGGAAATATGGTAAGAACACGGTAGGCACACGTAACCACAAAATGTGAATAGTTTTTATTATCTGTGGTCTATAGCCATTGTAAATTAAGTTAACTGATATCGAATAAAAAAGCCGCAAGTCGCAAACTCGTTGATCGCTGTTTGCAAACAAATAACATCAAAAACTAATTTTGCCGATTCACAACGCTCAAAAGCTGTACTTCAACCGAATTTCCCGTTTATTCGTCAAAGTTAATTATTGTTGCCTTACGATGATTACTGAGAACGAGAACCAAGACGACGCTCCGAAAAAAGCTCTTATTTATATTTGCGGTTGTATGTATTTGTTGATGTTTTTCAATATATATATTTTGCGTTAACTGTTGTGTTATTGACTAACTATTATTCTTGAATATTTAACTAATAATAATGTGCTTGTACAATTGAATAGCGTGCCAAGCTGAAAACGAAATGAAACCCAAGGACCCAATTCGATGTAGAGAATGTGGTTACCGAATCATGTACAAGAAACGGACCAAAAGATGTATCCTTTTGTGTTAATACTAGCTGGTATTTGGTGCTCGGTATTGGACTACAACAAATTGTGTTATTAATAATGGTATATAGATGGTTAGGTTGTGATGTACAAACATTAAGATAAAGGGTGTTTGTAATGAAATTAAAAGATTGGTCAAGTGCAAGTGGTCAAACATATTTTTATAAAACTCAAAGATTTTTTTCTAAAATAAAGTCTTAATTTTAGTTAATTATAATTTTTGTGAAAACATTAAATCTTAGGATTTTCGCTTAGGTATTATTGCCAATTATGAGTGGATCCCATATCCCCTATATTTTCTAAATTTAAAACTCATTAGTTTCTGAGTTAGGAAGAGAACGGTAAATCTTCTAACATTTTCTTTAATATCTCTTAAACTATTTATTCTAAAATTTACAAAAATACATTTATTTATTTGAAATCCTTATAATATAAGTATCCCTTTAATTTGTTGTACCTAATATGTTTGTCGCTTGACAGTTATTTTGTGAATTTGTTTTTGGCTATTGGAGTTCCTTTAAATTAAGTATTTAATTTAATTTGTCACATGACAAGCCTACAAAAAAAAAAAAAAAATTTATTTTGAATTTACGCTGAAAATTAATATTTGTACTTCTACACTATATTTTCAATTATTGGGTCACCTAAGTTTGTATATTATGTACTAAATTTCAACTTGTTTCGTCCAGTAGATTCAGAAAAAATATGCTGTGACAGAGACATGGGAGTGATCCTATAAATTTTCAGTTTTATTCTAAAGTACAAAACCCTACAAATGTAAATGATTTTGAAATAAATATTAGTATTCCAAAGATATAAATTCTGGGATGAATTAATGTATACAATTCCAACATTGTCTTACTGTCATTATGAGATAATGGCAAAAGCATTCAATTTTTTAATATTGAATTTTCATAAATTAAATGTTTTGTATCAAGGAGCATAAGTATTGGCCCTTCTAATTAAACTGCTACTATAACACAGTGTAGGGAAATAGGAACGCTCCTTATTTTTATTTTACTTATATCTCTCTATTATATTTTTTTTCAACAAGTGTACCTACTGCTAATTAATTGAATTGATTAGTTAGTGTTAACTGTAAATCCGTGTCATAATTATTATTTTAAATGCCGGATTGTCCCTCAAACATTTGAATAAGTAGTCTTCTCATGTGGTCCCATTTCTATTCTAATGTGTACCATCCAAAAACAAGTTTATTATTCTTTAAAAACTTGTCTCAGTTCCACTTATAATCACTCTGTGTATAAGTTAGTTAGAATATAATTTTAAACTCAATTATCTCTCTAACTCAATTATTAAATCTCCTTAACCAAACATGTTTAGTGGTTGTGTTTAGTGCTCGATGAACATATCTACAACATGGGCTTACCAAAACTGCAATGACAACAATACGTGTGACAAAACTACTAAAATTGTATTTTTTAATTTGCTTTACTGTAATTATATGTTTTAAGTTATATTATGATGTATATTTTTTTAAAAAAACTCCCCATTTAGATCAAGTGTAATTCAAACAAAAAACATTTTCTTTAAAAATAACAATATACAATATAACAAAAATAATGTTTGTTTTATAGCACAGTAAGTTGCAGTTACAAATTGATAAAGCTAGAAATTTAATTTTCAACAAATGACCAGTAACAGATTTGAGAGCAATGTTAATTGACATAGCAATTATTCTCCTCCTTTAATCTGAATTTTAAAAGTAGCAATGTATATATTATATAAGGATGTTATAGATCCTGATTTTCTATTATTGATAAGTTGATTATTAGTTAAAGGGAAGATTGAATCAAGTAAACTGAACTCATAATTCTAATCATAGTAAAAACCAGTACATTATTTACTCATGAAATAAGTAAAACACAAAAAAAAAAATCTTAGTGTTAACTTTTTGTGAGTTCCATATAGAACACCTTGCAGGATTATAATTTTAAAAATTATGAACGTTTAACCGATTATCAATGATTCAAGATGTATAACTATATTATATTTTAGGGAATTAAAAATTATTTTGATGTTGATATTAATATTTATGTGTATGCAATCATAAAATGTGGTATAACCTGTTTTGCAGAGAACTAAATTTTTCTATAGGTAATCTAATTAGAATTATCATTAAAGAAATATTTAATTTACAAAAGCACGACCGATATAGTGTAGCTGGTATGCAAAGAGGTGGTACTTTCTTTAACTTAATACATAAATGTTCTAGTAACATTTAATTTCATTGAATCAATTACATTTACTAATATAAAATCAGTGTATCACCTCCTAGTATTCCATACGCCAGCAACACTAGCGTTTTGTAGTGGTCGCATCCTACAAATGGTCGCTAATTTTACCATTCTAGGAGCTTTTTGTGCATAATTTTTAGCATCAAAATAATCCATTGCTTACAAATTTAATATAATTATTAATCAAACCCAAACCTGAGACAAACTTGAAAGCAAAGTCACTATTCCAACAACAAACTGCACACCCAATCATTAGTTGCTACTTTTTTGAAATCAAAGGATGTTGCTCATTCAAAATGTTGCTTTAGGTTTGCCAATGTGAATTATGCCTTACACTCTCTTAATCTTCCTCCAAAATATTTGGAGTCAACCATCCATGTTCTAGACCTCCACCTGTTTATTTTCTACATCTTTTACACACACTCACAGCAGTCTATATCATCTTCAATTGTTATCAACCGTTTCCTTTTTGGTCTTCCTCTCTCTATTTCCTTCAGCATTCATTTTCATAACTGATCTTACTACTTCCTCATCTTACTATCAAATTACAAAATTATTTTCAGTGTTTTGATTTTGGTAAAAATCAAAACGTAATTTATGCAAATATAAATAAACCAATAGTAAAAAAACACAATAATTAACAACAATTTTGTTTTATTACTATATAATTGAAATTCCTAATAAATTAGGAATAGAAAGTTAGACAGGTTTTATAATCCCTTAAAATTTCCATGAAGTCTAGCAATAATATATTACAGACTTACAAAAAAAAAAAAAAAAAATGACTAAAAACAATGGAAATGAGTTTACTGTATATTAAGTGTCTACTAAATAATCAAAAAAAAAAAAATAATAATATGTATATTTAAAATTAAATTAAAATAAAACAAATGTTAACCACAAAATTTATACACAACTATAATAAAATAAATAGTGGACTTTGTTTTGTTTAGAACAGTTAGGTACATAATATATTTACGAATAATTTGATAATGATGAGAAACAATAAACACGTGATTGATATGAATGAAAATTAAACAATGTACTATTTGACAGAGCACCTAAATATAACTTTTCAAACTAATGAACAAATGTAATGGCAGATTTTTATTCATAATATATAAATCACACCTAAGTAATAAATATATTTCCATCGGATAAACGATTAAATTACAAATACATTTGGAATGTTTCAACTTCTTAGTAGTACGTTCACTTAAATTATTCATTAAAAACACTAATAGTTTTATTGTAAATGTATATATACTTCCGATTAAGTTCTACTATAAAATTTAATTTTAATCTAACCAGTAACCATGTATGCCAGTATATTATATTTTAAAACTATTGTAAAAGAAAAATAAATGTATTTTAATACTAATAAAAGTATGGATGTTAAGTAATTGTTAAACAACTACAACATTTGTGCTAAACTGTAGTGGTAAATCTGTATATGATCATAATTAGTGTACATTACTAGATAAGATGGAAAACAATCATGTACTTGAGCTTAAGCTTAGATTGCATCACATCTCATTGAGTACTTTACATTTGAGGGTAGTTCCCTTGAAGTTAAGTAACATTAAAAGCGAGAGGGGAGACAATATTTAATAGTAAAACTCAAATGTGAAACATAAAAAAATAATAATAAAACACAAAATATAACGTTTGATACATCAAAATGGCCAACATTTTAATCAATATATGTTTTAAAATAGTTTTATTTATTTACTTATTTTGCTATATGTGAATGGAAAAATGATTTAAAAGCGAAAAGGGAAGAATACATGTAACTACATTCAGGTGAGTGGCGCAAGGATACAAAAATTTGATTTCCTTCCAACTAAAATGTTTATAATATTGTTGTTTGTATTGACTGGCTTTGTTAAGGTGTCCACAGTTTTATAAACAACATTTTTTTTGTTTTTGTTTAATTTACTCGGGGGGCAAATTGTTTATTTAGTGTACAGGTAAATAGCAACAATCAGTCCGTACAATCCCAATACTTCTGCGAAAATCAGGATCAAGATCATTCCTACGAACAATCTGGGTTGTTGTGCTGTACCTCTGACACCAGCATCACCAACAATACCAATTGCGAAACCAGCAGCCAAACCACTGAAACCCACTGAGAGGCCAGCACCAAGATGAATGAAACCCCTAGTGTAAAAAAAAAAAATTTGGTATTAATGTATGTTTTACACTACATCATGGTTATTTGAATAAATTTAGCAACTCACTTGAATAGGGAATAATTTTTGGGCTCATCCAAAGCACCTGCTATCAGGACAGCTACTACAAGTCCGTATATGGCAATAATACCAGCCATGACAACAGGGATGATTGATTTCATAATGAGTTCTGGCCTCATTACCGACATGGCAGCAATACCGGTACCTGATTTTGCTGTACCATATGCAGCGCCAAGAGCTGAAAAAAAAAACATTAATATTATGATAAATATTAACAGGTTTATAATATGTATGGATGTACCATAATCTATTTAATCTTTTCAAAGTTCAATTGCACCTAAATACCTAACATCAAGAAAGGTACAAGTAACTGTCTATAACTTATACTTTAGATCAGTGGTGCGCAACCTTTTTGGATCCACGACCCCTCAAAATTATTTATTTTCATAATACGACCCCTTTCTTACCAACATTATGTAAGTAGTATATAAGTTTTTCATTTGGTGAAAAATTATTGGCGACCACCTAATAAAATTCCGCACCAATGCTTTAGATTATGATATAATGGTCTATTCATAAAGTATTGCCTAGATATACAAAAAAATATTATTCAGTAAATATCAAGATAAATGTTTTTATCTTTATTAAGACTTCTAAGAACTTTTTGACGTCTTGTAAATGATACAATAAATGAACAACAAACTGTGGAAAATACATTTTTATTGCAAAGGTTCAAAAACTTGAATATTTATGTGTACTTATTTATTTATAGCCCTACCTATTTGATCAATTTGTTTTTTTTTTATTACTATTTATCAAACATTGCTATAGACTAAGAGTAAAAATCTATTAAATTGCATAAACTCGTACACGCTAATATGAAAATGGCAATGACTGTGGAAGTCAACTGCAGTCGCAGAGTTTGAAAACAATCAAAAAAACACAAACTAGGTGGTTTTTTGACATTAATAATATGTACCTATGTTGTCTGGAAGTACCTGGATAAAATATTTGTGTAACAAAAATAACTCTACATTTTTATTAGGTACACTTCCAGTGGTGCTGGAAACTTTAAGTTTTAACCATGGTTTCCTTATAATGGTCTCACGCGAAGTATGAATTTGAGTTGAAATTCATCCCCATTCGAAAATTGTAACCCGTTGTTTCTCTAGATTGTGAAGTTTCACCGTAAATGAAAAACACATAAAACGAATACAATCTTTTGTTTGACTTATTAACGATTGAACGTTTTTCCTAAGGAAATCAATTTTTTTCTTTACTTATATCTTATACATTGATCCTACCCAAGTCAAAAGCGTTGAATGAATGTTGTCTCGAATACATATTCTTTTGGCTTAATTGCAAAGCAACTAAAAAACGGTTAATGTTTTCAAATTACTTTTGCAAGTTTGTTCTATCTGTAACACGCACGAATCATAGGAACTCGGACGTTTTCTTTGCCAATCTCGTGCCATGCGACAAGGATGCTAAAAACCGATTTGAACTCCGAATTTTCAGAGGAACGGCCGAACGACCTTCGCGCGCCGCGCCCATGCACTCGACAGACAAACACACGTTTGGACGGGCAAAACCGTCGCGAGGGTAACTTTAACCGACCCCAGCGTCGTACATACGGAGAAAACTGGGTGCAACTCGTGAAAACGTGAAAGACTAGAACGCAGGAGTAGCTCACGGGCACGTGAGTTTCCGACCGAATCTCGCTCGGGTCACGCCCATGTGTGCGCGATGATCGTGTGCGTCAATTATGTGGGGCAACGTACGCCAACAGGTTGCGGGAAAATTTGGAATCGCGTATATATATATACTATATACTCGTATATATACGAATCGAACAAGCACAACGACGACGGATCGAGTCCGAGAGTACGATGTTCGCGCGAAAAGAAATCAACCAGCACACAACGATAATATATAACTCCTCGATGATCGAAGTAGAAACGCGCGATGATAGCACAAGTTATTTCACACCGACGGCCGGATTTCTAATAAGGGGCAGTACGGGCTATATATATATATATATATATATATAAACACCCAGGACTAAGGACACTATAGTAAACATGGACCGTTCTCGAAAGTTTTGCTGACAAAAATCGGAACCCGCGGACGGCGGCGACCATGGCGGGGAAAAAATATTCGCCACAGTCGAATTTGCGATTTCGCCGAACAAAAGTCGCAGTCTACGGACACGAGACGCCGCGGAGAAAATTTAAAAAATCAAGACACCGAAGTGCGCCGGTTATCAGGCCACGCCTTAACACACTCGTGCGGCGGTGGCGGGCGGCCGACGTCGTACCTGAAACGCGGCGACCCGAAAATCGGACGGTACGAAAACGACGAACGGTTTCGCGTCCGTCGGACAAACGGCCGAAACGAACCGCCGATTCGATCGCGGGCCGCCGTCGCCGTTTCGAAAAATCGGACGGCGGCGGCCCGCGCGGGTGGGTGTGGCGGCGGCCCGCGAGGTTACTTCGACGCGGGATTTTGACGGCGGGCCGTGAAAAACGTGTCCCGGTGGCGACCACCGCGCGCGATCGAGCCCCTCGAACACGATAATAACAATAAACCCGTCGTGAGCGCCCGTCACAGGCGCACGGGGACACCGCGTCGTAGGACAGCGAAACGTCGTGCCGAAAGTCTTGACGCGCGATTGGACTTTGTATTAGGTGTGAATTATTGTGCGCGACAGCGGACAGTCGCGCGTAGCGTTGTAACGATTGTTATGCTTACAGCTGAATATGATTGCAGACGCCGCGCCCATGACGCCGAAGAACGGCGAGTAAATCGGGTTTTTTTCATCAGCGGAACTCATTTTTTACTATTATTATCACGACAACCGTAATAAATACTGAAATTAACTAGAGAACTACGAGAGAATTAACGCGAGATGAACGACGGCGGCGGCGGCGGCGACAACGACGACTTTCGACCGGAGTCGCGTGCGCGTGCAAAATACGTAGTGAAGTGGGCAGCCACTGAAGTCCAATCCGGTCGGGCGTTAGCTAGCGAGCGTACGTGCGCGTGTGTGTGGCGTGTGTGCGAGTCGCGAGTGGAGTGCGGTGTGGCGGCGGCGGGCGCGCGATGACACTCGGACGCAACGAACACGGCCGGTTACGAAAACCAGTATAACAATTTACACTGTGACGCGCTGACACAATCGGACGCTGACGG
Organism: Hormaphis cornu; assembly: GCA_017140985.1. NCBI lineage: Eukaryota > Metazoa > Arthropoda > Insecta > Hemiptera > Hormaphididae > Hormaphis > Hormaphis cornu. The sequence goes on from CM029359.1 coordinate 14,780,084, forward strand.
AGGAAAAAAATCACCGTGACGCGGTCGGGGGGACGTGGCGGTGGTTCGACGTCGGCGGGCCGAAGAAACGAAGGTGTCGGCGTCGGTGGTGGTGGTGGTGGCGGTCGCGAACTCGGTGCTACGGCGGCGCTGCGGTCTGCCGCCTGCAAAACGCTGTTCGGCGGAAAAATGGCCGTGGGCCGGCGGCGCGCCGCGATCGCCACCGAACGCGGGGACAAGCGCGCCAAATTCAAAACCGTCCACGCCCAAGACGCGGCACGCGCGCCGCGACCCTTCGCGGTTTGTTTTTGACCGTACAAACGAAACGACTACCCGTACATATACATTACAATAAAACTTAAAAAGAATCCCCGTAATGTTGCCGTACGCGTCATTTTCGGTCCGCAATAGGTGGTGATGATTGTAATGCGAACGAAACGACCCCCCAGTCTTGTGCGCAGAAGATCGTTCTGTGTATTTCACGACCGCGTTACAAATAATGTGCCTTTTATTACGTCTGTGCATAAACGGGCCGGCGAGTTACCGAGTCGAAGTCGGCGTGCAGAGCCGGGCAAAAAGAGCTACGCTTATTAGGGATACCCTGTATCCATCGTGATATTGCGGACCGACATAGAATCCCAAGACTCGGTGGTTCCCTTACTGTGATTATGATTTTTACCATCGGGAAGCAGCGTTGTAGTGACTCTTTCGAAGTCGCCGGCCCACAGGATGTGTGAACGGAACTTCGAAATTTTCATTGACACGGTTTAATTTAGAGGCTTTTGCCAAAACCGTGCTGGCTAATAACAGTCGCCCCCCGGGCACGTGATGGCGCGAAATGTTTACAGAGCTTTGAAAGATGTTCAATGTTTTTACATCGTTTCATACTTTCATTAAACTTTCTATTTAAAATCTTTTATACGATCCAAAAAAATGTTTGAAATAATTTCAATCCACCCCTTGGTTTATAGACGTCTTGTGTCGTTATTATTTCGTTTTTATCATTTCGTGTTTTTGACCATACGTTTTCTAAAGACGGTTTTAATTTGTTAAAATCAAAAATGTTCATCACTATTACACGTTATTAAATATTAGAATTAACGAAGTTTAAACGCACCACAAAAAGTTGAAACAATTACCGACGATTTTGAAGCTAAATATTTATTTATACAAATTCATGTGGGTTTTGTTTTAAAAAACTTGTAGTTTTCGTATAAGGGTCATGGATTTTCTGATATACCTAACTAATAGTTTGTATTTTTCCAATTTTTGTTCTAAAAGTGGTTACAAACTTGTGATTATTTTAAGAAAAGTCACGTAATAGACACTTGAGAGCACTTAATTTTACTAATAGAATAAATGTATTTCTGTCGATGCCGATTTATTTTATTTCCATGATTGTGATTTTTTTGGTATGCTTAGAGTCAACACTGATAAGTTGAATCAAGAACATAAACACTGTTTTTACAGTAGATGATTTTTGCAAATAAATAAGTTTTGATAATTTTAACACAAGTCTATAAGGACGTGCGCGGGTCTATCCATAATAGGAAAAAAATAAAAATTGTTAGTCACACTTTTGTTCACAGTCGTTTAAAGTTTGGAAGTTGGGAAAAAATTGTGAATTATTTTTTTTAAAATTTTGTTATCAAAATAATATCATAACATTAGTTAAGACTTAAAATTTTGACAATGTTATGTAAAACAAAAGTCGCTACATTTTCAAAAAAATTCATCTTTCAGTAGTTTTTGAAAACGTATTATAAAGTATTGTCGAAATGGTGATATTTTTGTACAATTCAAATTAATTCAATTGACATTGCATACAAATCCAAATGATAATATAGTGATTATTACCGTATCAAGTTTTAATAACTTTTCAAATAATTGTCCAAAATTTTCACTAAATCTTTTTAACATGTTTGAATAGATACAAGCGTAGTATTAGTTTTAATTTATTTTGACCAATTTCGGGCTCAAAATAAAACTTTAATAATTCTAAATATTTGACTACTTTAATTTTAAGTTTTCAGACTCAACTTATTGCAACGACTCAACAACGCATTAATATGATTAAAATGCATTTTACACTTGTAAAAATTACATGTTGCGCCTGTGATGACTGCATATAAAATCGGTAGGTATGGTTATTATTATAATTCTTTATAACATTTATTCTCCTGCGGATGACTGACGTTCAAATTTTAAAATTTTTTCAATCATTGACCGATAGAGCTCGCTGGCCAAACGGCCGAACAGCATTTTGTCGGGACGACTATCCACTGCCCGCTGTCAAAAATCTCGTCACAACAATCGCACGATGCAACAGCTGTTTACAATCCCCGATCTCTATAGTCTTCGTGGCTCTCACAGTCTCACCACAGAATAAATATTTTGTGCTCTGATCGTATGCGCCATTTGGACAATAAGTATTTTTATTCATGATGGAGTATAGCAAGTTCTCTTTTTTTAAAAAAATGGCAAGAAAAATTCCAAAAATTCTAGTGGGATGTTTGAATGTTTTCGAGGGGGGGGGGCATGTGTCAATCATATGATTGAGCAGCTGATAAAACCGAGTGCTGAATTATTATCCGATGATTCGGCTAACCATCAATCGTTTTACTTTTTTGCTTCAAAACATGCGAATTCAATACAACATACTGTAATAACTATTCGTTTCGTACCAACGTCATATTATAATGTGAGATTCGACAACGGGTCATGGGAAAACGCCCCGCTAGCGAGTTCCGCGTTTACGTCAGCTGACACAAACGTCTGATATCTGTTGAGTGTCCGGTGGGTACTGGGTAGTGGGTACGGACTACGGAGTCCAGAGTTTATTTCTTCTATAGTTTATCTTATAGTATATGGTGCCGGTAGAGCCCGCAGTGCAGCCAATGGTCGGGCGTGCAATCCGTCGCTACTGCGACTTTCGTCGTTGTCGGCGCGCGTGCGTGCGAACGTACGCGACAGTGCCCGACACACTGCGCCGGACGGGGAGTCCCCCGAGTTCGGTGATAGAGTGACGGAGAGAAAAAGTGTGCGATCCGAGTGAGAGACGAACCGAAAAAACTTCGAAGAATTTCCGTGTCAGTGCGATAAAAGACAAAAGTCCGGTAGAAGCGTCGTAGCCGGGACGTGGTCCGTTCACTGGCAAGCGTTAGATGACATTTACCGCGTAAACGGAAATAGAGTCCTAGCGTACAATACATAAAACCCAACGGCCGTGTGAACGTTTTTGAGGCTTGCAAAAAAAAACAAAATCCGTCGTCATGTTCGTATCCGTCACGCGCTGAGGTCCGGGACTTTGGAAAACGATTGGTGTCGTCCGCTCGTCGGCGGCTCATTGAATGACGCCGACACCACCACCGACAGGTACGGGATATCTCCGTCCCTTGTATTATTTACCTACTTTCAATCGGTTCCGCGGGGATCGGGAAGGAAGGGTTTGTTGATAACGGTCACGATCCTCCCCTTTTTACCGTGTCCGCCCCTTGTCCGGATGTCGCCGACCTTACAGGAAACCGTCTATTAAAAGCAATCAAAGCCAAAGTCACCACCATTGTTGGCACCTCAGGGAAAGATTTCCTATTGCTTACGACAAACTTTTGAATCGCTGTTGGATCTTGAGGAGTTCGGTTCGCTCTACCGACCTGTTTACCTTCATGATTCATGACTGTTGATCAATTTGTGCTTTTTTTAAACAGTTTTTTTTTTTTTTTTTGTGTTTTATAGATACTAAAAAACAAGGTGTAAAAACTATTGTTTAACACTTTTTTTTACAACCGTCATCATGCCGGCCGTCAGAGGAGACGGTATGCGTGGATTGGCTGTTTTTATTTCAGACATAAGAAATTGTAAGTTTTATTTTTATACAGTAATTACTATCAACAATATTGTTTCTATATCTACTTACCAGTTACCTACTTTTAATAATTTGACACCTAATTAATTTTCCACCCACATTAAAATTTATCCAATTTTTTTACTGGTTATAAAATACTGTTAACAACGTAACTAAGTTATTATATTGTTGGCCTCTTTAAAATTCCATCATATAGAGGTGTAATATAATATAAACTTGGTTTGATTAAAGGTTACTTGTTTTTGCTGTCTATAAAAAAGAATCTAAATAGCCTCTAATTGTTTTATAAACCTATAGAAATGTATGAATACCTTTATCAATGTATGTAATTTTAAATTATTATAAATTTATTTAAAATAGTTAATGATTTAAATAACATAATAATATTTGAGTAAAATAACTGATGTGTTGATACTTCGATATTTGTTGTGTATAATTAAATACCTACTTGATATGATAATAATGTGAACATTTTTCATGAAACTAAAACTTAAAAAGTATTTATTACTGTTCAGTAATTAATATTGAAGCTTAATTTTTTTTAATAAACATACTGAAAGGATGACTAGTTTTTTTATATTTATCTCATAATTATAGAGATAAGGAATTCTGTTGACATTTTTTTAAAGCGTATACAGATTACACGTTTGATTTATGTATACAGACTATTAAATAATATTATTTAATATTATATTATATTATAATATAATATACATAAACTCAATTTGTTGATAAAAGTTTGAATTCAATTAAATAATGTAGAATTTTAGGTTAATTAAAACATATTTATGTTTAATATAGTACTCTTAATCTTTATATTGTAATTTTTTTTAGGTAAAAGTAAAGAAGCAGAAATAAAGAGAATTAATAAGGAGTTAGCAAATATTCGAAGCAAATTTAAAGGGGATAAAACATTAGACGGATATCAAAAAAAGAAATATGTATGCAAGCTCCTATTTATATTTCTGTTGGGTCATGACATTGATTTTGGCCATATGGAGGCTGTCAACTTGCTATCTTCCAATAAATATTCAGAAAAACAAATTGTAAGTTTGTGTCACCACCACATAATTTTTAATTTAACTAATTTGCTTTTATGCATTTAATTAAATGTAACCACAGGGTGGCTGGATAATTTAAAGTAATATTGCTTTTGTTTATTGTTAGTTCTTCAATTATATCTTGTGTTATTATTCATTATTTTTTAAGAATTTAATTTATTATTTGTCTGTATATTAGTATCATACTATATGATGATAATATAGATTAATACAATTTAGAAACCATAATATTTTAACTAAACAGCATTAATTAATGTTAAACAGCAATGTTACAATAATATTCTTTATCAAATAGACATGATAATAAAACATATTGCATTTAATATAAATTACAGATTTTGTTTATGTGTTAAGAATATTTAAAATATGTAATTTAGGTGCATAAATATTGTCTTATAAGTAAATATAAGAAAAAAATAACTTAGAAAAACATAACAAGTACATATTTATAATTCAGTTTAAATTATTTTCCAGGGTTATCTGTTTATATCAGTATTAGTAAATACAAATAGCGATTTGATTAAACTTATTAATCAAAGTATTAAAAATGATCTGCAATCTCGGTACGTTTTAAGTTAAAATTGTATTATAACATAGTTTATGGTTTATTTTATTGACATACTATATGTTTAATATGTTATTTAATTGTTTATTAGGAACTCTATTCACGTAAATTTAGCAATGCAGTGTATTGCAAATATTGGTAGTAGGGATATGGCCGAAGCATTTGGTTATGACATACCAAAATTGTTAGTTTCAGGGTATGTACATTTTGGAGCATTTATTTCATTTTTTCAGTATTATAATAACTTGAATATTTACACTGATTATTTTCGTGTTTGTGTTATTTAGAGATACTATGGACGTAGTAAAACAATCAGCAGCATTATGTTTTCTTCGACTATTACGTACTAACCCTGATGTCATACCTATAGATTCAAATGGTGCTAGTGAATGGACGTCAAGAATTGTTCACCTATTAAACGACCAACATTTGGGTGTAGTAACAGCAGCTGTTTCTCTTATTGACGCACTTGTTAAACGGAATCCAAAAGAGTACAAAGCTTGTGTCAGTTTTGCTGTTTCAAGACTTTCACGGGTACAGCAAAGTATAATAATAATTACTATGACATAGTGTAAAATTTTTGTATATTTTTTTTATAGATTGTGACGTCTAATAATACAGATCTTCAAGACTATGCCTATTACTTTGTATCGGCTCCATGGTTGTCAGTAAAGTTACTGCGACTGTTACAAAACTATTCTACTCCTGGTTTGTATACTATTAAAATAAAAAAAATGTTATCTAAATTTGTAATGATTTGTGTCTTTGGTACTTATAGAAGACGCAGGTGTAAGAGTTAGGTTAAATGAATGTTTAGAGACTATATTAAACAAGGCCCAAGAAGGTCCTAAAACAAAAAAAGTACAACATTCCAACGCTAAAAATGCTGTGTTATTTGAAGCTATTAGTCTGATTATTCATAATGACAGGTACAATTTAACTAAACATTTCAAAGTTAAGTTTAAAATAATCATGTTTTTCTTTTATTCTTTTTTGTATGTTTAGTGAACCAAATTTATTGGTGAGAGCTTGTAATCAATTAGGTCAATTTTTATCTAACCGAGAAACAAATCTAAGATATTTAGCTTTAGAGTCCATGTGTCTTTTGGCTAATTCTGAATTTTCACATGAGGCTGTAAAGAAACATCAAGAAGTTGTTATATTATCAATGAAAGTAAGTTTTCTAGATAAGCTTGCTTTCATTGTTGTTTCAATAATGAATTTGCTTTTTTGTTAGATGGAAAAAGATGTTTCTGTGAGACAGCAAGCAGTTGATTTACTTTACGCAATGTGCGACAAGTCAAATTCAGAAGAAATAGTGCAAGAAATGTTGAATTATTTGGAAACAGCTGATTATTCAATAAGAGAAGAGATGGTTTGAGCTATAAATATTAAATAATTATAATTTTTAAATTTGTTGTATGAATAATTCATTTATTGTGCTTCAGGTATTGAAAGTGGCTATTTTAGCTGAGAAATATGCAACTGATTACACGTGGTATGTGGATGTAATTTTAAATTTAATTAGAATAGCAGGAGATTATGTTTCTGAAGAAGTTTGGTACCGTGTTATTCAAATTGTTATCAATAGAGATGACGTACAAGGTTATGCTGCCAAAACTGTATTTGAGGTATGATTGTAGTTTTTAATAATTTTATTTAGAATAGTAACATCCAGTTGGTTAATTATTTAAGGCTCTTCAAGCCCCTGCTTGTCACGAGAATATGGTTAAAGTTGGCGGATATATACTGGGAGAGTTTGGAAACTTAATTGCTGGTGATACTCGATCTGCACCAATTGTACAGTTTCAGTTATTACATTCCAAGGTATTAATTAGTAATAATTTATTATTTGGTGTTTGTTGTTAAATAATAGTTCGTATGTGTGTTTATGTATGCAGTACCATCTGTGTTCGCCAATGACTCGGGCATTATTACTGTCAACCTACGTGAAATTCATTAATTTGTTCCCGGAAGTAAAAACTACAATACAAGAAATTCTAAAACAAGACAGTAATTTAAGAAGTGCTGATGCTGAATTACAGCAACGAGCATCTGAATATTTGCAGTTGTCAAAGATAGTTTCTACCGATGTTCTGGTATATACTTCTAGACATCAGTTTATGAGACACTTCTTTAATACTTACATCTACTATTAGGCGACAGTTTTGGAAGAAATGCCATCCTTCCCAGAACGAGAGTCATCAATTTTGGCTGTCTTAAAAAAGAAAAAACCCGGTCGCATAGCTGAAACAGAAGCGCAAGAAAACCAAAGTCCACAACCTTCTCCAATTAACCATCAAAATAATCATGTTAATAATCATACACAAGTAAGAAAATAAAATAATATGTTTAAAGTTTTAATTTTTAAATCATTATTTTTGATTTTATTTTGCAGTTAAACAGCAATTCTGCAGATCTGCTAGGGTTATCTACACCAATTTCATTGTCCACACATACTAGTAATGCTAATGTTCTGGTCGACGTCTTAGGAGATTTATATGGTGGTGGTGGTTCATCTGGTTCTAATTCATTAAATGCCAGTCAAAATAATTATAATCCCAAAAAGTAATTTTGTTTTTGTGTTCTTTTGATGTGTTTTTAATTGTATTTAATTATTTTTGTCTTAAGATTCATTTGTAAAAATAATGGAGTACTTTTTGAAAACGAATTAATTCAAGTGGGTGTCAAATGTGAGTTCAAAAGAAATTTGGGGCGGTTGGGTCTGTTCTATGGCAATAAAACTTCCATACCTTTGCAGGTTTGTTTTACAGTATGAATACCGTGTGGTGAATATTTTTAAAATTATTAATTTTGTGTTTTTAGAATTTTTCTACAGTATTATCTAGTCCACATCTTTGGGTTACTAAATTGGCCATACAGATTAAACCTATTGAGCCAGTGTTAGAAGCTGGTGCTCAAATACAACAATTGGCTATTATTGAGTGTGTAGAAGAATACACAGGTTAGATTGATGTGCAAATTATCTGTCAAGTACTGAATCAAGGAATTGTTTATTTTATTTTTTAAATTATGATTTTAGATACTCCTACTATCAATGTTTCATTTGTGTACAACGGCGTACCCCAAAATGTTCCCGTCAAACTGCCAATGACTTTAAATAAATTCTTTGAACCAACTGAAATGAATAGCGAATCCTTTTTTGCCCGGTGGAAGAATCTTGGCAGGTAAGATTAAATTAAAAATACTCTATTTTAGGAACCTACAAAGATTTGAAAATTATTAATGTAACACTATGAGGTAATAGATCTGTACTTAATAATTTTTTGTTATTGAATTTTTTACTTTCATGTTTCAGTAATCATGATCCTCAAAAGTCACAAAAAATATTCAAAGCTTCGCAACCAATGGATCAAGTATCAACAAGGACTAAACTTTCTGGATTTGGTATGCAGTTACTAGATGGTATTGATCCAAATCCAGACAATTTTGTTTGTGCTGGTATTGTTCACACAAAAACACAACAAATTGGATGTTTATTACGTTTAGAACCAAATAAACAAGCTCAGGTAATATTTTAGCTTATATCTTTCACTTGTTCTCTACAGTAATAGATAGTTATAAAACAGATACAAGGTGTTTGTCATAATGTAGTTTTGATAAGAAAAAATCTGGAAGCAGATAATAATATGCTGGATGAGTGAAAATAAGCTCTTGAAGGTTAGTAGAAGTAAAACAAAGGAGTATGAGTATGAAAAATGATACCAAGAGGTTGACTATACAAGGAGAATAATGACAATCAATGGTAACGTAATATTTAATGTTGAGAGTTTTAAGTATTTAGGATCCTTTTTAGAAAAAGACATGGAAAATTTTGTTGAAATGAGCTTGCTCAGATAGAATAACAAGAGAATAAGGAACCAATACGTAAGAGGTGATGTTGGTCTTTCACTGATAGTGGATAGGATGAGAGAGTATAGATTGAGATGCTTTGGGCATAAATGCAATGAAAAAAGAGGAAACAAAATTAGTATAAGCAATTATCAAAATGAAAGTTGAAGGAAAAAATGATGGGGAAAAATAGTTGAGAATGATATAAGGTTGACTCCAAATAGTTGGGAGGAAAGCAAAAGAAAAGAATAACAATAGCATCGTAAACGTTTTAATTTCTAATAGTTAAAGAAAAAAAATTAAGTTAAATTTGTTCTTAAATATATTGTTATTGTTTTAACCTATTATAATGTTTAATTTAAAATAGTTTTTTACCACTAAACTTACTGTTTTTTTCTCTCAGATGTACCGCCTGACCGTGAGATCCAGCAAAGAACCTGTGTCCATTGAAATATGTGATCTTTTGGCTGACCAGTTTTAAAAGTTTGATAATTATTGTTATTAATTGTATTAAAACATGCTTGAATTTTTTTTTTTTTTTTTTTTGTGGTTTAAAATGATTATTGTTTTATACCCCACACATGCACATACAAAATTAAAATATGCAAACAGACCTAAAATTAAACATTTCTAAGTCTGAGATTGAATAGTTTATTTTATTATAATAATTCTATGCGTAATTTAATTAAATGTATTTTATTTTGTATGTGTGTAAAATGTATTGTACGGACCCCAAAGATGTTAAGTGGTAAAACTAGAAATTACACATTCATTTTATATGAATAATAATGAAATTAAATTTTTTTATATTTTATTAATACTATTGTTATTTTTATTTTCTACATACCATTACTATAATGTGTATTATGTGTAATTATTCTTTTCTGCTAATTACTCAAAATTAATTAACTTCTGATAAACATAATATACAAACATAAATTGTTCTTCATTATCCCCTAGGTAATAATTATTTTGTTTGATAATTTTTTCAATACTAAGTTTTAATGATGTTTTAGAAGTTACCACCAAATTTTTAAATAAAGTACATGTTAATACGTTCATTTTGTAAAGTTAGAATCTTAAACTATTGTAAAGAACTTATGTATATAAATACGTAGATTTATACATAGGTACATTTTATTGGATATACTTAGTTTGTTAGTATAAATGAATATATTATAATATACAAACAATATAATATAGTATCAACTATGTATTTTACTGTATTTACATACATTTTAGAATTCTAGGCATGTATATTAAAAATATTTTTTAGTCACTAGGTTAATATTTTAATTATTATGCCATTTTAAGCTGTTTATACAAATGTGTGTTTTGAATAACAATAATGTGCCTGATTGGTCATCTATAAGTTGCGGGCAATCGAATTTCGGTTTATGGAATGAAAAGGCAATTTTAGAAACTGAACGTTAAATTGATGTTTTGTACAATTTTGTAGTGGGCCATTTTATGAGTATTATTCAATGTCAATACACAGTACAGAAACCATCCCATTTTTCCCGTTCACTTGAAACTTGCTTGTACATTGTTTGTTATAATATTACACAAAATATAATATCGACGTTACAAGTATCAATAATAATTTGTTCTCCCAATCATCAAAATACATTAGGGAAAAATATTCTACTCGATTGTCTCCTCTTTAATATAATAACCAAGTATTTTAATCATCTATATATTTATGCTTTAAATTATTAAACTACTTTCCAGATAGCTTGGTATGATCATAATATTAATTAATAATAACTTATACTACTATTGTTTATAATATTATATACTTGATATTAATTAATAACTATTACTACACCCTCTCTATGTATAACAATATATATACCACTATATATTATATAATTGTATACAAGTTTAACTTATTATGTGATCTATCCTTTTATCCTAATTATTTATTTATATAGAATATTTAAAAAAAATATTTTATTATTAGATGGCTCAAGAATATTGTTTGAAACTTGAATCTTTGGAATTGAATTTTTTTTTTATCAACTACAATACATTGACTATTAGTAATTAATATTGTTGTTAATTTACATTATTTTATATTTACCTATTTTATTTATTTTTTCTATTTCTACTTTTGATTTATTTATTTCTGTATAATTGCGTAGTAATTATGAGCGATTGTAATAACTAATTTGTTTTGTCAAATACGTTGAGCTAGAAGCACTGTGGTACATCAACATCAAATAAAAAAAAAAATATTTTAATTTTTTTAAGACATAAATGTATGGGGTCCATTTTATGATAAACAAAAATATAGTATATTATTGTACCATTTGTGTCATTTTCTGTTCTGTAGGTGTATAACACTGGTACATTATAACAGTACATTATACATTATAACAGTGTTACATAGCTAATTATTATTTTTTTGTTTGTATTGTTTTATTTATGTATTATTATTTTTATTATTGTTGTTTAAAATCGCGCAATTATTATTTTAATTATTTTTTTTTTAGTCAACAAGTACAATTTTTACAAATGTACGATACCTTTTGTAATCATTTTTATTATAATTATTATTATTTTTCCAACTGTCATCTGTAATAATAAACTTCTATTCATATTCAGTCATATTTAGATAAACAGTCAATAAGTTGTTCGTCATACACCAATAGTGTATACTTTAGTTGGAATTATTTGTTTTTATTATTTCTACGCCATGTAATATTATGTTTGTTAAACATTGAACACTCGCTGGCTTGCCGATATGTATATTATATATTCAAAATAAGAAATACTAGTTGGTTTTATTAAGATGAATTTAGATGTACCTATATTCACTTCATTTACACTGGTACGCCTTCTCATGCAACATAAGACGATTAATAAACTCGTAAAGAGAACATTTAAGAGGCATTAGTACGGGCATTTATTAAATCTTACCGCTTCCACATTTTTTTGTGTGATAAAGTAAATAAATACAAGTGTGCTACTATTGTACAAAAACTATTTTGTGGGCAAAACTCTTTTGGCTTAAACTTTTAAATCCGTTTTTGTATTCTAAAGGGTGTGTAGGTCTCCTGTAAATCGACATTAAAATTGAGACATTTTTCTAAATATTCAACTAGACAACTACAGCCCTTTATACATTATAAATTGCACAAATTTTCTTTTAAATAACTCAATATAAAGTATTACTCATAATAACGTAAATTACTGGTTGATGGTGTCCTAGAAAAAAAAGGTTGGTTATACTGTTTTAGGTTTGTAACTTTTTTTTGTAAAGCAAAAGTGTATGATCAGGGTGATTACAGTGTATTTGACAACATACGGCTCGCGTTACCTGTAGTAAACATTTTTTTTTTTTTTTTGCAACAAAAATCATTAAAATCGGACGCTGTTAAAACAACAATAAATTTGTTTATTTAATAATAGTCAAAACATAGGTCATAATAATATATAGTATTGATACTATTATGTTCGATAATTTTTTTTTTTTATTTCTTCATGAAGTTTGATTAAATTGAACTTGACATGATTTTTTAATGTAAAATGACGGAGGTTATCAAAAATTATTTTACATTGCAGTAAAAATTAATTAGTGCTCCGTACAACTATACTGTGGTCTATTTGTATGCCCCATAGTGGCAAAGGCAAAAAAAAAATGAAAATATTAAATTCAAACATACAAGGCAAACACGATTAACAAAAAAAAACGTCAAACGTAATAAAATGACTTGATTTCTCATCACTACCGCTTAGGACACGGCGGCGCAGGCCATCAAAACTTTCGCGTTCCGCTCCCGGTGTTTGTGGACGGTAGACAGCGGTTTCGGGTCCAGGTCAGACACCTTGAGACGGACGTTATCGTGCACGCGCATCGTCCCGCCAAACGTCAAGAACACGGAACAGTCTCGAGCGGTGGCGGCCACCAGGTAACCGTCTATCGGGCTTAGAGCGTCGTCGGCGGACCGCAGTCCGGCCGCGGCCAACGTCAGGCGACCGACGTGACCGAACTGCGACACCGGCGGCCGGCGCATCAGTTCGTCGTACTCAGAACACACGTCCGCGAAACCGGTCGTCTGCATCCGCTGCATGGCCAAGATCCTGTGCAGCACACAGTGCCGAGGCGTCGGGACGGCGTCGAAATCGCAAGGCCCCGTCGCGGTCGGCGTCCCTTTGTCGTCCACCGGCGGCGAAATCGCGGTCGGCTCGTCCACCGGCGGCGAAATCGCAATCGGCGCGTCCTCCTCGTCCGGACCGTCAAAGTCGCCGAGCAGGGCCGCGGCGACGAACGCGCAAAACCGGTTCCCGTCCCCGAACCCGAACCATCCGTCGTGGTCGCCACCGCCGAGCAAAACGCCGTCTCGGAACACCTTTAGATTGTTCTGCGGCGTCCGGAACAAGTTGCACACCGCTCGCGCGATCCGTTCGCGGCGCCCGGAAAACAGGTCCAGCGGACAGTACCGGCTGATCTCCGGGACGTCGCCCCTGCTCAGCTTCAGGTACTGGTGGGCGCAGAACGCGCACCAGCCGGAGGACGGCTCGCGGTCGGCCCGGTGCGTCCATCCCTGCTTGGGTTTGATCTCCACGCAGTAAACGACGGCCGTCTCCGAGGCAGCGGTGGAGGTCCTGCCGCAATCGTGCAGCACCGTGTAGTCCGGATACACGGCCGCCAGACCGGCCGTCCACCCGAGACGCTTGTGCGCCCTGGCCGCCGGCCTGTCCCGCCGGAGGCTCGCGTCCACCTCTCGCAGCTCTTCCGCCGGCACGGCCACTACGTCCGGCACGTCCGCGTGACGGCCGAAGAACAGACGCCGGACGGCGTGGCAATAGTCCCGGCGCAAGAACAGCGTTTCTTCCGCCGCCGCCGACGCGTCACCGCCGCGGTCGTCTTTCATCACCCGCAAAACCGAGCCGTCTTCGGGCACCGCCAAAACAACGTTCGCGTTGCCCTCGCTCTTGTAATACCATTTCTTGTTGCGCAACGTGAACGGAAGCGGCTTGGCGCGGTTCGCCTCGGTCGTCATTCTCTTCAGTTTACAGTATGTATAATTATAGGTGTTTATTTAAAAAAAAAAAAAATTATTTTTCTGATTATTATCCGGATATTTTTTTCCCTGTACACCGACACGCGCTCAGCGCGTTAATGATTGTAGTATATAGTAATATACTACATAGATTCTATTCTTTTTACTTCTGCGGATCAGCCAAGAAATTGTTCACAGCCGAATTGAACTGTTCCGCGTACCTCAGATGAATGTTGTGTTTGCCGTCCGGATAGATTTCAAGACTGCAACACATTTACAGAGTCGTATATGAAAAAAAAAGGAGAAGCTAAAAGAAAACGCAGTGTACAAGGGTGTGAAGTGGTGGCTATTCCCCGCGAGCCGAGATTAAACCGAGCAAAGTATACACTATTCCTATTCAAAATTAGTGACCCACCCAAAGCTGTAGTCCGAAGCAGCCATTAAACCTACTTTTGAAAAAAAAAAATTTTCTAACAACTCTTTTTCGAGTAGTGTAGAAATGCACCGATATTTACATGTATCATACGCCTTTAATCGGCTCTATATTATATTGGTGAGGGTAGGTACTATTTGTAGGTTGATGACACAAGGTGGATGATCCACCTTGGTTGATGATATTCAAAATAATTTCGATAATTTTTCGAGTTATGCATCCAGAAACGAAAAAGTCGACACTTCTAAAATTGCACCACAATGATTCCGACTCAAATTTTGTATCATAAATTTTTTATACATGGTTTTTTTCCGTTTTTGTCATTATAATATGTTCTTGGCAATTTATATTGAAATTTTAAACAAATTCGACCGTTTTAGAGGTAAATTTTTAATATTTACAGAATTTGTTTTGTAAAACACGTAGTTTTATATTTTATGAAGTCAAAACTATAACACAAGCTCGACAAAATATTTTTCTGTATGATCGGTTCAAAAATGTTGATAATCTGCAGTTAATTATTTTTTTAGACATGTCATTAATTCTTCAAAAAGTGGTTCTAATTTAAATTTTTACACGTTATTGAAATAAACGAAGTATACGTAAATCATAAAATTTTAATTTTTTTATCCAATTATTATACTTAAAGTTTACAATACTAAATATTCTAAACAACGTATTTTTCTATACTAGAATAAACAGTTTCTAAAATCAAAATAGTTTAATTAACTATACGGACGTTTTAACATTAAAATTGTTTTGTTACACCATATTTTGGAATAGGTCTTTTCAAAATTAATTAATTAACTGAAATGTATACGAATCAACGGACAGGTACATATAGAAAGACAAATTTGGGTAAAATTGACTAAAACAACAATCGAACCAACAAAGTCATAACGTAGGCCCAACAGGCTGCTTTATTAATATCACAATATGTAATCTATAGATGAAGTTCAAATGAAATAAAAACACACGAACAATTGATGAGGTAAATACGAGACTTTGAAATCTACAATTGTTTAATGAAGATACATAACTTTCAGTTTGATCATAATAGACACTATTATATAGTAATTTTTTTTTAGATTCCGAGCGTTTTTTTTTTCTGTGATCAAAAGTTCTAGTAGAAAACCTGCATCAATTTTAACGTATGATACCTTAAAAAATAGATAATGGAATATGGATCCGAGATGGTACTTTATTTGAAGCGTTTTTTGAAATGTTGATTACTTTCGAAGTTCAGAGGAAAACAAAAAAACGGGCCAATTTTTTGAATTGCTCCGATCGATTTGAAATTCATACATGTTATTTAGGAGGGTCTTATGAGTGTTCCGCTGAAATGTCAGTCGATTTTGATCATTTTTGAGGGAGTTATAGAACTATGAAATTGTCGTTATTTTGGGCGGCCGTGTATTTCTTAAGAAAGGCACAAATAATTACGGGAAACGTGTTTTTTCCTAATCGATTTAGATTTTTTTGATCATAACATCCAAAATAAAGATCGGACCTTACATAATACTAAAATAGGAAAGATTTGATAAAAGTTTTTATTGTTAAAGTTATGTTTTTACCACGACTTATACTATAGACAACTGAGCTCCCTTAGCATCGTATTTTCGAAGGCAATGATTCATCCATATATTTTTCATCTTCAAACACTTATAATCCCTCTTACAATTATAGATAGGTAGTGGTTGTTTATTTAACGATTCTGTTCGTATACTTACGACCCGTGTTTAATGTTCTTGTGCAAATAGACCGGATGCTCCATGGGCACCAACGGGTCTTGAGCACCGTGCAAAACGAGCGTGGGCGCTTCGATCTTGGACAGGGCGTTGCGGCAAATGTCGCCCTCGTTCTCTTTCAGTATTATCCGGAACGCGTCTACCCAGGCGTTCCAGGTCCTCGCTAAGTACTCTTCGCCGTACAGTTCGACGAACGGCTGTCTCATGCGCGCCGACCACTTTCGGACGTCCCTAATGTTCTCGTACAGTTCCACGTCCTTCTCGGTGACGTAAGCGTTGCTGCCCCAAACCACGAGCTTTTCCACGCTGTCCGCGGCTTTGGACGCCGCGATGAGGGCCGTGATCCCGCCGTCGCTCCAGCCCAGCAGTGAATACTTGTCGATTCGTAACGACTGCGGAGAGTAAACCAAAATTCGCATTAAAAAAAAAAAATAATAAAATAAACGTCGAAAAAAAAAAAAATCGTGATTTACGGGGTGGGAACGACGTTCTCCGTATTTTATTATTATTATTTATTTAATACGGGACAAGCCCAATTACCGTGAATACAATAATACACAAGTACACAAATAAATAACAACACATTCAATTAAATACCATTTGTACAATAACTATTAACTTTTACTTGCTTTTGCTACAGTGAATTAAATTTGTTGAGTTTTGTATGATTAATAAAAAAAAAGTTGATACGAAAGCGTCTGACGCGGTTGATTGCCTGCAGTCAAGACGAGAGACAATTATAACTGTCCGAACGTCAACGCGCCAACGATAATTATTACGAACGGACGTTCGCAAACGGTTTACTAAAATGTGACGTGATTTTTTATTATTATAATACCAAACCTAACGTGATAATAGTTGATTATTTGTGTTTAAATTTTTAAAATAAAACTGAGGAAAGGAAACAAATTTATGTGATCAGTATTGAAATCCGAGACATTGTAATACAAAACTTCAAATCCGGGACAAAACTCTGTCCCAAGAAATTTTTTGGGGACGCCAGGACGTAGATCCCTAAACTGGCAACGTCCCGGCAAATCCGGGACGAATGGCGACCCTAATATAAAAACTAAGGAATAATGGGTCTCGTTAACTAGTTTCATCATTCTTATAATAGGACGATTAGTTAAATAGCTAGAACTGCTAAACGGAATACGGAACGGGACAGAGTACCTTGAACGGTAAGCTGGAACTCTAAAACTTACTTTAAATAACAGGGCAGGAGCATCGATTTCTCCACTAATTAGTTTGGACAAAAACATGAGATTACCCTGCTTTCTCCTATCACAAAGGGTAGATAACCCAAGACGCTGCAGCACAGGCGCTACACTCATGAGGAGTACATTCGATATGTAAGGCAGTAAATTTCAAAAATTTAAACAAATATTTTAGCGAACCTCTTCTAATTTGGCTCCTATCCTTCTATACATACCCATAGCGGTGTAGTAATAGGACCATATTATTATATTTAGTTCGTTTTTATTTAATCGCATTCCCTAATTGCTGTATTTTTATTCCGAATTTGGCGCGAATATCATAACAAATTATCATATTATTATTTACTTTCATAAGCAAAATGGCAAGGTCAGCGTCGCGGTAGAAAAACCCCGGCGAAAAGTCCCTGTCCGGTGGCCGACTGTAACCGTAACCGGGCGGATCCCACGCGACTATCGTGTATTTGTCCCGATCGAGTGTTTCGATTTGTGGTTTGAAATCGGTGAACACGGAACCTAAATCGAACGGATCGAGTTATAAAACATACATATTTATATTACTGCTGCAGGTAGATAGATTATGCTTCGCAGTATGTATATATATTATATGACGTGTATTAGTTGCGCAAAAAATCTATCAAAATATGCACGAGAGTATGCGCTTAAAAATTTTATGACGTGCACTAAAATGTGGGCTTCAACAAAAAGTTTAAATTTTCACTAAAAAATTCACTCAACTTTTTTTTTACACTACTCTTATACATACTGGCTATTTATTTAAATAATGAGTAAAAAGTTAATAAATGTACCAGCTATAGTGTGCTCGAAACAGTGCTCGAATCGCAAAAACAATGGACCGGGAATGTTTTTCTAACTATACTGTAGGGACTATAAAATTTGGGGTGTGCTTAAATATTTTAAAAAAGTTCCGTCCCTATGCGCAATCCTTCCAATTCGAGTATTGCCAATATTACCACAAAATGAAGATAAAAATGTATTTAAAATATTTTTTAATTATTTTTATTTGGTATTTTTCAATATTAGTATACGTACAAATTTTATCAAAAAAAAAAAAAATAAGTCTGAATTATATTTTTATAATTTGTTTATAATTATATTTTATAATTTATTATGCAATACACAGAATAAAAATGTTTTGTTTCTTAGTTCATGAACATTAATAAAGCTCAAAATAGTACGCAAAATAAAATTCCATACTTGAATTCATTATGATAGGCGAATCAAATTTGTACCAAACTATATAGTCCCTAGATCCTAGAAACAATGTGTAAGTGCATTAACTTTTGGGCCCTAGACTTAAATCCAGACGTATATCCAGGTACAGTCGAATACTTAATGGCTTAAATAAACTGGGTACCAACCTAATGCTCCGGGTAATAACAGCAATGTCTGTGGTCCATTTCCAACTTTTAAATAGTTAATTTCAATGTTATTAACTTTAATTTTTGTCAGATTCTGTAAACATAAATAAAATATTATTTTAAATTTTGACTTTAGATTTCAAAGTGCATTCAATGGAAGGCTTCTTTAATTCACCACTCTAGTCATAAAATCTTTAGTCTCTCATCAATTTCTCTTTTTGATCAAACTACCTATGAAGAACAGATTGTGAATATAAAATTTAAAAATAAAAATATTTTGAACGTAGCAAAAGATGTAGAAGGAATTGAACTCGTATTGATTATAAAACGATTTTTATTTTTATAATTAATTTTTTTCAAGGTAAAAGTCAAGAGTTCTTAAAGTTGAAATTTTTCACGAGTCCTTTGTGTAATGAGTAAAATTAATAAGTGAAAACAAAATATGTAATGCATTTTAAGAGACGTATAGAAATTTTAAAATTTGTTGATTTTGCAGTTCTTGTTTCAAAAAAAATATTTAAAAAATGGTATTCCAACCTATCATCATTTATTACAAACAAATTTCAAAAAAATCACTAATTAGTTCAATATGATTTCAGTACCTACTGTTAAAATAACAAAATAAATTTACCAGTCAAATAATTGCTTAAAAAATGTTTAACACTATTCATCAACTATGATTTTCTGACATGGAAATTTTTCTGTACCTATCTAAATCATGAAAAATGTCCTTTATACTGAATAATAATGATTCAAAAATATTTAAATAAGTATTTTTTTAATTATTTGGGTAATGTATAAAAATGTGCAAATTCAGGATCAAATTTAAGTGTATAAACAATAAAGACATTAAATAAAGAATTTAGAGAGGTTAGAGACCTTAAATTTATGCCCATGGCTTTCATGATAAAAAATTTGAGAATAATTTAAAATACTTAAATGACTCAAGAAAAAATTTTTTGTACTTTTGCCTTATTCATAATATGCACAGTTTTCTTTACAACATTCAGATTTTGGACAAATAGAATATTATTATTATTATTTAATAGGCGGGGGCAGATTGGTGATTTTATTTGTCCTGTGAAACATAGATCAAAGCAGCCCTGCAATACCACCATAAATGCAATTTTTGAGAGTGGGCATAAAGGTATAACCTTTACTCATTGTAACTCTTAAGCAATAAAAATGTGATTTTGCGGGGAAAATGTTTTGCATAAATGCAGTTGTTCTAACACAATTCTTAGAATTTTTTTTTCAAAATGTTTGTGCGTATAATTTTACATTGTTTAAAAAAAGTGTCAAACTTACTTTTGGAAACTATGGTTAAGAACTCTAAAAAGTTTTGTTTTTATTGTCGTATTTCTAAGTTTCAAGTACTTACCTACCAAAAATTCTCATTTCTGAGTTTTTTAATTTTTGAAAAAACATAAACTACATATTTTACTTACTTTTTATGTTTATGTAAATAAACCACATAAAATGCATATCTATACTAAGATAAGGTTAATAATGCCGCTAAATAAAGTAACCCAAACATTGGACCATCGGAAACTTTCCCAAAATGCCAATTCACTTACCCCTTTAAGTAGGTATTTAAAACTATAGAAAAAAAAATTGATTTTTAGAGTATAGCTAGTTTAAATAAAAGTTTGGGCAATTTAACCATTACAGCATTACCTCTATAATTAAGCGCTATGGTTGTGTTGCACACCAAAAACGTATAACTTATTAGTGCTTAGTGCGACCGGCAGTGCTTAATTATTGAAATTTGAAGTCATGGTAAAGCAGGTTCACAAGACTAAAATGATGTAAAAGAAGATTGACAGAAAATAAAAAATGCATGTTACCTCAGTAGAATAACGTTTATTCATTGCGCACAGCAAATGGATCTTCCTAAAAATCAATTTAAATCTTGTAAATATTGTATCATACAGTGAGCATTTTCTTAATCATATTTAACAATAAGCATATTCTTAATGTTAACTATTTATCAATAGACAACTTAGGTCAGAGGTCATTTGAGCTATAAACCATAGAAATAATGTATTTTTGAATAAATTAAAGTGAGCACATAAAACACATGACAACAGCGCTGCCACTCCACACAATTTCAAGTTTTTAAGATCAGCCAACAATTTAAAATGTTAAACTTTTTTTGTTTAGTAAACAACAGCAACAGCAACTCACACAAACGAAGAATTCGATGATACTTGTAGCACTGTCCATTTTTAGTTTTCAAAACATTGTGTAGGACACTTTAAATTTTGCTTACTTATCACAAGAATCCAAGCTAGGTATTGCAAATAATAATTACCTGCAATTCATAAAGTGTTTTTTCAAACGCCAAAACGACATGTTTTATACAAGGTATTTTTCAATTTTGTCATCAACTAAAATTTGAATATTATAATCAGTTACTTGGCTATTTTATAAATAAGAATGGTGTTTTAACTTCACATCTTTGACCTTTGTTGATACAAATCATACCAGAGAAAAAGAAAGCCTTGGTGCAGTATAATTAAAAAAAAAATTAATGTTTAATAATTATGTAAAATTTGCTGTTCTTTAAAAACTGTACAGGCAGTGAAAAATGACTGAAAACTGAGAAGTGAAGATTACAATTTAAAAAGCCTTATCATGGTTCTCTTGTGATAACCTTTTCCCATTTGTTCTGTGGTGAAAGTGCGAACTACCTTTACATAATCATTGTACAATGAACATTCATTTACATAATAATTAAAATTCAATAATTTTAATAAATATATAAAATATTTTTTTATAGACATAGATTAAGAAGTTTATAGGTACCTAGGTCCTATAATAGTAATCCATCAGAAAATTATTTTGTTGTTCTATGATGTAAAACTAGGCTGTAGAATAATACTTCTGAAAACAGAAGCCAGAAAGTGGGCCACAGCTTTTAAGCAGTTGCGTGGGGGTCTAGTAATCCCCATAAAAATTAAACTTTTACATTATAAAAATAACATTTTTATATATTTATTCTTTTTAGAAGATGGTTTGTAAAAAAATGTTAAACAAATTTTTGTGTAGGTAATAGAAAGTTTAAAAATATATTTAACAACTTCAAAATTGGAGTGGGTTTTATTTATCCCAACATAAGTTACATTAATACAAGAAAAATTAACAAAAACAAATTCTATAGTTGTAAAAACTTTTATTTATTATCTTTTTGAAAATTAAATTTCTTTGTCAAATAATTTTTAGCGACGTACATGGTTTTGTATACATATTTATATATCATAATATGGTAAATCCATTATCTCTTTGAATTTAAACAAAAATTAACTATTATTAAAAAAAATTAGATTTTTTAAAGATTTTGCCTAGCGCTTAAAAAAAAAAAAAAAAATTGACCAAAAGATAGCTTTTTTGAATGCAGTCTTAATACATAAAATAATTTAATGTGTATAATTAAAGAATAACAATTAAACTATATTTTATGTAAAAGTATAATGAAGACAAAGTGGTTTTGGTTTTATACTCATTTAACAACATAATAACAATAATCCGTTGCATATACTATGCATTTTATATTTGAAATAAATGTTCTATCATATGCAATTCCCAGTGGTAGAAGTGGAAAAAATAGTGGGGGATGCCTTCATTTTGGCTGCCCCCACCCTCCCCCCGAAGATGTAGCTAGAAGTGGGGGGATGCGTCACCCCGCGTCAACCCCCACTGCTAGCACTGGCAATTCATATAAATGACTAAATAGTTTACAACAAACCAGACCAGTGACTTATGATACATTATTTTTAAAGTATTAAGCATATACCAACAACAATTTTGAATTTCACAACTTCAAACCAGAATAAATATTTTCTCAGTGTCTTTATTATTGTACCGTTAGGCACATTAAAAACAGAAACCATAATATAATTACAGTACAAAATACAAATGTTTGAAAAAACAATTATTTTTTGGTATGTGAAATATTATATTTTACACTTAAAAAATATTTTTACAACTGTAAAAAAAAGTACATAATTTTATACTAGTAACAACAATAATATGAACAATATTTGTTAATCAAAGAGAAAAACAAAAATATATATAATTCATAATAGTTCAACAACACATACTTTTACTTATATAAATGTTTAATACCTATAAAAAATCGAACAGAGTATAGTTAACATTTTAAACACGTATTAATGCTTGTATTCAGTCAAAATGAAAGCTGATTTAGAATATAGGAACTTAATAATATTCTGTTTTATTAGTCTATTTGCTATTTACGTAAATGGAAAAAAGTTAACAAAAAGAGAAGTACCAATAATAAAATATATAAGAAAATATAATAAAACCAGTCTAGATTTAAAGTTGTCAAGTACATAGTACAAAGTATTTTTGTTAAAATTCAAAGGGAACTCAAAATAAGACGCACAAGCCCAATACAACACAGGACTAGAAGACGCTAACATTCTAGTAGTGACTTGGACATGTATGCAGAAAAAACAAAATAGAGTTAAAAACGTTGAATGAACTACATACACAAAACTTGGTTTATCTTGTCTTCTAAGACCCAAGTAAATTATATTATTTTGGTGAAAATATTCAAGTCCAAATTTTAATAACAGAAAAATACAAGGCGAAGCCAATAGAAAATTAGGTATTTGTTTGAATTTGAAATAATTCAAAAAGCCAATATTTTTCCAATACTTTTCTTGAACGTAAGAGTACGGTAATTGTACTCCGCACCACGGCGGCAGACTGTTGTCACTTGGTGTGGTAAGGTTGTTGGCGTTGGCGTAGTCCATAACCTTTGGTTCAAACACGTATTTTTGCCGAGTACAGAATCTATAATATCCGTATACTTGAAAAGAACCAAAACAAGCAAGAACAAAACAAGTACCGACCAAGTTTTTGTATAATATTCTTCTTTCACTTACAGCTGATCGAATAAAGTCGTACAAAATAAACCCTGCATTGAGCAATCCGTTAGACCTGTTTAGCACCGAAAAACCAAAAAATAATGTCGACTTCCAAATATTTTCACGCAAAATATGGTACATTCCGTAGAACGTAGTCAGAGCAAACAGCGATTCTGAATAAGGAGCAGAGAAAAATACACTGGCCGGGTTGAAACAAAACAGCACTGTCGAATTATAAGCAATTTTCACATCGTTGTAAACGCGCAGGGTCATATCAAATAAAACTAATGCGGCAAAAACGAAAATGACGTTGTTGAAAACTATTCCTACGACGAGAAATAGAGTATTGGAAGGACCGGAGAGAAATGACGCAAAAAGGTTTACCGCGGTGGGGAACAGAGGGAAGAAGGCCAACGTGTTCTCGTAAGTATAACCATATTGATAGATGTGAAGATAATACTGTGCGTCCCAACGCAAAAATCCACCAAGAAAATTAAACAGAACGCGTCCAATAACGGTGTGGTCTTTGTCCTGAAGACTCGGCGACAAAAATACTCCTTCGGCTTGATGATCCGGAATCAGTGCGTTAAAGAGGTACTGCAAGACCAAAACAAACAGACGACTGCAGGCGGCCACACGCCATACGCTGGATCGACACGCCACCGGATCAAGTCGACAGCCCTAAATAATGACAGACATCGACTTTACTGATTTAACGTGCAGATACTAAACAAAAACTGTAATTATTGAAAAAATGAAGTACTAACCTTTGGTTTTTTCATTCTGAAGGTATGTGGGTGTGTTTGTGCACTGCATGTACTAAGTAAGATTTATTTTGTAAGAATAATTGCAATTGACTATATTATTATAAAAAAAAAAAAGAGTAAAACGTAACGAAAACGCACCAAGTTTTATTTTGTCGTAAACATAGAATAAAGATACAAACATTTAACGATTATCTGCTAACAAAAACAAAATTGATGCTAAGTACCGAGACTTCCGGCTAAATACTCACTACTTCATACTTGACATGGGCATAAGGCTAGGCTATAGTACTTGACAACAGAATAAATGAAATTTAATTTATTTAAAATTCATTTATTCTGTGAAATGACAGTTAACACTTGTTGTCTGCAGTGATAACGGAGCACTGTCATCATTTTTATCAAATTATCAATATTATCACCGTCACAGAATTGCAATGCGCCAGCTGTTACAGCATTGAGAATAGCTATAAAAACCACGATTTAAAAATTTAAGATTTATTTTCTTAAATTGTCTTAAAAACCATAGACATGATAAAAACTAAAACCAGACTACAGAAAAAAAAAAAAACAAAATATAATAAGTTTCTGTTTTTAACAAAAATACAATTGGTCGTCGGACGTTATATTTTCATCTACCAAATGAAACACCCTACTTTTATTTATAAATAATCAATCATCTTAATATTTATTTATGTTTACTGTGTATGAATAAAATGACGTCCGACTACGTTTATCAATTGTATTTTAATCGGTTCAAAATGTTCAAAAATGCTTCAAATCACTAGAAATTTGAACACATCATTGAAACGATTAAAACTTACATAAGATCAGAATCGTTTTTTGAAGCCAATTCAAAGCAATTCATCATTGCTTTCAGACATTAAATAATACGTTTGTACCACAACTTGCAAACTAGAAACCCACCCAGAGCGTAATTGCTACTCCGTCAAACTACCCACGCGACTTAGAGTGATCCCGAATTTTTATTACATTATAAATATAACTTCTCCATGGATTGCAAATTAAAATATTTTGTTGTTGACAGTTTTTGAACATAAAACACAACATTTGAATCAACAATAACTCGATTATTGTATTCATGTATTATCAATTGAATACAAAATTTTAGTTTGATAAAAATCATTAATTACACAAACAATAAAACTACAAATAAAAAAAAATATCAATTTAATATTTATCACATATGTAATAGATTTTTTTTTCTTCCTTTACATCATATGGTATTTTTGACATGTGTAACGATGATTTACAAAACAATTTAAGATCAAGTATTTCTGACATACATAATATTAAAATAAAGTATTTTAACACGTTTTGGACAGATAAATAATAAAATATAAATGACAGGTAACTGACAATGAAACCAATAGACTAATATTCTTATTAAAAAGAATAAGCACAAACACAACACCAAATGAATGACCAATGTCAATAGTGATTCATTTAGGTACCACAGTGTGTTGCCTTAAATATAAAATAAATTAATATTAATTACTATCCGGGTCAAAACTTCATGAATAACAATGATGATATATATATTCATAATGCACTACACACACCTTGCTGAAATCAAAACGAATTGGCAACGTGGAATGTGTTGGATAATTCTATTATCCAACTGACTAATCTCTGTACCTTTCGTCGAATGACAATAAACATCCAATAGCACCAAAATAACCCTAAAAAAAGTTATTGTTTAGTTACAACTTATGGATAATTTTTATTTAACAAGTCATATTATCTTATAATTTATGCAATTAGTTGCTAATAAATAAACCAAGTAGGAAAAGTAGCATAGGTCAATAATAATCAAAAATAAAAATTTAATTTAATTGAATGTAAACATTCATTTTGAAGGATACTATAATGTTAAATAATAATAATTTGTACTACTAGACAATTATATTTCAAGGACAGAGTAATTTGACAAACATATGTGTCTGGTCGGCTATTTATTCTCCAAAGATAGGATACCTCCAATTTTATTTTAATCACGTGTACAAATTTTTATGTTCTTAGAGTTAAAAATAACCTCAACATTTAATTTTCAATTTTTCATTCATTAGATAGATCATAATGAAAAAAAAAAATAAGATACTACTAAGTATCCTACATTTTGGCAAAAATATAATCATTTGTATGATGTTTTAAAATTTTAAAAAAATTTGGATGTCAATTGAAATATTTTAAAGGGGTAACCTAACCTAACCAATTTTGGATCGCGCTGTAAGTGCAAATTTCCATTTAAGAACGAAAAGTCTCTACAGGCTATAAAAACGAATTGATTGCTTAGATTTTTTGATAGTGGTCGGATAACGGTTATTTGAATGATTTTTTACAAATTTCAGATATTACACTTACAAATTAACTTTAAAATTTGATTTAAAATTTTTTAATGGGTTAACTTTGGCTGGGTATATCTTTTAGAAGGAATTGGAAAGTACGAGATATCCAGAATTTTGTCAAAAATATGTGTCACCTGTAGATAATTTTCAAAAAAAAGTTAATTGGAGTATTTTAAAACGCAAATAGGTAGTTGACAAAATCAATTTTATTTTATAATATAATAAGATTAATTAAAATTGAGTTTTAAAATCATTTTAGTTTCCTGTTTACTTTTTTTTACTTTGATAGATTTTTATAACATCTAATACCCGAGAAGTCTACTTGTATTATAGGAATTCAAGTATTATTTTGAAAGATTGGACTATTTTTTTTTAGTTATAAAACACATTTATTATTTTAAGCAAGTATATTTACTAACTAGTAACTAATTATTATATACAATTTTAATTTTTAATTTTATTTATTTTTGTTACATTTTACATTATTTACGTTTATGTAATATTTACTATTAATATACTATTTTATGCTACAACCTTATTAGACAGGAATATTTTTAAATATTTAATAAGTACAAAATTATATGTATTTATAGAATGAGCTATGTTATGAGAAAATCAAATACAAGCAATAGTAATGCAATTTTATCTAATAATAATAATAAAATACAATTTACATGCATTTTATTACCTCGTGATTTAAAAATATAGCTTTCTGTGAACCTTTTGACCAATAATCCATAGCATGTGATAATAATTTCATTGATATAGGATTTACACGTAAAAAATTACCAACAAAACACACCTAAAATAGAATATTGTATAGGTTAACATTACAATATCAAATATATTCAAATAAACTAAAAAAAAAAAACGTACTCTATCAATTTGTTCGTTTAATGCACACATCCTTGCAATCGATGCTATATTGTTTGTGATAGTAACCAGTGTTGCTCTAGCTAAGTCTTCTTTAGAAACATTAGCCCGTTTGTTTTTGGAGTTCATGTGACCAAAACTGTAACATTCAACTAATAAAAACTGTTTGCTGGACAAATGGAAAATTATGGAAATTATATTACCTGCTGGCAACTAGTTCCCCTGGAAGACCAAATCTACTATAACTTCCTCCATAAATGTCACGTACTAACTTATCTACTTTTGTGTTATCGCCGTTGGCTGCCAACTCAATTGCCTCGTCAAATGTATTACACCCAGTTAACAAACTACACAATCCCAAAAAAGTACCACCTCCTATACTAAAATAACATAAGAACATTTAATTAAAATTAAGATATAAGGTATGCACTAGGTATAAAAGGTATAAATTAATGTGTACTAGTAACTATAAACAACGTCATATTAATTAATTAATTAATTAATGATTTAAACATTTCATTAGTATGAAAACACAGACTTCTATATTATAGAAGTCTGTGTATGAAAAACTGATGTTTAAAAACATATCTCATTAATTGATAACTATTGTACATTCTGTGAATTTACATGCAAAGGTAATATTATAGACAATATAATATTTTGATCCAGTACAAAAAAACAGTCATTTGTTACACAACAGTTTAAACTTCTAAGTCATTATGTTTAGCAAGTTTATTAATTTGCCTTTTAATCTCCTACGGGTCGACTTCTATCAAACCAATTCTAGAGACAGGCCAAAACGATAACAAAAGATAATAATATGTATACGTTTGTGCTACTAACCTTGTTCCCGATATCCTCTTATAATCATTTGGACCATAAACTGCTAATACACTTACACCAGAGCCTATGTTTACAACCTAAAGACAAAAATTTAACAATACCAAAATATATACACATACAGTTTACTGTCATAATACTTACGATAAATGGATATTTATTATACTGGAATGTATATTGTTGGGTTGAACATTGTTCGTCTTCAGTACATTGAGACCAAAAGTAACATTCATTTTTGTTTGAAGCTACCGTGAACAATAAGCCACGAATCAAACTGTCTAATTCATCACATTTACACAACTTTAAATTCAACTCCTGTAAAAAATTAAAACAAAATCGTTGTGAAAATCAGTTCACCACTAGCAAGAGCAAACATTTTATCAAACAGTTAACTGTTTTGATATAAAATAATCACCAAAACGATTAAAATCAATAAACTGTTTGCTTCCTTCGTGGAAATTTGATATAATATTCAAATGCAATAGTTTATTTATTTATTTATTTATTTTTTTTTTTTGGTTAAGGTTTTAATTTTTAATCGGATGGTTGGATTATGGGTATGACCATTGCTTGCAGTTTCAAGGCCTTGATATTCAACGCCGTAAATACTATTATATACATTTTAGATCTTCACAGGTCTGACTATAAATAATAATGAATATGTACACGGATACAATTTTTAATCTCAACTAGTAAAGTCCATCATCTGCAGTGCTCGTTTGTTGACCAATCTAGTTATATATACAAAAACTTATGTGTATACCTGAAATGAAAAAAAAAAATTTCTGTGGCAAAGGGTGAAAACGCCCCTGGCCGCACTCCCTCAAATACGCCATTGTAAGATACAACCTGAAGACAATAATTTAATACCACTTCGAAGCAACCAATCGTTATATTATTTGTCGTAATGCTGTGTGTTTATTATTGGTTTTTGATACTCACGTTTTTAAAATGGTCTTCAAATTTGAACGCCCCGCCGCCTGTGGCGCAAACTGTAGACACGCTCGTCGCCATACCTTTCTTTTTTGCCAAATCCAAAAAATTGTTCATTTCACTGGTCGGGAATCTGATGAAGTGCAACGTTCCTATCCTGTTGCAAATTTTCACGTTGTCCATCTGAGAACAGACCGAGTGAAATCCGACGGCCGTACACGACAACAACAACGAAAAAGATGATGGTCAAGAAAAATCGTACCTGTTGGTGCTCGTCCCTGTGACCGGATTTCCCGTAAGCAGAGTTCTTCGTCAAGTATTTAGTGACATTGTACAACAGGTGTGTTTCGTCTTCGGCTTTCTCGGCGATCGCGTCTTTCGGCTCAAAAAAGACGAGTTTTGACAGCGTTCCTCCTATGTCCATACCGAACCATGGCATAGCTGTGATAAAACAAAAAGAAACGAATTGAATTTACCATATTTTTATTTTTTTCTATTTTCAGTTATCGAGATAATGCTGGGTGAAAATTGCTCCGATCTCTACGCAGTACGCACGACCCTTATAATCACAATCACACAAACACAACTAAAATTAAGTATCAAATCAAGCGATTTTGATCTCCCCAATAAAACATCGTATACAAAACGGTAAAATGTTTTGTATTTTGCAGCGTAACTGCGTTTTAAGTAGGTAAAACTTAAAGACAAAAACAAATATTATAATCGTTTATAACCACGGGTAATCTGTCCCGGGGTGACTAAAGCCGCATAAGTGTAATTGTTTTTTTTTTTTGTTGTTTACAAAAGCAATTATTATAAATTAATAATTAATATTAAATCGCGCAGTGAACGGCATTATTTTAAAGACAACCTGCAGCATAATTCGCCAGCTGTTTTTAAATACTCTCATGAACGATCAAATCCGTTCTGTTTCACGACAAAATGAGTGTCTGCGAAAAACCGCGTACAGTGTGAATATCTAACGCTAGTTATATTTGCAGTGTTTTCTAATCGGAGTTTTTTCATGAGTTTAAGGAAAAAGATTGGAAATATGCGATTGGTGAAACTCTCATAGTCCTAAAACGTATTCAGAGTGTTTGTATATAGATTATAGAGAATATAATAATTGATAGAACTATAAAGATATAATAGTTATTTTTATGCTTACAGAAATCTAAAAAAAAAAAACGATGTAGACAAAGATGTCTAAATTACACGTTTGTGACGCGAGTCTCGTTAAGTTTTTGACATTGAACGTCGAACGCAGAACTGGTTTTGACGTTTTCCGGTAAATAGTATACGGAAAACGAATTTTGATAGAGAAAAACATTAAGAAAAACCTTCAAGACGCTACGAAATTTTTGAGCGCACGCGGGTTAGTCGCAAAATTAAAATATAAAATGCGTTTTTATTTCCAATTGGAAATCAAACACTCAAATAATGCAAGAAGTATTCACATGGGGAACACGGTCTTCAAAAAATATTCAGAATGCCAAATTTTAAATGGGTTCTGAACAAGCGATTCGGCAAAATACGCACACACTCGGTTACATACGAACATGAAACAATAAAATATGCGTCTGTTTATTATAGTCCAATAGGTACACTTATTTAAAAGATCAAAAACTATAGTAAAAGAAGCGGCTACAAACAACAGCAAACACAAAAAACTAACCAGCAATTAAACGCTGCGAAGGAATTAAATATATATATTAATTTTGTAATGAAGTCGACAGAAGCACGGCTCTCTCAACAATCGCAAGGAAAAATATTCCAAATAAAGCTCGAGAAATTCCAAATGGGGCTTATAATTGAAATTTCCGCATTGGTTTTACGCATACCGAGCTTCTAAAATACTTTGCCTAACTATATAAGTCTATTTACTTTTGATCAATTTACCCACGTCATATTCGATTCTATATCTCCAATATGTATTTGGAAACTGAATTTAAAATTAAATAAAATTCAAATTTTTAATTTTTGGATAACTGAAACCAAAAAATTATTAAAAATGTGGGAAGGTCGATCAATTATAGTAACCGCCATATTGAATGCAAAACGCTTTCGAAAATCCTTATCGCATCACTATAATAGATAGAATAGATCAATCAATACTATTTGGAAATAAAAACCGTCTAAATTCCTATGATTTTGAGTGTAATAGACAGAGAAAACAAATCGGCGCTTTTCTCAGTAAGTCGATAGCTTCAAATCCTTTCGGATATAAATATTCAATTTTTCTTTTGGAATCTTCTTACTGGGCGTCTACTATTCGGGATAAATAGGTATATTAGGGGCTCTATGCAAAAGTTAATCTTTAAAAACGCTTAAGCTTGAATATTACACTATTAACCAGTAACCCCAAAAAACTCATTGGCATGTCGAATATTATAGTGTTGTTTGTCGTTTTATTTTGCGAGACAAAAAAAAAAAAAAAAATTAAAAATCAACGTTTTAATGTTGCAGAAACCACCAATATATAGAACCTGCAACAACCAAACAATATCGACTATGAACTAAACAATAAATGAATATATATCATATTATATACATTTATATACGCATACGACCGACAAAAAATAAAAAATAAAATATACAAAACAACAATAATTAGCATAAACTGATAAACGTAAGCGTATGGTAATGAATGAATATTTTAAAATCTTCTCATTACGAATACAGAACTCGGCAATGAAAATATGGGCAAATAAGCACAGGATAGTATAAATACTATAAATGGGTTAGTAAAACCACTGCAGCAAACAATCGTAGTTTATAAATCTGAAGTAAATAAATTATGTATTGTATAATATACATATAATCGACGGGACATCAATATTTTTGTCGCATTTGTGTATAAAACAATAACTAATTCAAACGCAATACGAATTACAAAACTCAAATATTAATTTAAAAATTGTCTTTTATATTTACAAACGACGAACTATTAATTTATCATTTATTAGAAAATAATATTATCATTGTATTCAGAACTCAAGAATTGGAACAGAATTCATTACATCACTTTAATATTACGCTATATATATACGTTGACGTGTTTCAGTGTATATGTATATAATCATTTTAATTTCTATAAAAGATACATTGAATTTTAAATCATCGGTTTTGAACTGATAAATTTTATGTAAAAAGAAAAACCATAGAAACGTAAATACATTTACCTAAATTTTTTTTGTAAAGGAAGTAAATTGAACTTATATTTAATATATTCAATGTATTACTGCGTAATCATGCTGAAAACAAAAATTACTTAACCAAATAGATGATTAGCGAAATTTAGCATTTTTAGTCATGATATTATAATACATAAAAAGTTTTAAATATTTCAAGAAATGCTAATTTTAAGAATTTCAGTATAATAATTAGGAACGTTACAAAAACGATAAAATCTAAATAAAATTTTAGATATATTTGATTCCTATTAGTAAGATAACCACTGTTGTAGTCTCCTTGAGTTTTTTCACGCGCAAAACGATTTTCCTAGTTTAAAAATAAAACGCGTACATCTGATGTAATTTTTATGGATATTAGGTAGACCTAATATAGATTATAAAGAAAAAAAAAATGTTATAGCTGTAATACGTTAAAGAAACAGGTACGGCATAAAAATTAATCATATTTTAAAAGTAATTTACAATCTACAAACAAATTAAAACATTGAAAAAAAAAAGATAGATGGTTATAATTTTAAGCTAGGTATTCTGATCACTGATCTAACAAAGAATATAAATATTTGTAGTGAAATGTGTTGTAGAAATATTTTCCATAACACAGAAATATAACCGTGAATGATCTCACAATATTTTTTATTTGTACACACATTTAAGCGTATAAACCAGCTGCAAACGCAAAAAAAAGCCAAACATACGATTTTTAAAGGAACAACGTAAGCAAATTTTACACAATTATACTGTAATGTTATGAAAAATTATAACGTTTACAAAATATGCTTTTTTATAACTTTTAGGCGATTTCAAATCGGTCCCGTACGTTATTTTAAATTCTTTAAATTCTTTAAATTCAAATACTACACGCATGATACAACTGCAAATCAATAGAAAAACATATTAAACATTTAAAAACTAACGAGATAAGTATGCTGTAAATGAAATAAAACTTATCGCGGTTCGCGTATAGGTAAACATTTACAAAATCATCAATTGTACCTACTATATTTACAAAAATTTAGCTTGTTAATGTGTTACTGCACGTAAATAGAATATATAGGTGGTATGTACCTATGTTGTGTAACGTAATTATACAAAAAAAAAAAAATATATTTGTATGTATACGAATATGTTACAATCTAAAGGTGTGTAAAAAACGTTTCCTGTTTCGATATTCTATCGCTTTCAAATTCAATATTTATGAATATAAACGCGTACTCGTACTTGTTTCACTTCATAATGGTAATCCGGTTTGCCTGCGTTTTGTAATCGTTTATAGTTATGCTTTTATTTGTTAAAATACGGCGACGCCACCGGATACACATTGTGATATATTCGTACAGTAAAATGACTAAATTTGGTCATATGTTTTGATAAAAAATTAACACACAGCGGGTGTCTGGAATCGACAAATTGACCGGGGTTCCATATAACTTTTAGTCGAAGTAAAAATATGGAGTGAACCAAACAAATAATTACTACGATTGCAAAAACATACTATAAACATAGTAGGTATATTAATAATTTATTGTTGAGAAATTGGTTCTTTGATTTTGTTCAGAATGTATTATTTATTCTATCAACATTAAAATGTTTAAAAAACAATTATACAGAACAAAAGCGTACGAACAAAATGATGGTCAAAAAACAAATTATCACAGTTAATACAGTTTACATGTTATTATACCCATTTATAATACGAGACTTACACGTTTCGAGAAACATTCCTACGTTTGAGACCATATTATTACCTGCACATGTAGTAATTATTACAAAGGTAGGTACTATGTAAAATATTGGAACAAGTTTATTACAGTAAGACCGTAAAGACAACAACTTTCTCCAAATTAGTTAAACACCGGCATATACATTCGCATTTTTTCACAATGTACACAACTCGATTCCACAAAATACCTACGCAGTGTATATAAAATGTTATCATTCATGGTTGAAAAACGATACGAGCGGGTGAAACCGACATTTTTTCTTATCCAAAACTGCATAGTTTTTAAACTATTTACTCTTCTTTTTACTCACTTCAATATAATACGTATGTATTTATACACCTATTATATAGTAAATATTTAAAATACCTCATAGACAAATATAGAACTTATATATATATATATATATATATATATATACTAAACTTATACTTGAGCACTAGCGACTGTTTATACGAAATTTGATAAACCCAAAATCACAAAAATAATACCTTTTTTGCGTATGCGCAGAAAAAAGTTTATTTTTATTTTTGTGATTTTAGGTTTATTAAATTTACTATGTATACATATACATATATATATATATGTGTGTATGCGTCAAATTCAAAATTCGCGCAGCCGCCGTTATTATACATACACGTGGACAAAAAACGTGTTAAAACTATAATGTAGTAATCAAATACATCTGCAGTATATTAATGAAAACACGCTGAATCAATGTAATAATTAATTAAAAAATTAGTTTAAAATAATTGGCATAGTAGATACGCGTTGTGCTGCAGATAATTTTGTTTTTCGACGTGTATAAATTATTGTACTTGTATATATTATTGTTGTTATATCAAACAATAAAAAATCACAATATACGATATTCAAATATATATTTTTCGATTACACTTAAAGTCTTAAAACCAATGCTCGAATTGAGGGGCGGACGGACTACCCCTTTATTTTTACAAAATATTTTAGCGTCCCTCCTTCATATTTATACTTCTTCTCTTTTGGGGTCTGGTATAGGGAAATCGGAAAGTTTGTAACTGTTTGCTCA
Source organism: Hormaphis cornu (assembly GCA_017140985.1). NCBI lineage: Eukaryota > Metazoa > Arthropoda > Insecta > Hemiptera > Hormaphididae > Hormaphis > Hormaphis cornu. The sequence continues at coordinate 14,815,826 of CM029359.1, forward strand.
GCAGCATCTATATTTCAGCCCTTCTATATTTTTTTATTTTTTATGCAATTTGAGCAATGCTTAAAAATGAATCGGCGGCGTACGTTCTAAATACGGTGTCTGGAACGGGTATACTTACGTGGGACTATTCCGTTGAAATGGCTCATGCGCACCGCCAGGCCGTTGGTCAGAGAGTTCGATATTACAGTAGTGTGGTTTTGTTCCATCGTTCGCAGAGACGAGCACTCTTTACACGTGTAAGGTCCCATGACGATAAACACCTGAAGGTGAAAAATTAGAGGGTAAGAAAAAAAGACTCGAAAACACCGACAAAATTCGCGTCGTCAGTGCGCGTAATAATTATTATTATACAGACACGTCATTTCATTATATTTCGTACCTATTATATCTATATTGGCGTTATTAAATAATAAAAAAAAAAAAAAAACCGATTATACTGTAATTATATTGCGGTTTTTAATTTATACATTTAAAATCGCAGCGTGCAGACCGCGCGAGTCGTTCAAACGTTTCCGTAGCCGTCGGTAGACAGACTGCAGACTGACTCGATGGTAAATATGACGAGCGAGCGAAGATTATTGAGATGGATTGATGATATTTTGTGACGACGGTGAATAATAGAGAGGGAACTATACATAATATCGCGTGCCGAAACACAACAAATCGGTTGGTTTACGTACAAACACATATTATTTTAGTGCAATTTATCTATTAAGTTTTGTTTTAGTAGTAATATTTTAATAGTTATGTGGTAAAAGAGAAAAATATTCAGTGCGAAAAAGTATGATTTAAAATTTTTATATAATAGGTTCAAATCAAAAAATTAATTTTAATTATTACTATACAATTGGGCATCATATTATGTTTGACGCCTATCAAAACCTTTATAAAACAATTTAATTATATAACGTGAACCACGTTCAATTTTCAAAAACATCGCGTTGACATTTTATCGTACACTATATTTTATCGTATACTATAAGGCTGTGTAATACTGTATAATATGCTATATATACATATATATGTATATATATATATATATATATATGGCTGTCAGGCTGAAATCACGTCAAATCAGAAGGTACACATTTACAGTTATAACTGCAGTAAAAAAGATTAGCGGTAATGAAACTTTTATACGCCTCGAAAAAGAAACGATCGCGATTATAAAACGTTGAATAAACATGTATATGAATAATATTCAAAATGGCATTAGTGAGCTGCGGTCTCAAATTTCAATAATATGCGTGATATCAGTTAAAGATATTTACAACAATATAAGGAATAATTTTAAAAAAATACACGGAAATTCGTGGTCGGTTGCGAAGCTTGTTGGCGTAAACACTTTGCTTTGAACTATATACCTACTTACATGGTCACCGATTTGGGAAAGATATTATTTTAAACCTGCAGAAAGCAATGATGACACTCAGAAGACAAAAAACTTAATAAAAAGTACAATTGTAAAACTAATAAATACGAAACCGTCATACAGATATAACATGATAAAATTATTTCAAACCTATTACCAAAACAACCACGAATTATTACGATAAAAAATATGGTGTCTTTGACCGTATTCGTAAACAGTTATGAAACACATAAGGTTAATAATGATGAAAACATAACGAAGAAAAACAAATTTTTGAAATTCAAAACATTGCGCATTACACCTGGCAACGATATATAAAAAGCTGCAAGTTCAAAAATACAAATTAATTGTTTAATTTTACCCTAACTAGAGAAAACACGATGGTTTTACTTTTTCTGTATAATTGTAGTATGTACCTATCTATATATAAATACATATTATAAAAAAAACCATCTCAGTGGCAGTTGACCCTTATACAATTTACAGTTACGTCGCTTCTCATTGCAACAGTCGTAACGTTATTTTATTGTACGTTCAAAAGCTTACAAATCATAATTGACGTTTATCGATAATATTAATCAGTTGAAAAAAAAATGTAGAGAGTAGGTAGGTCACTGTTTTGGACGGCAATGTTTAAGGTTTAGATTAAATATCTGAAAGGAATGAGCTCAACTTCAGTGAGTCAAGTGCTCACAAATATTTTAAGATCTATATTAAACTCAAAAAAGCTAGAATTTGTTTGGAGTTTGTACCATGTTTCTTTATTAACTGTTCTAATATTAAAATACATTTTAGAGCTTGTATTAAAGTTTCAAGTTGTAAGTTTTAAAATGAAAATTTCAATGTTTTACACTTCTAAAAATGTTTGTAACCCATTAAAATATTTAATTCGTGTTCATTTTAGTCTGTCTAATAATACGTGAAAGTTGTATGTCATTAAAAGTTCTTCGAGAAATTATGTTTGTAAAAAAATGAATTTCTTATTATGTTAAACAATTTAGTTACTTATTTCAAGATTATTACTCAAAAAATAAGCAAAATTTCAAAAAATGTTTTTAATAAAGATCATTAATCATTTCCGTCCAATTACTTATAATAACTGTACTTAGAAGGGATTGTATTTAAAGATTAAATAATTCTCAGATTGACAAAAAAAAAAAAAAAAAACCAATGGAAAATCATCAATTTTATTGTTATTATACTCAGAATAAAAAAAAAAGGAAAACGCATTTGCTATCATATTTAATAATCACGAGAAACGAGTATGAGATAAAGTAACACGTAAGTACTTGTAAATTGTAACCTGTAAGGAGGAAATGAGAGTGACCTTCGGAAGTGTGACCGACACGGTTATACTAAAGCCACTATAGGACTATGAACCATAGAGATAAATTTAAATAATATGTTAGAAAAAAATTATTGTTCTAAAAAAAGAATTTTTAATTAACATTTTAACATTATTAATAGTAACGCGCATAAATAATAATCCCAAACAGTTTGATCTTAATTCTATCACCGGCGATAATAAAAACAGTGTTTTTGAAGCAAATCCGTAACCGGAAAAATGGATTTTAAAATGCGGAAATCTCAAACAGGTTTTTTGATAGTAATTAGAAAACTCACAACAGGCAAAACATAAGGATTGTCGTAAAAAAACATATTATTTTATTGAATAGATAATAGTGTTTAGTAAATGTAATATAGTATACCTACTCATTTAATACTGAATTTTTTTTTGCCCAGGTTTAAATTTTTGTCCGCATACCTATTAAATTGTTTTTAATTTTCTATATTTATTAAATCGTATTTTATTGGTAAAATACAAAATAAAATACTAGTAGGACGAGTAAAATACTTAGACGCACTGCATATATTTTTATATATAAACGTAAATTTAAACAGCTATACTTTAAACATCCGGCTGTTATTTATTATGAACTTTGTAATCAGTTAAAATGATTAATTTATTAATCTCAAGTAAATGCGTCTTCCTATTTAATGAATATAATGTATCAAAATAGGTATCGACAAAAAGGATTCTGATTCAATGGGTGAAAATTTTGAAAGTAAAAAATATTGTGAATTTTTTTTCATTGCCACACGTTTATGGCAGAATGATTTTAAACGCTGTATTGACAAATTTTAGTCAGCTCAAATAAAGACATTTGAAATCAAAATTAAAGAGTGGAATAGATTCTTAACCTTGGAATATTAGTTGTAATAATAACTGTTAATATAACATAATACATTTTAAAAACAAAATCATCATTAAACTTAAAATTATTTTGTAATATACATGAAATGAGGATAAAGTAAGTTTATTTTTGTTAAAAAAAAAAAAAAAAAACAAAAAAAAACAAAAAAAAATACAGACTTTTTAACAGAATTAGTTATTGAGATATAAATAACGACGTGCATCATTGTAAATAACGAAACTTACTAATTTCCACTGGGTATGGGTCCTAACTTCCGAAAGCTCAAGTTCGTAAAAATAGTTACTTTACCACATATTCACACCAACGAAATAAATTATTCAATAAACGCACGCAACACGACCTTACCTCGACACGGACCTAACGTTCAACTGATAATGTCTGCGATCCAGTCTTTGCAAACCACTTATAAATGAGACAACCGACTATCGAAACGATTTAATAAAAAAACTATCGATTGTATTAGTAACATTTCTAGCAAGCAATTCATCGACATTGATTGATATACATATCTAAGAACTAAACAGACTAGAATAGTTTGACGTCATAACTTATGCAGTGATAGCGTGCACGGTTCCTGTGTAACTGTTATCACAATATTGGTCCCATAACAAATACATCTAGTGAACTTGAAAAAAAAAAAAATTACTATTATTTTAAATGTTACTACTTTTCAGTCATTGTATCTGATATCTACCTATATTGATAATGTGATACAAAAAAGCCATTAGATAAAGATACGTATAGGTTATCTAAAAATTATATCAAAGTATAGGATTTGTTCCAAACACTTCCGGTGCATCGCTATTAGGGCAGACTATCTATAATCTATATAATAGGGCTGTGACCAGTATTTAAAATTTGAAAAGTGACGTGTTTTCGAAAACAAGAGACTCATGGTTGTACAAGAAGTGATTTTTTTTAAAGACAATGTTATAAATAATACAAACAAAAAAATACATAGAAGACTACACACTTATCAATCATGTTTTGTAAAAGGAGCGTAAATGACAAGACCAAACGTTTACAGGACGAAAAATACATTTTTTTCTTGATTTTTAAAAAATCTTGTACTTAGGTGGGGTGAGGTGATTCAAATGACAAGAAAATTCTATTTTGAATTGAATTTATGAATAATAATTATAATACTCGTGCTTTTTTATTGTATATCCAATTGTATAAAAAATATAAACTATCAAAAAGTTATGAACACACACGGTGAGACACCCGATATATAATATATATTATAAAGTAAATGCACAACTGCGCATTATTTGTTTTAAACACTTACTTAATAAATATCGAAATTTATTGCAAACTACGCTGTACCTACTTAAAAATCTGGTTCTTACTTTTTTCATCCAGAACAACTTATTTGACGTCATCGGAATATGTAATTAATATTATTATGAAAAACAAACATCGGTTGTACGTTCTGGAAAAAATTAAATATTCCGTATTTATCAATGAGTCATAAGTAGGAATAATACTAAAAACCTATGCGCGAGAACGCAAAGTCTAATAATTCTCACCAATAGTATTTTTAAATAATTGCATATATTTAAAATTACTAGTAATCACACGATTCATTAATATGTGTTAATAATCTTCGATTTTTTATGAAAAAAATTTAAGTTACATTATGTGTTATTTGAAAGTGTAAGTACAAATGTGAAATATGTTTACATGTACTTTTTGGTAGGTATCAATAACATTTTGGAGTTCATAAATGGTTTAATTATGAACTGGAAACTCTTTATAGAAACTAAAAATAGTTTACAGTGTAAACTTTACACCAAACACAAATATTTTCTGATTTGTACTTGTTTTCAACTCGTTCACTATAATCAATTTATTCCTACTAGTTTTCCATAAAGTATAAGTATATTAAATAGTTGTTACTATTCAGACTATAAGTTATATAAGTATAGTTTGGCATTACCTGGCGTTGCCTGGTTCAGACGTTTAGTTACATTTATTTAAGTTAAATAATGTTTGAAGCAACTTTGGGTATCATAATATTAAGAGATCTAAAAAGGTTGAATTCAGAAAAATTCTGTTATAAATTGTGCTGTACAATATTATGTAGGTACTTCAAGAAAATTCAATAAAAAAAAATTTATTTTATCTTACGGGCTCTTTTAAGGGTTAAAAAAACATTGGACCGTCTTTTATATTATATTTATGCATAGCAGAACATTAAAGCTACCTTTAAAAAAAACCCCAATCAAAAATTTAAATCTTTTTCAATATTTTAGGGTTTGATTTTGAAAAACTTATTTCTAGTCTCTGCATTATGTGAATGAAGTTATTGACTAAATTGTATACTTATAGCTTCAGCGTTAATAATGACTCGGAAATAATATTAAAAAATTGTGTTTTCTTTTTTTACCCTTTCAACCTTTTTAGGGGTTTAATTTTGAAAAGTGCAGTAATTGATGTTCTATTGTTTGTTTTACAGAGTAAGTGTAGGTATGCCTATTTGCGACCTTCACGGAGGTATTGTTAAACGTCATAGGTAATCCAGACTTCCAGTTATTAAAAAGTGCCAATGCAAGATTAACCAATCATAATGATGTCGGCTTACTAATTGTGAAAAAAAAAATATTATAACCTAATGACCGTGAAAATTGTAATGACTATACTGCAGAAATATTAAATTATTTTTAATAGGCATATTATGCACTTTACGAGACGTATAATGTTTTCGTGTTAGAAAACAGCGCGTTATCGGGCGTTTATAATCGACGCGACGTTGTTACGCGCGGTCATTCGATAACGTATAGGAATATAGGATAGGTAGTTAGGCAAAAGTATAATCGAATTATAAAATGATTTTATGAATCGTAATTTATGCAAAACTAAACTACATCGGTGTTGTCGACCTGCAACATTTTTTAGCATTCACGCAATGTACACGTTATAAAATGTACTCGTTTTTTATACGACGAACGTCACAACAGACCAGAATGCACAAAAAATACACAATGGCTAAACCACAAACAAAGTACTGTAACGTACCGTCTTTTAGTGATTTCAATGTCAATAGATTCCAAAAATAAAAATTATAATAATAACTCTTCAATGTTCAAGTCTTAATGTAATAATACGTACAAAAAGAACGTCGTCTTCGTCAGTACCGTTCGTGAAAAACCGTACGTTATCAATAGACGCGACGTTTGACAATAGCTGTCGATATATTATAATATCCGACTCCCAGTAAACGATCTCAAACAGGGAAACGAGATCTAAAATTCAATTCAAATTACACAATTTTTCATTCAATTGTTTACTTGGATTTAAACTTCATCGTGTTATAGAAAACAAAACACACAGATACGTGTAATGATCTGAATACAGTGGAGAATCGTTAAACAACAAAAATTACTGAACTGACAAGTATTCAAACTTTTTGTAATTTGTTAATACTCAAACGAAAAACACACTATATAACACAAATACTCTGGCCAAACACGTACTCGATGAATTTTATTTTTGGTTAAGTTGCAAATACCTATAAAAAATACCTGTTTTTATTAAGAAAAGCAATGGTTAATTTGTTTTAAAAGTACTGTTTTGTTTATGAATCGTATAACTTATAGAAACGTTGCTATACCTATACTATATCGAATAATAAAGAGTACTAACATAACAATAGTACGCGTTCCCCATTAAAAAATGCACAAACTGCAATAGGTAAAATTAGAATAACTAAACAAGACCAAGGGGTTATAGTCACTACACATACAAAAAAATCTCAGAAAGGGCTTAATACAAATAAGCTCCCTTCCAAATAAATTGTATTTTTAGCTCTCCTAATTGCGTCTGTTCAAGTACGTACACCGGTACACGCACATCTGTAAATTAAAACACACACATACAGATTTTCAAATTTCAGGATACACACAACGACAATATAACAATTTAGATTTTAGTTCAAAATCGTCGGTTATCTCTAAAATGATTAAAATATTGGCAAATTTCAAAAAATTCAGCCAGTTTTTTCGTTTACCTCGTTCTACTCAGGTATGAAACGATACTCGTTTAGGTACAGGTAAATTTTGCTGATGACGATTTTGTAATTCACAACAGTATAATAATGTATAATTAATGCTTTAATTATCTCAATCCAAAGTTGTCAATTTAACCAACTTGAACAAAACATCGCAAAAAAATTATTATGTTTGTTAAATTGTACAGGTACAGGTATATTTTTTACGTCACGTTTTTTATGAAAAAATCGAAGGTCTAATTTAATAGATAGGTGCGTGCCATTATAAGTTTCAAACAAACATTCAAAACTGCACTGTTATTATTGCGTGTTAAACATTATCCGGTTTTAGGTTCTGATCGTAGCAAGAGTGTATTATACGATGCTTTAGGAATGTTTTTTATTTTTGAAAACACTTCCGGGTAGTAAAACTACTCCAAAATGTTACTTATATAATTTAAAACGTTTTAGATTCTGAGTGTAGTTACGATCCCCTTATCTCCTTCAAATATTACTCAAATTTATTTGAATCGTCTCACATTATTGGAATGAACAAAATTCTAATATCATAAAAATTTTCAATTTTGAGCTAAATAAAGTTTGCGAACAGGTTTGATTCAATAAATCACGTAAGTTTCAGATTTATAAGAATTGACAATAAAACACTGAACTTTAAAACATACTGTTTTACGATTTATGATGTTTAAAAATTTTAATAATCGGTTGACAACTATCATTATTTTTTTTTTGTTTTTAGGCACACTCTTTCAAAAGAATTCAAAATTACTTGAAATGTTTACGCGTCACAGAAATGAAAAAATTTCAAACGTTTATAAAAAATTCAAAAAAGTTTAACAATTTCAGAGTTAAAAAAATGCACCTACATATTATTAGATACAAATATTTGCGTATTTGACTCAGTGAGCTTACTCAGGATAGTAATTTCGTAAGCAATGACCAAAAAAGTTGTTGAAAAAAATCATAAACCTACACCACCAGCGAGATCGCTGTACTTTTAGTGCACACAAATTATCGAATTATACATACATATTAGAAAAACACACTGAAATAGCCAATAATTAAATACAGATTTTGAAAATCCAGAGCGACGTGTTGGAACCTTTGCCCCTTCTTTCTGTCCATGGATACCCATGCACATTTTTCTCGTTTATATAAAACACCTGACAACAATAGTGATTTTTGATTACCTCTAACTGCCGTATTAATTACTGATTATTAGGATTTCCGGTGATCAATATGATGAATCATTCAAGTATAGGGAAATTTTAATAATGTATAATTGACTTTGTATAATTATAATTATTACTTAAACCAATTATAGGTTTTGTCTGTAGAATTTAACATTTTATTGGAACACATACGTCACTCTTAGTGTATTTGTTTATTATTTACACATTTTTGAATTCCCCAACAACGAAATATTTACTATTAATTTGAGCATTCAACAATATATCCGTAATAATAATTATAATATTATTATTAGTACCTATAAACCTGTTGATATACTTAACAAGGAACATCTTCTTTTCATTCTATTGTGAATGTATTGTGCATTAGCAAATACGGAAAAATACACTTCAAATTACATGCTGGATCGTTTGCACATGGACAGATGAAACCACGACGACTTTTTATAGGGTTCAATAATCATTCTTGTTAATACCATGGAAATTTTTAAAAATCCTTGTTCATTCCTAATTACTTTAATAATAAGCATATGCTTCAAATGGTACATATCAGTTCTAAAATCGACCATAAATCATTACCGGTCGTAGTTAAGAAAAGAGTTCGAAAATTGAATGGGCACAAACCAAACTTGTCACTGACAGTGCCTGGTTGCAGTACCTACTATCTTCTACTTTATTCTTTGTACGTACAACAACCTGTAGACTTTCACAACACAAAGAGAAGACTGACTTAACATTGTCGTTGTTTTTAAGCCGGAAACGCTAGACTGGTGGTCAACCCAATTGCAGGAATCGCAAACAAGGAGGAATAGTAATTCACGTGCAAATAAACCATGGGTCAGGTTCAACACTTCATCTCGAAATTTGAATTTGAACAGTACTTAATCAAATATAACTATATTAAAAATCAATTGAATAATATGTCACGTTGAAGTAAGAATACAATGTTATAATTACAATTTACAACCAGTAAAAATCGTACAAATTACTCATTTGCAAGTTGCAACAAAATACATGATGTCACATATTATACTTGTGATTTATAAAACAAAACAATTTGTAACTAAGACAATAATTTTATTATTTTTGACTTGAAATTTAGACAGTTTTAAACTAGTTTTACCCTTTTTAATAATTGTGCATTAATGCTTAATATAAGATTAATAGGTAATATAATACTAATAATAGATTATATTGTTATAGCTCTATTTTAAAGGTAAACCGAGCTCACTCAGAATCGTTATTTTAATATACAACTTCTCTGACTAAACCTTCCAAAAGTGACACACAGCAAAGTTGTAGTCGCTACTTTATTAAACTATTCACACGACTTTTTAAACTTTTTCCATGACAAAAATTTTTAATTATAGAAATTTGTTTTTAATTAGTTGAATGTTAAAACATTACAAAAAACTTACAAATACCAAACTGTTAAATTTAAACAATAATTTGTTTTTAATTATGAAGTTTAATGTTTTGTAAAAATGTAATTTATATTTACAATACTGTACCCTTCAAAACTTAAGCAAATGTACTTACAAAGAAAAAAACACTGAAGATAAAACAATAACATTTGAACTAGTTGGTGATAAACATAATTGCTTGGGTAATTTGTAATACTATTATAGTCTATTTTTATTTTGTTACAATAAGACATATTGTGGTGTAAAATAGAAAAAAAAATCCATCACAAACGTCAAACTAACAAGTGACAACATATAATACAGCTGATTTATCAATTTAATAAAGGAATTATAATATTATTTATTTTAAAGTTTGAAAAGAATAAGCTACTTATTTTAAAAGCAATAATCAAATGATTAGGATAATGATATTCCGAATAATTTATAATAATATTATAAGTAGACTATAATTAATAGAACCTCGAGTTTGTTTGTATACAGAAAAAAGTACTACATAAAAAGCCTATTTTCAGCGTTTGAGAGAAACAGCTTAAAGTTCACTTTTCAGGGACAGATCTCTGAAGGACCATAATTGAATTTTGTTCATTTTGCAGAGGAATATAAAAGATTTTGTTCCATTTTTCTTAAATATACCATTAGAAAATGTATTTACTTTAATTACCCAAGTTAAATAGAGGTAAACCAATTTTAAGAACAAAAAAACAATTACTTCATAGACTAGAGATTTGTTCAAAAACAAAGAAATATTCATTTAAAATAATTTCATTTAGTTATGCAGTTTATTTATTTTACAACAAATAAATTATTTAAAATTTGTGTACCTTATAAGTTTGAACAGGCCAGGCATAAAAATATTTTAGTAGTACACATAAAAAAAACAATTTTCTTCAGGTATTGTACAAACTATAAAAATACTTATTTAAGGAGAGGCCATAATAACATATATATGTATATTATTATAGAATAATCTAACCCATTACATAAAATATCTGGTGTTGAACATAGATATCATGTATATCTTAAAATTAAAATTGTAGGTAAAACATTTACTAACCTAAGTTTAAAATAACATAATTTAATTACACACAACATATCTAATTATGATGGGCGCGTAACTTACAATTTATAGTATTGTTTTATGTAAATAGATTGATAGTATACACAAGTAATCAGCGCTAAGCTAATGTAAGTTTATTATACCTAATATCTTATGGTTATAAATTGTGATAAAATATAGATAGTACTGAATACTAAAAAATGTAACGTAGGATTAATATTTAAATAATACAATGAATAATATATACCTATGCATGGTCACATGGATATCCCTGTTATACATAAAACTTAAAAATCAAACAATTAATCCATAATTGTTTTAAGAAATTTTTTTAATAAAATATATAAATAATTAATTTTTTTTTCAAGTTGATGCAACATTTCTTTTTCTGTGCTGGTAAAATTTTTTTTTTTTTAATTGCGTAGGTATTATTGGTCCTATAATAAATTAAACACAGTTAAAATGTACTAATATTACTCATTGTATAAAAGAGTTTAGAACATCTTAGTTGAAAACTTAAAAGTTTTTCTTTCAATTCTCTTTTTAGTTATGAAATTTTTTAAATTTTAGTCAATATTTGCTTGTATGAAAATGGCTTTATTTAAAAATTAGCGTACTGCAAAATTTAAAAATTTAAATAACTCAGTTATGTGCACATTAGATTTTTTTTAAAAGGATTTTGCTTAACAACTCAAAAATCTAGTAGTTAAAAAAAAGTTAAAGAATACCAAAAATAATCCCTATATATTACAATGAATTGGGAAAACTAAATTTCAAACGATAGGTTTTAAGGCAATAATAAAAATAATCAAGAGAATATTATTATTTACCATTCTTCCACAACACAAATCAATAATAATATAGTATATACATCATGATCAATAACATTTATTAAGGTACACTCAGACATTGGAATGCACCAAAACTAACCAAATACTAAACATACACATAACTATGTGACAATATAATTATGCAAATCTATTTACAAAAAAATTGTGTTTTTGTAGGTATCAAAAGTGTTAATAACATACGGTGTCTATATAGTTATATGGTGTACATACTGTAGTCCGACCCAAAACCCAGCACATAACTAAGGAAAAACATAATCCCACAACTCACGAGTAAACTAAGCACATCAACATGTTAGGAACATAGAGCTGAGGTAGAAGCATAGATCCATTAATTTGTAATTATAAAAACCAAATTAAAAATATAATATTGGGCTAACTTGAACAATAAATAGTGACAAAAAACCTCAAAAATACTGATTTGTAGACTGTAGGATCTGGGAAATTAATGCAATAAAAGTAAACACCAAGGTTAACAAAACATTTACTAAAATATTCAAGTTTTTTTCAACTTTTTGGTCGATTTTTTAAAGTAACAGAAAAAAAAATAGAAATTTCAAGGTTGGGTGAGAGTAGCAACTTTAAATTTTGCCCCTAATTGTAAGTTACAACAAACATTACAATATTTGGTCAAGCTGGAAAAATACAATTAAGTAGGTAGATACCTATTATCCTTTTAAAGCACCTAACATATATCTTCACTTTTTGTTGTTGCCAGTATGACCAATGTTCTATGGTACGACCAAGGCCCGCCAGATTATCAACAGACACTAATAAAGAATTTTTCTATTATTTACAAAATCAGACTCTAATAGTTTATAATAGTAGCTCTGCAGTAGCTGGTTCAAAAGACAAATATTCTCATAATACTATAGGTAAACATTGTATGAGTTATGACTTACGAGTAAAGGTTTAAGTACCGAATAACGTCATTTTTACTCACCGCACGTTATAGTCGATTCCATCACGAAACGAACAAGCAGAAATCTAAAAAAACTCGTCGAGTCGTAACAAGAATTGATTGAGTTCTTCGTTCTGTGTGTGTGCAGCTGTAAACAGTTTGGGAGGCTGTGGATCACTAGCAGTAAGCAACAAAAAAAAAAAAACTAAACAAAAATAACGATTGCGAAACAGCGTGGTTCCTCCGCGGCCTTTTTGACGATTTATAATTATTATTCTTCAAGTTTTTTTAAGTCACGACCACAGGGCACAGAGTAATTAGTCACGGTCCACTCCACGGACTCTGTCGAAAACCATTTCTTTTATCACAAGTGATACAATCTACAAATAATAATAATGTAGAAGTCAGAGTGGCACAAGGTGCATTGATTCAATCATTAGACCCGTTATTAGAGGTCTATGGTGGACGCACAGATACTGTCTGTGGACTGTGTATGAAACATTGTTGACATACATTATTATTATGTCGATAATTAAAACTGTCTTAGAAAATATCTTAAAAAAATATAATTATACGTTTCCAAACAAAATACAAATAAATTTATTCTGTGGATGAACCGGGGTGGCAAAGATAATTTAGTGTTATCAGCGATTGGCTTATCTGTAGCCATAGAAAACATAATCTTCATGGTCGCGACAAAAATGCGAAATGACAACAAAACGTGTGTTCAGTGTTGCGCCGAAAACTTCCGAATACCGAAAGTCACAACCACAAGCACAACAGTTTACAGAAAACTTTTCTGAGAACGGTCAAAAATAAGTATTTTTGATTTTATAGTATTGTTTATAAATTCACTTAGGTACCCGTTACACGAACGATTTTACCGTCACGCGACGGTTTTCATTTTAAAGAAACGGGTCGAAAACGCGATTTTGAAAAAAAAAAAATCGTTTGTCACAAAAAAACGTCACTAGTTAGATTTCAGTGTAAATAATATTATTGTTATAATATGTTCGAACAAAAGTGGTCGGACGGTCTGTCCGACGAACGTCTGAGGGTGTTGATGGCCCCGTTCAAGAACAGGGAAGTAAACGAGGTGAATTACGACAATAAGATGAAATTTTGGAAGGAAGCGATTGTGACGGCGTGCGATCGACGGCGCCGTTGCTCGTTTTCGATGAATGAACTGAAAACTTGGTTCCTGTACAACGGACGTTCTCCGCAGTGTCTGCTGACCGTCGTCGAAGATATGTTTAGGTAAAACATTATTTGCGTATTCTTGGTTACTGTAAGTTGGTCCGCAAGCTTGTAACCCTTTTCCAAACGACATTTTAGGTATATTATACCATTATGTTATTTTCCTAACGTTTTGTTCTAAGTTTAAAACATAATAAAAAAATTTTGTTTTCGTATGTGTCTTAATAAAAGTAGTCAGTAAGTATTTTTACCTATAAAAAAATATGTAAAAATCTATAAATTCCATTGCTGCTATTCAGTCACGTTTTTCACTAATACAATCTAAAAAAAAAAAAATAAATATTTTTTAATTACATGCTCCTTAAAAATGTTTAAGTATTGGTTTAACAATGTCCTAACAAGTTACATTTATTTTTATTTTTTCAGAGAAAACACCATAAAATCTCGACCATATTTTGAACAGATGACTTCACAAAATAACAGTAACTGGTCGTCTTGGGCAGTAAACACTTTAGTTAAAAGTCCATTGTCATGGGGTGTTAGTAAGATTAAAGAATCAGTTTTATCCCCTACTGCTGCTATTGATGAGAAATCTGAATATGTAATTTTGCATTTAGTAGAGGTAAGAAAATAATACCATATTATGTTTATACCAAGGTTTATACTATGAATAAAACAAGTAATTTATTCCTAAGTGCTTGAAATTGTTTGTAAAAAAGTTCTGATGTGTATATAAGTAAATATATTTAAGACGTTTAAAGAAATATTATGTATAATAGATACCAATATTTCAAATATTTATTAAATTCGGCACTGTGGTCTGTTATAGCCCTACCTCTGGTATGTAAAATTGTATTGCCCCACCAATTAAAAGTACATGTGGCACCCTACTACATTTATAACTTAATTAAAAAAATTATTTATGTAAATATTAAATTATATTTATTTATTAAACAAAACAAATAAATTGTAAAACATTGCAATTAATTTTAATTTACTAACAAGTTTTCACTATCCCAAGTGTTGTAGATGATACCTACATTGTTTGAGTTGTACTTTAAAGCTAGAATATGGTAATTGTGTTAGTGGAGCAAAGTGACGTCGCCGATCAAGTGCCAAAACTTAGTAATTTATTAATTACTAGATATTTATTTTAATTTTTAGTATATTGACAAGTCTAAATTATCTTGAACCAATGGCATATTTAGAAACTATATTCAATATGTACCATTTGGTGGGAAATTATTTTAAAGTAAATGAAAAAGATAAATAATCTTCATTAAAAAAGGGGAAGTGGGAACCTAATTTAAAACTAGTAATTTTACAATGGGTAATGATTCTTGTCCAGGATAGCCCTATCATCACTGTCTTGCGTTCAATTTTTTGACGGGGCGATAACAGACCAGTATCTTAAATACTCAAATATTATTACATACTACTTAAAAATTATCTGTTATCTAATCATTATTTGTTAATTTGTTATTATTTTAAATTCTAAGTGTACCTGGTAAAAAATTTACATGATGTTTTTTTTTTCAACTCAAAACTTCTTTTGTTCTGAAACAGCAATAATTTTTTCAAAAGTGCTTTGGTTATTTAAAATTGAAAATTTCTCCATTCCTTTAATCGATTTTTGCTAAAAATTTGTTACTCGCATAATTTTATTACTTATTTAAGATAATTAAATTTCTAAGAATTTAATACATTATGTTAAACAAAAAAGTATTAATAAAATGGTGTTCTAATTTCATAATCATTTGTTAATTTTAGTGTTAAAAAAATATAAATAACACAATATAAATCAAGTTTTGGAGATCTGGTCCCAAAACTTTGCTAATTTTGTTCTAAATTTGAAATTTCTTTCAATTTTTCTCATGTTAGAGAGAAATTTTTTATTTACATTTAAAACAACATTTTTTTCTTGATATATTTTACAGAACCATGCAAATGAACTATTTAGTACAACAGCTGCAAGTGAACATTCACAAATATTTTTTATGGATGATTTACAAAAACGCCTTTATAATATGTGGAATATAGACGTGTCTAGATCTTCAACCGAACTTGTAGTACACTCTTTAGAAATTCGTAACAAAGTTTTTGTGGAGCGTGGCCAACATTTAGTAGCCAACAAAACTTTAGTAAAATTTGCAAGTTGTGGCAAGGATGTTGAACCAATTACAGAATTAGAGAAAAACTTTTTTAAACTAAAAGAAACTGAAAAAATATTGATTGGTGAAATTAGCAACATGGATATTGAAAAAGAATCTTTAGTAAATGAAGCTAAAAGTTATTTAGCTAAAAATATGAAGCCTATAGTAAGTAACCATTAATATTTAATACCTAACTATAATGTTACAAACTCTGATTTTGGTAAGCCAACTATTTTTTTTTTTCAATTATATCCAACTGAAACCAAACTATGCAAATTCAAATCTATTTTGAATATTTAAAATTATAATTTTTAAGTGATTTAACAATGAAGTGATTTTGAAGAATACAATTTTTATTTTTATAACATATTTTAGGTGTTCTTTGAAACATCTGGTTCTATTAAGCATACTAATCTTACAGTGTGGAATATCTGTAACTAATATAATATTTTGGTTTTGGTATAAATTATATTACAATTTTTTAAAAAAGAAATATCAATGATTTCAGGCTCTCACGTATTTACGAAAAAAGAAAGAAGTTGAAAAAAGAATAGAAAAGCAGTTGAAATCTCTTGATAACGTACAAGCCTTAATTTCAAGAATAGAAGAATCAAAGTATAACTCAGAAGTAAAAATACATAGATTTATTTACTTACTTTATTTGTAACTATACATTCTTTTACCTTACAGGTAATGAAATCATATGGTCATGGACTTGCCGCTTTAAAACTAACGGCTAAAGATAATGGTCTAACAATTGATAATGTTGATGAAACAATGGCTGAACTAGCAGAGGTAACAATTAAAATTATTGTAGACAAGAGAAGAAATAGAAACAATAAGAGCAATTGAAAGTGAAGAAAAAAGGAAATTTTTTTTCCTTTTTAAAAGGAATTCCTTTTAAAAATTTTTTCTTAAAAGAAAAAGAGGAATTCCAGAAGAGATTTTTGAATACAATTAAGAACAATGTAGGGGCTTCTGGTAACTAGATATTGGCCTGATGTTGTGTGTGTTGGGAATGTAACATACGTAGATAAGTAAAAGTGTAGGACAAAGGTGGCCAGCGCCCGGCCACAGATAGATGAGAAGAAAACAAAGAAGAAAAAAAAAAATAAAACTAATTAAACTATTAATAATTAAAAGTTCTAAAGTATTACTTAAATAATTAATTGCTGCTGTTTTTGCTGTTATTCAGGTCATAGAAGAACACAAAGATATGCAATCAGCAATGAGTAGTTTGGGAGGCTTTAATGATGCTAAACATAACGATCAAGAGTTGGAGGATGAGCTTGCTGATCTCTTGAGTAAGGATGAACCAAGTGTATCAAAGGAAGGAAAACAAATCATTCCAGGTATGATTTTTGTTGTATATTAAGTTATAGAATTCATCTTATTAAATAATAAACAATATATTTTTCAGACCTTCCAAGCATACCTGATGACAGTTTTGAAGTTGAAAGTGAAGATTTGGATCTTCGTCAGAGATTTAAACAGTTGAGGGAAAATTGAATTTATTATTGAGAACAATTTGAAACCAAATTCAAATATAAATGTATTGTTAATTAATAGTTTGTATTTATTACTTACATAATACATTTGTTTTTGTTTTGACTTTTTCAGATAACACCATGGTTATCAATATTTTTTTTTTTAGTTATTAAAATGATAAATATACTTTTTCTTAATTTTGTATTAAAAATATTGTTTGTAAAACACAGATTCTTATTACATCAATTTTTTATATGCATTTCAGTTGATTTAAAATCAATTAACTGAAACTTAACAATAATAAAACAATAAATTATTAAGGTACAAATTTAGATTGTCTTATTGGCAAATAAAATTGACCTAATAAACTTTATATTATATTCTAAATCAGAATCTTCAGCTGATAAACAACATTTTATCAAGTTTTAATAAAAATATGGCTCTATTGCATCACATAATTTTAATATAAAAATCCAAAAATTTGAATGTCTTGTGTTGTAATAATACCATATTTTAATATGTTATGGCTTATTATTGTTCTGGTGTTAATCATATTATAGTCCTACAATAATAAAAATACCATACTTTGTTTTACAACCAAATCATGGTTGTCACAAGTCTGGAATACCTGGAAACGTCAGAAGTTTTTAAAATGGTCAGGGAAATTGTGGGATTTGGAATTTTTAAAATTAGTATGATATTATAGTTATAATTGTAAGGTGTCACTAAAAATAATTGCAAAAAATTTTTATTGTACTTAAAAATATAATTTGTGTGTGATAAAATTGACCTTGCTATCAAGAAGAAAATTTTTGCGAAAAATAAAAGTTATGCATCGACTGTGTTGAAAGCTTAAAATAATAATATCAAAGGTTTTAATTGTAGTTTAAGTACATCTATATGACTATACGAGAATAATTACTGTCAAAAAATTATTATTGTGAATTTTTGACAAAAGTATCCATATACATTTGGCTTCTATTTTTTTTTTTTTTTTGAAATTTCTAACATATTGTTTTTTTTATACATATGGAGATTTTTAAATAATAATCTGGAAATCATGGAAAAGTCAGGGGGTTTTAAAAATTATAATATGTGACAACCATGCAAATTGAATTTAGAAATATAACATAAGTTAAGTTCAACTATTATTGATGAATATTGAATATTATAAATTATTTTTACAAAATATAGGACACAAATGGTTATACAAAAATATAGAGAACAAAATAATGAACTTGGCCATACCAAAACCCAGAATTGAAAATTTTTGACTTTTGGTCTGATCGGTGTAACTTGATAAAAGAAAATATTGACCGTAGTCCATAAACTTTAACACTATCACTATAATAGTTTTTTATTTACAATATTATATCGTAGTCACAGAATAAATGAAATTTATAATATATTTATAGAATTTATTCTGTGTTTTGATCGTTAATATTTTTATTTTATAATAATAGAATTATAAATTGACTTAATTTGTATGAAAACTTGTGTTTTTTTCTGTTTTTTGGCTAGAAGAAGTGATCTAATCGATTAATAATGATTTCTTGAGTTAAATAATGATATTATAACAAAAATTAGAGAAAAGCAATAATTAGCATACTGCGATATAGGACAGATCACACATCTAAGTGGTTAATTATTTTGAAATTTGAGTGGTATTTTGTCAATCACGGGTGTTCATATTTTATTTCGATACACTATGGAATTTGGATATCAAATACATTTGCCATCTTTAATGGGTTTTTGAATTCAAAGCTAGAAATTCGCGAGAGCAAACTGGTACATAATTTAGCAGGATAAAAATGACCAGAATCTTTCGACCACATTAAAAGCATAGAAAAATCTAAAGTTAAAGTTTAGTTTTAATACACAGACGATATTATGAATAAACTAATTTTATATAGTCTGTGGTTAATACATCAAAAATAAAAATAACATTTTATATAATCTGTACTACATCTATGATTCATAGACCCGGTTCATTTTTTTTTTAACAATTGATATTACGTTTTATGCATGTGACAAAAAAAAATAAACTATTATTTCTTATTATTATTATTTTGTCATGATTTTATGGCTCTTGCGAATTTTCCGCTTGTATACAAATACAAGGTTTATAGCAGACAGAATGATGAATGATCTATAAACCTTGGCTTGAATATTATCAATTTGTGATATGTTCGTATGGATGATTCGTATTATGGATAACATAATTTTCTGTGATACCTCATATCTGTTCTGTCTTCAATTTACAAAGTACGACCACAGAATAGATTAAATGGTACGACCATGCGGCATTGCAGCTATAATTTACTAAAATTTGATATTTGTTAGTATTTTGTCATGAGTTCAAAACTTTGAATATAAAAAATTAGATTTTTGATTGTGATTATACAGTAAAAATCGGTCATGACGTGTGTGTTGGTGAAATTTTTAGTTCTTTAAACATTATTTTGTTGTACACATAACCATAGGTATATCCGTCATATTTTCGTCTTTTTGATTGTACCTACCTGCCGAGAACATGAAGCCTGACGGTGAAATTCAAGCTGTCCACAGGTCCGGACCGGCAAAACAGGACAACAAAAAGCACAAAACGGGACGACACAGGAGCAAAGGAACTTTGGAGATATTGAAAAAAGGTATCAAAAAAATTTCCCATTTTGTGTAAGATAAACTATTATATTATACTATATACTGTCCGTGTCGCGTTTAGGACGCACCGCGCAGAACGCGGCCAAATCAAAGGCCAACCACATGTTGAATAAAGCGGAGCGCAGACATCAAGCAAAGCTTTTGCGCAAGGTAAAAACGGATAACGTCCTGAATGAGAAACGCAGGTCTCTGAACGTTCCTCACTTGGTCGCCGTCATTCCTCTCAGTAACAATGTGTTTGTCAATGACAAGCTAATGACCATGGTGGAGGCATTGCGGAAAGCTGATGTCAAACTGACGACCGATGTGGCTTCCGAAGGATACTCTCACTTGTGGTCAGTAAGCTTATGACTTATGAGCTTTATGACTGTACCTGCCTACCTACCGGTGAATAATTATTTTTTATTTTTCAGGATCGATCAGTTCAAACAAGCGTTTACGTTTGTAAGACCCGATTGTAGCAGTGTTCTTGGACTTTTGGACACGCTCAAAGTTGTTGACACCATATTGTTTATGGTTTCAGCCGATGCTGGTTTTGACCAAGACGTAGATTTACTTATGACGTGTATATTAGCACAAGGACTTCCTTCCACTGTTGTGGCTGTTACGGACCTTGAAAAAATCCCTTTAAAAGTCAGTATTTCATCTTTTAATTGTTTGGCTTTATAAATAATTAAGAATTTTTTTTTTACAGAAACAAAACGAAGCAAAGCAATGTATACAAAAAGATATTGAAAATTGGTTACCTGATGAAAAAGTCAGCAAAATCGATACACCCACAGACATTCTTAATATTCTTAGACGTATAAGTTCACAAAAAAAAAGATCAATTACATTTCGTGACAAACGTGCACATTTGTTGGCGGAAGAATTGTCTTTTTCTCCTGGCTCTGATGTTAGTATATTCTAATAACCGAGTATCTAACTAGTAACGAGTTAAATAACTAATAACTTATTTTAAAAATTTTATTATTGCTAGTAAAAAATATTTATAATTAATTGTTTATGATACTTACCCAATTTTAGGAAAATGTGGGCACTATGAAAGTGAGTGGTTTCTTAAGAGGTCAACCTCTTTCTGTTAATTCTTTGGTACACATTCCTGGATGGGGCGATTTTCAAATGGAACAAATCGACTTGACATCTAATAATTTTGTTAAATGTTTTACTGGAAAAGATGTACAAACTACTGTTTTGGAGATGGCTAATCCTAAGATACAAGTTTGTTTTATTTATTCATTTATTCTATGCATTATTTATTTGAAATATAATCATAACATTTATAGGAAACTTTGACTTGTGAAAATATACCTGATTCAATGAATGCTGAACAAACTTGGCCCACTGATGAAGAAATAAAAGAAGCAGCAGAAAAGGTTAAAACTAAGCGTATGATAAAACGTGTTCCTGAAGGTATGTCTGTATATCAATCAGCTTGGATTCCTGATGAAGAATCAGATCATGGTAATTATTTAAATATATTTATATATTGCATAAATTTTAGTTACTTATTATATCTATTAAATGTTAACAGATGACTTAAACACAGAATCTGATGATAGTTCTGATGAGTTTTGTTCAATTGAAGATGAGAATTCTGATGCCGAAATGAAAAGTGTGGTGGATGATGAAATGGACACTATGTCTATGACCTCAAGTGCTACTGAAGCACCAATTGAAGCTGACAAATATGATTTGCGATTTGATATTAATGAAGAAGAAAAAATACTGTCAAAAATTAAAGGTATTTTATGAGGCAATTAATTAAAAAAAACAATTCTTGAATAATTTTAATATTATTTGTTTTATGAAAATTGTTCAGAATGTCTTTTTATTAAACTTGTTCATACTTTTTTCGATAATTTTTAATTCTTAAGTAGAATACATTTTTACTAAATCTATACACGTTACACATCACATTTTTTTATAACGTACAAATATTGCGATGATGTTTAACAATAATTAAATATCAATTAATACGAATATGTTAAAATATAATATGTTACAATAATTGTTAAATTACTTATAAAATTGGTTTTTTGTTGATTATATCCGTTAATAGTTTACACTTTATTGTATTTAAAATTTTTTTTTTTATTTTGTTCAAAAAACAACATCAAAACAATTAATTCTGTAGATAATATGCAGATAGTATAAATATGTTGGTTAGTTATTTTTCTATGGTTCTTTAAGTTTATTTTTAATTATAAGTGACAATTTAATTAAAATATGATTGGTTTTAAACAAATATAAAAAAAGGCACTAAAATGATAACTTTTATGTTTAAACTGTTAAAATTGTTTTAATTAGCTAGTAATAAACTTTTATTAAGTAGGAATGATACTTAAATGTATTAAAATAATTTTTTTTTTTTTTTTTTTAGAAGCAAAAGCTGATCAAATGTTTCCTGATGAAGTGGATACACCCAATGATATACCAGCTAGAGTTCGTTTTCAAAAATACAGAGGATTACAATCATTTCGTACATCACCATGGGATGTTAAAGAAAATTTGCCCATTGAATATGCTAGGATATTTCAGTTTGAAAATTTTGATAGAACAAGAAAGAGAATATTTAAAAATTTAGAAAACATTACTGGGGCTATGGTAAAATAATTATTATAGTTTACTTGGTTAAATATTAACTTATTTAACACATTATATCACATTCATTTCAGCCCGATTGGTATATAACAATTCATGTGAAAAATATTCCATCTAAAATGTTTCACTCTAGGGATGGTCGCAATCCCGTTGTAGTCTTTGGTCTTATGCCACATGAGCAAAAAATGTCTGTACTAAATGTTGTTTTAAAACGACCACCTACTGTAGATTTTGACGAACCAATAAAGTCTAAAACAGAACTGATATTCCAATGTGGTTTTCGTAGGTTTACTGCTGAACCTATATTTAGTCAGCATACCAATGGGAATAAGTTTAAGGTGAATATTATTAAATATTAAATCTTATTACTATTGATGATAATATTTTTTACAGTATGAACGATACTTTCATCAAGATTCAATAGTTGTAGCTACAATGTTTGCACCTATTGTCTATCCACCTTCCTCTGTCATAGCCATGAAGTATTGTAAAGATGGTTCATTTGTGAGTTATAATTTATTTTAAAATTTAAAATTATATTGTTCTAGTATTATATAATATAACCTATTTGCTTTTGTTTATTTTGTTTTGTTTTTTTTTTTTAGCAAATACTTGGTAATGGTAATGTTTTATCAGTGAATCCAGATCGTGTGATTGTAAAAAGAACAGTTTTGAGCGGTCATCCATTTAAAGTACACAAGCGATCTTCCATAGTCAGGTTTATGTTTTTCAATCGAGAAGATATTGAATGGTTTAGACCTGTTGAACTCCGCACAAAGTATGGAAGAAGAGGTCACATAAAGGAACCACTAGGTATGTTCTTAAAATAAAATTTAATTTTTTTTAAATGTTAATGATTTAACAACAACAGTATTATGTAATATGTACATATGAATAATAATTAATTATTTTAGGTACACATGGACACATGAAATGTGGATTTGATGGTCAAATAAAATCTCAAGACACTGTGTGTTTGAATTTGTACAAAAGAGTTTTTCCTAAATGGACGTACAACCAATTTTATAATGTAACAAAATAAAAATATACATTGAATTTATTATTACCACGATTATTACTTATTAACACTTATTAACAACCTTATCTGTTATTTTCCAACAATCTGTAAATGTCTTTGTATATAATTTCTAAGAAGTGTAGTCTTGGCGCGCTCTTCTGAAACAACGTAACCAGTCCGTTTCCAGGCGTTTTAATTGCCAAGTAATAGAGTACTTTCTGCGTGTGAATCACATCCACAATGAACACATCGGCAATACTTTGCCACGGCAAAGAAAACACCTTCTGACCGCCGGTTACGTACGTTGTGGTCAATTGCAGTCCAATTGGCGCCGTTATGAGCAACGATTCACTGTGGACTTTAAAACTGATCCGCAATACCAGTGCACATGCAACAAGCACGGTGAACAATGTTTCCAGACACAATAAGGTCGGACATTTTGCTATTGCGTACACCACGATTGCCAAAGAAATCGCGACTATTAGCAATTCTTTGTATGAAAAACTTTGGCGTTTCTCTATACAATATTCTACGCACGAGTGTTTCAGCGACTCTTGCGTGGACGACTTGAGCACGAGACGATCGTCCGATTTTATTACGTTCATCGTCATTTGTAATTCGTTTAATCGTACGTTCATAAACCCAATTATGGCCGGGTTGGGTTTGGTATTTGGTACTGAATTCGAGTAATTTAAATATTATAGGTTTACTAAATAGGAAATACAAATTTATTGTACAACTTTTGAGATTCAACCGATTTTTTGATATTCAAATTTGGTGTTAAGTATTTTCTGATTTGAATTTTGTGATGACTCTATCGAAATAGTTGATAACACTTATCTAGGGTGTGATAGTGTTACCAATATTTTGGTATACAGTTCAATCAACCGCAGTTGTAACCACGGCTATAGATAAATCGAAAATATTGTATTGTGGGCCGTGGCACCGTTCGTGTTTTGTGGTTGGTAAGGCTGTGCAGTCGGAAATCAAGTCCGATTGTCTTGCACTCTTGCGAATTGACTCTGTATTCCCATCGTCGTCATTATTTTCCGTTTTCGGTATTCTGTCCGACCTAAAGCAGAAGACATTTTTGATCGAAAAATTTCTTCGAACGGCGGATTTCACTTGACGCGTTGAGACATCTATCAAAAACATGGGTAAGTGAGAGAGTTGCGTTAATTTTCGAAAAAATTATTTCTCGACCATGTGCTTGTCTCGTATTTGGCGTACACAGCAGTCGTACGACGTTTTCAATTTTTGTTTTGTATATCCGTCATCGGTTTTCGCCGCCGGCTACTCGTTCCGAAACTTAACGATTTTATTGTGTAAAACGTTTTGCGAGATTTGTCTGCTGCTAAGAGCCTTTTTTCAACGCATGTCGAAATCGATTGTTTATTACTAAACAGTAATGTGCGTGTCCAACTTTTTCAGGTAAACCTCGTGGTATTCGTACAGCGCGTAAACACGTGAACCATCGTCGCGTGCAAAAGTGGGCCGACAAGGATTACAAAAAGGCACATTTGGGAACGAGATGGAAGGCCAATCCTTTCGGAGGAGCATCTCACGCCAAGGGTATTGTTTTGGAAAAAGTGTAAGTTCAATTGTCTTGATACCCAATTATAACAATGGGTCTTTATCGTTCAACAGTGTACGCGTAACTGAATCTGTTATGACGGTATGTTTGTTCTTTCCAGTGGTGTAGAAGCCAAACAGCCCAATTCAGCTATCCGTAAGTGTGTTCGTGTCCAACTCATCAAGAACGGAAAGAAAATCACAGCTTTTGTACCCAGAGACGGTTGTTTAAACTATATCGAAGAAAACGATGAAGTTTTGGTCGCAGGATTTGGTAGGAAGGGTCACGCCGTTGGTGATATTCCCGGTAAGAAACATATTTTTTTGTTTCTTTTGTTGATTCACGGTTCATACGATTTTTTTTTTACAGGGGTTCGTTTCAAGGTTGTCAAAGTAGCCAATGTGTCCTTACTTGCTTTGTATAAGGAAAAGAAGGAAAGACCTAGGTCTTAAAAAAATGTTTACTCTTTAATTATTTTGTATAAATAAAAACAATTTTATAAGAGTGAATTATGTGTTTAATTTTTTATATATACCTAGCAATTATCGACACCCCTTACTTTATTTTAATACACATTTTATCAATGTTGTTGAGATGCCTAGAACATGGATTTTAAAGCACTAAAAAGCATTGATATATGCAGTAAAAATTATGCAAGAAATTAATTTCAAATTGTACAATAAGGTAAAAAAAAAAAAAATGCTTAAATTTTATTAGTTATTAACAAATTTATGAGTTGTTCAAATAATTTAACAAAGTTAAATTAGATTTTTACTTTAAATACAACAATTAATTTTGTTTGTGCACTTTTTGAACTTACTGTGGCGTTCTTTAACGTATTTTTAAACCTAAGAACAATTATCTGACATCAACTAAAGTAGTTTGGGCCTAAGATCTTAATATTTTTGCGTCTATTAATTTCATCTAGCTGAATATTGTTGCCAAAAATTACTGCATTAATTTGCCTCAGTACTTCTAAAGCGATGTTTTTATTAAAAAGGTCATATAATTTTGTTCAAGTATTGCCCCTCCAGGAATAATTAGAATTTTTTCTTTTATTTAAACAAAAAATGTAAAGCTCTCATTTAATATAATATTTTGAGTTTCCGCTTTTTTTTTAATGTCGCTAAAAATGCCAAATGAGTGTTATATAATTGATTGTTGATTTATTAACTATATAGAACTGGTTTCTACTACATTGAGAACTTTTTGAACACTGTCATTCTTGGTTAGTCTCCACAACATTTTTTTAATTTAATAAAATTGAGTGCATAATACACAGACTACTATACTGTGGTGCAATATAATCACACAACAACTTGGAGCCCACAAACTTCCATATTATAGAATAAAAAAAGTGGAGAAATATTCTTGCCTTGCAATAACTAGAACAGGTTGTGAAGGTATTATCAAGTATAAACATTTGAGAATATTTTTTCCCATTATTAATTTAAGTATTGACTTTTTGGAACATACTAATTACTACTACAATATAATTATCCTCCAAAGATAGGTACTTGACTAGTTTTTGAGTTACGCCTGAAAATTTTAAGTTAAAATTTTAACAACTATTTGCTTTTACACATTCTTAAAAAAAGCATAATGAATAAACAATTTTATCTAAATAAATGTTGAGTGAAATATGGATATAACATTTTTTAACTTAAACAGTTTTGGTTTCATAAACATCTTTGGTTTTCAGTACAAAGTATTGGGGTTCAAAAACTTTATAATCCATACATGCTTTTTAAAAAAATATATATATATTTTCTGAACTTTTTTTTTTTACTTCCAACACATTAGACATGATTTAATGCTTTTTTATTTGAAATCGTAATAGAATTTGACAGTTGAGAAAATAACACATAACTGTGTAACTAATTTTTGCCGTTTATGTTTCGTTAAACCTTTAATTTTCAATTTAAAAACTCAATATTAAAACTTACATAAGCTTTACAATTATATATTTTATACAATTAATTAAATTTATTTTTTATATTTTTATCGTCAATAACTTCTTAATATTGATGATTTTTCGTTTATGTATTAATAAATAAAATAACTTACTTAATAATTTATTATTTCTTTTAAATCTAATGTAAAAAATTTATACTATGTCATCTAAATACGTGACCATATTATTAACACATAATTTTTTATCCTGAGAAGAGCAAATGTATTGTAATTTGTTCTGATTTTACAGAGATTCTTATTTTCTTTTTCTGTGATCACTTTGGTTTTTAATGTACCTAGATAGATTGCACACGTTTTTGGAATAGGTCAGATCATTGATTTTATGCTAACATACTTAGTACTAGTTTTAACGATATTGGAAATTCGGAACCAATATTGATAACATTTAAAAAAACTTTTCATCGATTTTATAATATACTTTAATTTTACAATATTATTAAGTAGATATAATAAAATCAATGGTTTTAAAAATCTTTGAAATTAGTAGATTTATAAAGTTTTTGTTTCATAAAACTTACTAATACTTATATATCAGTGTCACTACCAATACTTTCAATTTGTTTACAACCAATGTAAAATTTTTCCAGCAATTGTGTATCAAATTAAAAAAGTATCCATAGTTCATACTCTACCAATAAATCATTGTCCTAATGCAAAACTCTCTCAAATTAATACTATTCTAAACAAAATTTTGGCACTTGTTTGCACTGTGTCGTCGCTTTGCTTCGCTAACACAATTATATCCTAGCCTCTTAAGCAATTCCTATCTTTAAAGTGTAAATTAAAAGCATCCCAAGTATTTTCTTCCAATTAAAACAACAGCCAACCAACAATTCTTCCAATATTAGCATAATTAGTGTCGCACAAAAAAAATATGTTCATTCATCATTTTGATTTATTTTTTGGGAGGAACTTGATAGCCGATAGATACCTCACAGTTCACAATAATTCCCACTCATCCCAGTTCCCATCATTTATCTTTGGTGCTATCAACGATTTAAGATATATTGTATATACATATCAAGGTTTATAGATAACAGTATTATCTATAAACCTTGTATACATATTATAATATAAGATATATTATCACAGAACATTATCTTAAATCACAGATGATACAACAAATACAATTAAAAAATAAATAAAAGAATTTTAAACCGTGAAAAGAACCAATACGATTGATAACACAAAGATTTTGATTTTGTCATGGATTTTTGTAAATTCTAAAATATATTAAATAAGGTACATAATATAAATTTTTCATTTGTGCATTTTGTGTTTTGTTGTTGAATATTTCGATTATTTCGTACCTAGATAGACGTTATTCACATCTTTTTTTTTTAGTATTGTTTCTATAATGTATAAGTAAAAAAATAAAAAAATCGTGTATTACCTAGATACATATTATAAGTTTAAAATATTTTTTTGAAAATTGAACATTTCATTATTTTATTTATCAAAATACTTTCGTGAAAGTTTGCCTTGAACAACGTTGAAACTAAAAAATCCGCTAACAGTTATTGTCAAGTAGAATGCCAAGCAGTGTGAATTCTTTCCGATCGACATCGTCTCTGTCATATTTACCCACGCCCGTGACACAAAGGTATGCAATTTGTTATTTAATTGTTTACATCGTGAAACATTGACATGAAGCGTTTTTGTATGACATTGCAGAACTTGTATGACGGCTGCCGTGAAACGTTACCGCTATTTGCGGAAACTTTCAAATTTTGAGCAAATGGACTTTGAGTTTGCGTTGTGGCAGATGACGTATTTGTTTATAAATCCGCAAAAAGTCTATCGAAATTTTCAACACAGAAAAGGTAAGTAAACTTTCAATTTGATTTTGCTCCGTTTTTCTATCCTTTTGCTTGTTTAATTAGAAACCAAATCACAATTTGCCAGGGACGATCCGGCATTCTTGGTGCTTTTAAGCGGACTGCTCTGTAGTAAGTGTACATTACCTATGAGTTCTGTTCTGATTTAAGTAAATAGCGGTTCATTGTACAAATTTGTTACAGTTTCGTCAATAGCGTTCACGTATGTTCTGAGGCTTGGGTTCTTTGCATTCTTAAAATTTTTGTTGTACATAGTAACTGTTGACTGTTTGTTATCTGGTGTCATAATAAGTACAGTGTTATGGTATGTATTTTAAATAAAACATTTTTGTCTAGTGCTTTTAATTAACCTACCAACGGATTTACAATACATGTTAGTTTTAAAATGTGAAATTTGTATTCTACTGTTTTTTCTCAAAAGGTATTATCATTAATTAAATAAATTGATTTTTTTTAATTTGGTTTTTACAATAAATAGATAATAATAGAGATCAAATAATAAATTGTATTTTTTAAAATTATTTAAGTACTTGACTATTAATTTTGGTATTGTTTATTGATTTACAGGTTTATAGCAAATAAATATTTAATTAAGTCTAACTACAAAGGGCAAGATGTTGAATGGGCATATGCCTTTGATATACATTTAAATGCGTTTGTACCAATGTTAGTAATATCTCACATATTCCAATTATTTTTTTATCACGGTATGCATACTATTATTTTAAAACTATAATTATATTCTTCTAATAAATTAATTATTTATCAAAGAAACAGTTTTTAGCATTGACTAGGGTGGACTACTTTAGACAGTAGACACCTGAAGGTTCTAGACGTTTTATATTGTTATTAATTTACTATTTTTTTTTTCAATAACTCCTACAAATATTGTTCAAATTTATACCTATTATTAGAATTGGTTAAGTACAAGCGTGATGACTGATGACATTGTCAATCTATTTTAAAAACAACAAACTATTTTACCAAAACAGTGACCTATAAGTTACTATATTTTGGTTAGATATTTTCTTTTTTACTTTGTATACAGTACACTATTGACTATACTACCACACTAATAAGTTCTACGGATAATTACTGTTTATATTATACATCATATAATATTTATTTTGCTTAAACATATTTTCACTAAAAGTATACCTCTGTCCTGTATTAAAACAATGGATATTATAAAGCATTAAACATTACAAATTTTTTTAAAGCATTTGACTCACTAAAATTGCTTAGAATCACAATAGTTTATCATTACTTTTTTAAAAAAATAGTTTTTTCAAATTTAGTGTGTAAAATTTTTAACTACTCATTCCAAAATAATGTCCTATTCTTTACATTTTAGAAATTCATATATGGGTTAATATTGTATTGTATGTTTGGTTAAACATACATTAAATTATTTTAGGATATATCAATATTGTAATTGGAGCTGGTTAACTTTTGTAATGGCAAAATTTTAATAAATCGCACACTTATAATATATTGATATAATACAAGAGCGTGTTTCAGGAAAAAATATATAAGTATAATATTAGCATTTTATTTAACTGTCTCTCTAAACATGTTCAAAGATAACATAGATAACAAAGATAACAAAGATAAACAGTACTAAGTTATCAACAAACATCTATATTAAAAATAAATGTCAGTTGCAACAAATTGAATCATCAGAAACAATATATTGGAGGGTAAACCCTGTATGTCTGTAGTGTAACAAAAAACGAGCCTCTACTCTCAACGCTGTTATCCTCACCATCGCTGATCGAAAAATCGAAAAATCTAATTGAAAACTTAAATTAGCTGTAAAATGAAAACAAACGTAGAGGGTTATATTTTAAGTATTAAAATAATTATTTAAGTGTTAAATTTAAATTAAATTAAACTGTTACTGAAATAGGTAATCAACTTTGCATTAATAGATGCATTTTAATTTTTGTACTTTGTTTGGTATTCCAATTAGTGTTGAAACTAGCTCCATTAAAATATAATTGTTGTGATTTGTGACCAATCAAGTTCGATATCTAAAATGTATAAATTTGTAAGTTTAAAAGTTAAGTTCATCCATTCCAACATTGGGTGAAAATGTCAAGGAATTTATAATGGAGGGACATAGTTCTAGTGTTAATCTTATGAGCATTAAATATTTTGCCCTATGATGGCAGGGGTAACGACATTTGTGGCGGCTTGTTATTGTAACAGTATATTGTTATGTATCTCAGTGCATTGTAAACATATGATGTATCTATTAACATTTAAAAGATTTATAGTAATT
Organism: Hormaphis cornu; assembly: GCA_017140985.1. NCBI lineage: Eukaryota > Metazoa > Arthropoda > Insecta > Hemiptera > Hormaphididae > Hormaphis > Hormaphis cornu. The sequence goes on from CM029359.1 coordinate 14,847,633, forward strand.
TATAATTTATTTTATTATATTATTACATTTAAAATTTATAATAATTAATAATTATGTTTTCAGTGTTCCTCAAGCATGATTGGTTTTTGCCTTTATTCATTGGCAACACTCTTTGGCTGATTGCTATTGGTTATTATCTGTACATTACATTTTTAGGTTACAGCTGTGAGTATTTTAATTTTTAGTTATAAAAAATACAATCATGGTGACATACGCACCATAATCCATATGACTAAATCTATCGGATTGTTAATGCTATTTTGGTATAGTATGACCTCACAACCTCTGTATTTGTTTTTAATTTGCTAACGCGATACAAATTAAATTAACTAAAATAAAAGTATTTAACTTTGACTTTGATTTAATATAAATTAATTTTGTACATACTTGGTCCTTCATCTAAAATCTAGCAAGTGACAGCAATACTAATTATATTTTGATATTTAAAAATGAGTCAAAAATTAATAAATTTTGTTATTGATAATTATTTTTGCATATAAAAGTATGGTTTTATTGATATGCAAACTTCAATTTATTTTAATTATTTAAATTTGATGTTTTATGCTAAGAACTATGGAGCAATAATTAATCTGCAGATATTAATACTGCGAGTCTTAGACTTTTTAATTAGTTTTCCGATGTAAATCTATATGAAAATGCTGTACTATTAAACTGAAATAGTTTTTTTTTTTTTTCAATATAGTCAATACAATTTATTCACAAATCAATAACAAAGGTGCTTGATGCATATAGTATTTTAAAAACAAATTATCCATTAAAATTTAGAATATTTTGATTAATATTTTACAATCTATTTTTTTTCAGGCTTACCCATTCTACACAAAACTGAAGTGTTACTAACACCTTTTGTTCTGTTGTTTTTTTTGTATATCTTATCTTTTGCTATAAATTGGAATATAAGTGACAATGTCATGTCAATATATGAATACAGGATTCTTTAAAACTACAATTTAATTTTGTTTTTGAATTTTTTTTAAATGTTACAAAAACATTTTTTATATATATATATATACCAATGTAGAATAATTTTATGTATAAATATTTTATATACAAATTATACTAATCCTAGAAATAAAAGTTCTTTTTTTGTATAAATACATATTTATAAATGCCAAATAAAATTATTTTTATGTACAAAATGCCTAATTTCACAATTGTTTAATTTTTCTAAAAAAAAGTTACAATCGACCTAATCTTAACACATTTTGGTATATTTAGTACACATTAGAACATAAATTCAATTATTGTTTTTGTTTGATTTTTTTGAACCTTTTATGGCCTTGGACTTTTCTTTCTGTTTGTCAACAGTAGCTGTAGGAGGATTGCCAGTGAAAAAGGATGTAATCATTTCGGACATTTCAGGCATATCGTGTTTTAAGTTGGTCAGTTGTTCCATTTCCTAGAACAATAATGTAATATGATTACATCAATAAAAACAAGTATTATAAAAAAAACCTATACCTTTTTGGTTTCTGGATCGTTCATCAACTTTGGCAGAACTAATATAGCGAGAAGAGGTAACACCATTGTCAGAACCTAAACATTGCAATTTATATTTTAAACTTTATTTTTTATTTTGATCCTCAAATAATCGACTATTTACCATTGAGTTGAACAGGAAGTCAGTAACTTTCCATTGTTCTCTGGTGTAGAAGTATTTGGCCGGCATATAATTTACAAACTCTAATGGATATGGTATCTGGTGTACATGAGACGACTGAATGTAGTTCACCTTGCGAGCGCGATACTTACCTTTGGAATTGATTTCTACACGTATTGGCTCATACATATAGTTTGGGTTGACAACTTCAACAATATACGATCCCGATGGTACTTTGGAGATGAGGAAAGAACCATTTTTTCTAAAAAAAATGCAAACAATATTAATTAAATTCTAGCGTACCTAGTTGTACTGTATATTATTTGTTGATAGTGACAGTATTGTAGTTTCCATAGTTAAAATTGTCTTTCTGTTGTTACAGAAAGTTCCTAACTTATTGGTTTAGTCGCGTCGATTGCAAACTTCAAATATGAAGTACCAGTTAGTAACTTAACCTATCTATAACCAAAATAAATTTATATTTAACGAATATATGCATTTAGGTAATACCTAGATGGACAAGAAATAAGAAAGTAATACTGTAGTGTAAAAGTAGTGTGCTACGTTAGAAACAGTACTAGCAGACTGGCGGCGTACTTTCGTTCTTTAAATAAGCAAGCTATTGTAACGGCAATATTAAAAAAAAAGAATTAACGTGCTCGTTTTTTGTGACTTTGGAACCGGTCTTGGGATTCGCAAGGCATGGGTAGAAAATAATTCTTTTAAGTAGGTTTTGGCCCTACACTTGTAGGTTTAGGTACCGTAAGAAACCGACGGCCTCGCCGCCTTTGAGCTGGACAACGGTCTCGGCCAGCCAGGAAGTCGTCAGCTTGGGCAGCATGACTGTGCCTTCAATGTCGTACAGTTCTCGGCTAGATTCCGGTTGTCCGTCCGCGTAACACACGTTGACAACGAGCAGTGCGACGACGGACGACAAAACAGCGCAGACTATCGACGGCTCACGACGAATCATGCTGTACGCGCCTTGGGACAAACCGTTTGCGATCGAATTACTTTAACTCGTCAAGCGCGGCGAAAAACTGAGAAATATGCGGCCCGCGACGGTAACTCTGCAGTAGGCAGTCTCTAACGATTAATGAGCAATAATAAAAATAATAAATAAATTGCTGAAATTCAAAATCAATGCAAGAAATTTAAGAAATAATAATTTAGAACTAAAAAGTTACTATAGTTAGTTACTGATAACCAATAGCCATTGTACAATGATGCTGTTATCACCACGGATTATTACATTAATCCGTGATTATCACTTAAATAAATAATAAAATATGAATGTTGATAATTGCTGTTCGCCTGATAGGTCTAACACATATTTTTCAGAAATCTGACTTCAGAAGTTCAAAATTTAGTCTTCACCTAGGCAAAATATACACTTTACCGACTCAAGTCTGAAGGTACTTATCAATGAAAAATATTCCGTTTCAAAGTTTTCATTTTTTAGTCCGGATTTGATATCGCACTACATTTTAATGATTTTATTTCTAAGGTATTTGTTTGATGTTTGGAACGCTGAGAAGTAACGATTTTTCAAATTTTATTTTCAATTCGAATTGAAAAATGGCCGAAGAACAAGTTCAGAGTACAAATGATATCGACTTGTGGATGGTAATGTACATTTTTGATATTTTTCCAAAAAAAATGTGTAATATTGTTGGTCTGACCTTGTAAGCACCTACTCGGTGTTAACCGCTACTCAAAGAATAGTTAACGCTATAATTTTAAGAGTCGTTTCCTCTATGAGTCCAATGGTCATACAAGAGTCGTGTCATATGCCCTATCTTTAAGCATTTCTTAAAAATAAGCCCCCCAATGTATTTGTGCCATTTACCAAATTTCACTTACCTATAGGCGGGGAACCCGCATATGTTTTAAATTACGTAAAGTATTGACTTTCAGTGGTCGAGTTTGATTGGGCAAAGGTAAGTTAAATATTTCTAATGGGTGTATGTACCGATAGCTCAAAGTTCCTTCTAACTATTGTGACTTTAAAATAACACGTGGTAAAATAAGAAGAGTTACACAACGTGAAAAGTAGACTTAATACATACCTGTATGTATACATTTCAGATACGCCCATGTGATATATACAAAAGTGAATATAGTGAATGTACTTCAATATCATCAAGATTACATCAGATGTTTGTTTATGGAAGTACGTTGGATTGTAATAGTTTCCACGAAGACTATTTACTTTGTTTAAGATGGAAAAAGGAGAAAGATATAAAATCTGCTGTAATTTATTTCAATACTACATTAATGTGTTCTATAGTTGTAGTATTAAGCCTAAAAAATGGTTTTGTTTTTCAGGAAACCTTGGTAAAAAACGAAAAAAATAAAAGAAACAATAGATGGAAATCGTTCTACTCAAACAACGTATGGGAAACTAGAAAAACTCCACCAGAAAATTGGAACGATCCGTTGCCTGACTACATAGCTCAACGGAAACCGAATTCAACGTTTAAAGATACATTAGTTGATTACAGTAATGAAACACATTCTACATCACTATGTTCAATAATGTGAATTGTGCCAACAGATATTTTTAGATTGTTTTGTAATATAATATTTAATGATTTGTAGTAATGGCTATTTTATATTTTAATGACTGTGTTTGTTTTTACCATAACCCCACCTTATTTTATTATAATTATATTAAAAATGAATTGTTTTATTCTACCCCCCCCTCCCCCCAATGTTTTTTTAATCAAAATCTACACATTTCTAAAAACTTTAACGTTTATATTTGGTTTTAAAATATTATTATTTATAAATTTGTACTACTCATCCATTCCAATAACGTATGAGAATGTCAATGCATTTGAACCACAGATTAGATAAAACTAAATTTAATTTAAATTAGTTTTATCTAATCTGTGTTTGAACTGTATTTTTGAAGGAGATATGAGTTATGATTTATGACCATTAACTTAATATTATATAATGAAAAAAAACATAAAAAAACAATGTAAAAGAGTCTGCCTATATTGGCTATTAATCAAAATAAATGTGTCAACCGATTTTTGAGATATTTTAAGCACATAATATAGGTACAAAATATAATATAAAATTAATAAAATAATATAAATTTAATATAATATTTATTTGGTAAAAAATTTTATCTAATTTGTGCCTCAAGAGAAGTACCTATTTCGTTTAGATTATGGAAATCATTTACTTCTCTAGTTCTCTAAACAGAAAATTAAAGGTTTCGCAAAACAACGACTGTATAAACGGACGAATTCCAAAAAAATTTCAAAACTGTGTAAACTGTTTAAAGATTGTCAAAATTAATTACAAATTCATCTACAAATCTGGAATCTCAATGAAGTATCAACATTTCAAGTCGTTAGGTGCATTGTTTAAACTTTGATAAAAAAAAACTGAAACAAAACTCCATCTCGCTCATCGGGTCGTATAATCATCTATAGTCTATACTGGTACATAAAATTTAAAACAAATTTTAAAATTAAAATTTTAATTTTTTAGCGATTGTCGAGAAAGTTGTGGAAGTTGCCTATTCTTCGCCCTTTAATTAATAACCGGACTACATAGATACCACGTGTATGTGTATATATATCTATGCCGGGCCATTGATAATCCTTATCACCGTTGTTGTTTACACGTCTATATAGTCTTCTATGATTATAAATTAGTATAAATAATACAGAAGATTTGAAATGTGATTAAGTGTAATGTAGCCCTTAAAAAGTAAGTTAAAAACCAGTTACAAATGTTGAAATAATTTTTTATTTAATTTTAAAATCAATGGTGTATTGGTTGGTGGGTAACGGGGGTGTATGGCGTATTGCCTGTTGGTACTCACTTCTCGAATTCCGTTTTTCTTTCCAAAAATGTACAATACGCAAGTACCTAAACGCTTCTTGTCTGCCTACTTTATAAATTATTTTTGTCAAAATTGTATGGTAATTGGTATGTATCTAAAAATTAATACCTACCCTTACAAAAGTAGTTTAGTGTTGAAACTCTAAAAATATGCACCATGTTACGTCAATATTACTTAAGTAATTTGATTTTTACGGATGTGTAGTAAGTTCAACTTCAAGAACTATAATATTGTTTTCAAAAGTTAATTTTTCAAACACACGAAACTGCAAAAAATTCATGAAAAATTTAGAAAAATAATTTTTCAAAATGCACAAGATTTACACTTTTAAATTGATATAACTTAACAAAAATGTATTAATTTTTCAAAAAATAATTTTATTTTGATATTTTTAAAATATTTAAACCTTCCTACATATATTACGTTTAAAATCTTTGAGTGCTTGATGTTACTAGTATTCAAAAAGTGTAACTTTGATTTTTGAATCTCAACTTTAATTTTTTTATACTTGAGTACCTACGTATTACATAATTATTATGATTTTATTTTGATGTACATAGTTTGTTATAAAAACTGTAAAAAAGAAAAATATGATTACAGTAAAAAAATGTTGTTATAAATGTTATTTTTTTTTATATTAACAAGAAAAAATACAATATGTGAAATATATTCCTTTACAATAAAAATTTGTGATAATTTTTTTTTTTTTTAAGTAGCAAGAAAACAAAATTGGATTGTAGAATTTAATTCAAATAAAGTATATCCATAAATTTATTTACCAATACACCACTGTTTAACTAGTAACTATGTCCGCAATTTATTGACACTGACTTTCTGAACCATACTTGTATTTTATGTTTAGTTGTTGTTACCTACTCGTTTGTTTTTGCCTTTTAATTAAAAAGGCCGTGGAAAGCTCTCTGAATTAGATGTACAATCCACGGAAGACAGAAACGTGAGAAAATGGATACGGGTGGAAAGAAATCGTATTGGAAGGATATTGTACAGGCGTTTCCTATATTATCCAAAAATGATGAGGTTAGAGTGATCTAGATACGTACAAATACGTGGTTTATTTTTCATTTGTATAATATTATGTGTATTATACAGTATTTTATTAAATTGCGTATTATACATTATAAAATCAATGTAAATTTTTTAAGTTTAAGGAAATTGGTGCTATTAAACAGAGATATTGATTTGTTTAAAAAAACATTTAAACTTTTAGTATTTATGAACATATATTTGTTTTCTTCATGCATATCTATTAGTATTATATAATTTTTTACTTACCTTCTTGCAATTTTTGATTTTTTTGTTTCTTTTGTTAGTTGGCACATATTTTAACCATAGTTTGTATTGTATTTTTAATATTATTATTATTTAATTACTATACTTACTTACTCCTACTAACCTACCTAGGTAGGTACATATTTTACAAATATGTAACTAAAATACACGTTGCGTTATAGTACAATAGATATGCAATATATAATTATTTAATTTCTTTCTATAGTGGATCTAATGAAACAAAATATACTGTACAATCACATACAAGTTCAAACTATTTATATTTCTGAAAGTTTTTTTATTTTTCTTTATTAATAATAAAATAGTATTATATTTGAAATCGAGTGCTGTATACCTTATAAAAATAATTAATAATGAAAAGTTTTGTTTTTAAATTTATTTTACAGCAACTGGAGTGCTGTAGTGATGAACAGTTTGTTAAGATAAAAAAGGAAATCATAGAGAACAAACTTGTGAGTTTTGTTCATGGAATGGTAATGAGCAAAATAAAGGAAGAATTGATGTCAAAAGTTAGCAAATTTTGGCTGTACTTTATGCCCAACAATGTTGTTGAATTGAGTGGTCTTAAGTCATTCGAAAATAAAATCCCTGAAGATTTTGTTGGCTTTGAGAAGTTTAAAACTGCTATTGACGAGTTGTATAACGTAGCACAATCGTACGTTTTTGTAATAAATCGCTTGCAAACATTGTTTGAAAATAATAGAATAAATTTATTTAAAAATTTAAATGCTCAAATATGTGCTATCTTGCACTCTCAGCTTCCTAGCGATTACAATGGAATCATATATCAGTTTTATAGGGTCGCATTAAGAGTTTTTACCAAAGACGATATTGTTGGAGGTATGTACAACATTTAAAATTTATAAAATAATTCATGATTTTTTAAAAATTTTAATTTGGTATATTGCTGTTCTTATGTGACTAATGGTTATATGTAGTATATTCTATTAAATTATTGAATTTGAATAGTTGTATTAGTTTGTATTTATATTTTCAATGATGAAAATAACTATACTTAAGAAATTACTCGTATAAAATAGTATTAATTAATTTGTTATTGTTTTGAATCTTAGTCTTACTAAAAATATCAATAAAATGAACTTATACTAGGTTCTTGTTTAAAAATTTTAATCACTGTTTTACTTTTTTGCACTCATAGTTTTATTGTATTCTGTATTTAGATACTATTAAATAGATTTTAATATCTTTTTGTGTTTTCAGATAAAAAAAATACTTCTAAAGATGGATTGTTTCACTGTAATGGTTGCTGTTTTGAAACGATTGATTGTAAATGTGATTTCATATTAGAATCGTTCCATTTATCAAACTGGTAAAAATAATTGACATTTTTAATTAATTATGTAATATTATGATCTAACTAACGTTCAATAATTTTATGATATTTTACCTGGGTTCGAATCCTTTACAGTTATTCTCACCCACACAATATATACCAAGAGTATGCACTCCACTAACTACACCCCTCCCCTTCATCATACACTTAAAAGTATTTAGTATTAGTGACTGATTCTCATGGTACATTAATTTTTTGAATTTAGTTTAAAAGAATTTTAAAAATGTATGAAATACTTTTAATATGTTTTGACAGGCAATTGATTACTATTGGCATCTTAGAACCATTGGCGGGTGATGTAATTATGGATTTAATTCATCAAAAAATTGAGTACGAAGTTCAAGAACTTACGAAAGACAATTTTGGAGATTACTACATAACTGCCTTAGAAAAAGTTAATCTCTTTAATAATTAATATGTTTTGTGTTTAAATTCAAAATATACTTAAATATTACATGTATTATTTTCAAGTGGATAGATACTAATGTATACGACTGGATGAAATATATATACAAACCAAAATGTAGTAAAACATTAAGCTTTGAAGATAATAACTTAGCCATTTTTATGCGTAAACTTAAGCACCTACTTTATGAATCTTACACCAGATCTAGGATTGATCAGTTATTTAACATTATAATTGGTAAATGTATTTGTGTGCATAATCACTCATTGTAATTCAATTCACCTCTTAATGTTTACAGAGTTTCCAGATTCAGAACCAGCAGTAAAAGATTTATCGTCTACACTACAAAAGACTGATTTTAAATCGGAACTATGTAAAAAATTACAAAATGCATTTCATAGCAGGTTATTGCATCCAGCCGTAAATACTATAGACATCATAACCGCATACACCGCGGCGATCAAAGTATTGAGAAAAATTGATCCTTCCGGAGCACTTTTGCAAGAAGTTACTCAACCAATACGGTAGAATTCTTTAATAATTTTCACTGTGTAAATGTTTTTGTATTAAATAATAATTGTCATTGTGTTTGATAAATAACGTGTATAGAGCATACTTACGGAGTCGCAAGGATACCGTTCGTTGCGTAATGACCACACTTACTGAAGAAGGTCACTGTTTAACTGATTTAAGTGATGAATTAAATTTACGAAGGAGAGATATTGATGACGATGATGTTTATGAAGAAGAAGCAGTTATGTTGAATTGGAATAAATGGGTACCAGATCCAGTAGATGCTAACCCATGTTAGTTAACATGTAGTTAAGAACCATGCAATATTTTATTTTATTTATTAATTTTAATATTTTAGCAAAATCATCAAAACGTTTCCGCAATTCAGATGTAGTATCAATGCTTGTTGATATTTATGGTACGCGAGAATTGTTTGTTAATGAATATAGAGCTTTGTTAGCTGATCGTCTCTTAACACAGTTTATGGACAACATTGGTGACGAGATAAGATACTTGGAATTATTAAAATTGAGGCGAGTATTTATGTTAAAAACAATTTCAATAACAATTACTTGATTAATTATGTTTACTAGTAATCCATAAGTATACATTGTATGCATAATTGTAGATTTGGGGATTCATTGTTACATACCTGCTCAGTAATGTTGAAAGATGTATATGACTCAAAACGCATTAATCACCATTTGTATTCAGATCCAACTTCAAATTTATCCCCTAATAATTTGAATAATGAACTTGAGTTTCCAGTCAAAGCAATTATTGTGTCTAATGAATTTTGGCCAAACTTTAAGGACAACTTCAATGTAGAGTTACCTCTAAACATACAAAAGCATTTGGATAGCTATACAAAAGCGTTTGAATCGTTTAAAGTTCAGTATAATTTTAATTTTGTTACATGGCTTACAAAACCATGAGTAATTATATTTTATAATGCATGCATACACACAAATATAAATTCATTTTGAACTTTCATAGGGTAATCGAACTCTTAATTGGAAACCCAATCTTGGATTAATTAATATAGATTTAGAGTTAAGGGACAGAACTCTAAATTTTACTGTTTCACCGATCCATGCAACAATTATATGGCATTTTCAAGAGCAATGTAAGTTTTTCAATACTTAGTATTTTTTTCTTAAAAACAATAATTTTTGGTAGACCTACTCTAAAAACATAAACATGTCAAAACCATATGCCATAATATCATAGTAGTATACACTATATTTTAAAATGTTTCTGTTGTTTTTTCTAGGTTATTGTGGAAGTCGAATTTTTAAAAAGTTTTTAGATACTTCAGAATAACGTAATGTAATTTTATAAAATTTTCCCAAACCTTAATGATTAAAAAATTATTTTCACATACTTGTATAAAAAAACAAAAATCGATTTCCACAATAACATAGATATTTTGTTGAAAGTCGAAACTTTTTCAGTATTAAAATTGAATCACTCTAAGTCAGCAAATTTTTCCTAGGCTTTTAGGTCTAAAACACTAATAAGATACGCCACTTACAACTGTCTTAAACAAAATAAAATAAATACAAATTTTTTGCCCATTAACTTTATCTACACAAAAAATTCTCGCTAATCTTGTAAGCCATTCAGATGAAAAATGTAACATGTAAATACAAAATATACATTCCTCAAAAAAGAGCAAAGTGACATATGTTGTGCAGAAGTTTTAAATTGTATCACACCTATGTTATTTTGGGCACTAGTAACTATTCTATTTAATGGGCTTAGGCCTGTAAGTATGTGTTATGTTTTATACATTTACCAACGTATAATACAAACTTAATAATTAATTGTATTTTATAATAGTACATTTATAAATAGTATACAGTTAAATTTAAAATCAAAATTTTAATACTTAAAATAGTTTTTGTTAAAACATTTTGTTTATTGCTAGTTGAATGGACTATTAATGACCTAAGTATAAAAATGCGTGTACCAGCAACAACTTTAAGACGTCGTATTGGATTCTGGCAAAATCAAGTATGTACTGGTGTTACTGGTTTATGATTTATAGTTTATACTAGTAATTTTAGTTTTGTATTATTTTTATGTTAATTATTAAAAATATTCCTTTAGGGTTTATTGAGAGAAAAATCTTTTGACGTGTTTATTTTTGTGGAAGATGGTATTCCAACTGCAAGTTTATCGGCAAAAGGTAATCGTACAAGTTTTGTTGGTCGCAATGCAGAATTTGTTTATGGTGATGATGACGATGAAATGGAAAGTGCTGTGGCATCTGCTCAAGATCAAAGAGAAGAAGAATTGCAGGTATTTATAATATTAATGCTCAACAATTTTACTCAATAGTATTAATATTTTATAAATGCTTTAGGTTTTCTGGTCTTATATTGTGGGTATGCTGACAAATTTGGATTCATTGCCATTAGACAGAATTCACCAGATGTTAAAAATGTTTGCTACTCAAGGAACTGGGGTAGATTGTAGTCTAACACAACTTCGTCTATTTCTTGATGAGAAAGTCAAACAACACCTTCTAATATTTACTGGAGGACGTTATAAACTAGCCAAATAATAGATAAAACTCCCCAATGTTAAATTTTTTTTCTACATTTCATAATTATTGAAAAAAAATTTAAATATTGATGCAGCCAATACATTTAAAATTTTGTACACCTATTGTAATAGTATAAATCACCAATTATATAATAATTCTATTTAATAATTAATAATTACTAATATCATGATTATACAATACAAATCAATTATAAATTAATTATGTTCTCTACTGTTCAAAAACAAACGTATAAGGTTAAGAGAACTTATAAATTAAACTGCAAATGCAGTCAATCTGCAAAATTTTTTTTCAAAAATGTTCAATTACAAAACATTTTTGATATCAACAATGACATTGTCATGCCCTACAAAATGTGCTCTTCTATAGTTCTATTGTGTGATATAATGACAACCCATACATCCGTTTCTAGTTTCTATAAGTCGCTCAAAAATTATCACGGATTGTTCTGATTTTGTTTATATGTAAGTTTTACCTATCTTAATGAAAGATACAAATTTTATATCATTTGGAAACTTTATGAAAAAGTTGATATCTTTGTTTTGGGTTATAGCTCATTAAAAAAATCAAAATTAAAAAAAAATACTATTTAATAAACCCATTTCACAATATCACGTATATTACCTATATTAGTCTATTATTACCCAAAATATTGGTTTAAAAAAAATTAAAACATTGTAAAATGTATAAATTTCTTGTTTTGCTCAGAATCTTAGAAACAAAAAATTTTTTTAAAAAATATTTAAATTTTATTTTTAAATCCGTACTCATGGTTTGCTTGTTTATTGAATGTTTTTAATAATTATTTACCATTGTAATTATTACTGTACATAATGTAAAAAAAGGTCCTTGTCCGTTGAATAAATAAAAATAAAATAAATTACTTAATATAGTGTTTTAACAAAGTATTTTAACTACCTGCATATCAAAGTTTTGTCATGCATTGTATAGTTTCATTTGAAATAAAATCTGTATTGTTATAAGTATAATTGTATTATATTCTTTGATTCAATTTTGAACAAGTACATAATGTTAAACTTGAAATTGACAGTTAATATTTGAATTGGCAATAAGGGTTGTGTTTAAAATTAAAAGAGTTGAATTTTTGAAAAATTGTACTTTTTCCTTTTAGAACCATACTTCAAAAAATGATCAAAATGTCAAAAAATATTGCATACTAAGTACTATATCGAGCCAATTAAGTTTATATAGCCATATAGGGAGATTAAATGTTAAGATTAGAGCAATTATTCAGCTGTCTTAAAAAGGGTTCACCGAAAAAGACTTTATCATTGTAAAATCTCGCTTCACTCAGAATCTATAAACATCATTGTAAATTAAATATAATATTCTTTACTTCACTTTGAATTTAAAACATCATTGTAAAATCAATACATTCCTTGTTGCGCTCAGAATCTATAAAAAGTTTTGTTAAATATATATTTAAAAATTTCAATTGACTAGGTAATCATTGTGTGCTGGTATCAACCATGATTGTTTGCAGTGTTCTTATTGAAATTCCATTGTCTGAGTTTCGTAAGTTTTTGGTGAGCATAGTATTTAGTTCTAACACAGATGTGTGTTATAGTATTCCATCAGTCTGTTGGTAAAATTCAAATTATGTTCACTAAATCGGTACTTGTGATTTGAGTGTTTATTAACATTTAACTATAGGTGTTCATAATACTATAATTTTATAAAAATAAACAATGAACTGTTATAATTATAATTTTTATTTTTTTCATGACAAGAAACTTTTTAAAAAGAACATATTATGTATATTGTGTAATCTTTGAATATTTGAAAAATAAATACAATATATACTTTAAAAAAAAATTATACAACTGAATTAAACGTTCTACTAACTAACTGTTCTTATACGCGACAAAATACACAATATTCAGCATTATTATTTAATTTTTGTACTCAATTACTTTTTCTTGCTTTTATTAAAGCTTTTCTTGAACAAAAATTCAATGGATTTAGTGTCCTTAATATTACGTCATGCATAGCTTTAAAAATAAAATTGTGATTAGTATGATAAGTAATATTTTGTATTTGTTAAAAATCATTCAATACTATATGCATAAAAGAAATAACACAATTATTAATAACATATTAAGTGAACGGCTAAAGAAAATATAGATTGACTAATGATAATAAGTTTTACTGTAACAGAACAGAGTCTGATTATAATTTAAGAATGTTTTCTATAATATAAAAAAAAAATTCTCAATAAAGTAGATAACACGTCATGTTTTATGAAATTAGGTGTAACAATAGTCTGTAGTTTATGAACTATATAAACTATACGTGATTGTGTGAATATAAGATAAAATGGAAAACTAAATAATATGTTTGATATATATTATATAATTGTAATATTTTTTGGTTAAGTAGGTACCTATATAGTATGTTTTAAAATTTTAAATAATTAGGTAGATACATTTATACTTACTATTAATGACAAGAAAATCTGAGACTTTTGTCATATAATCATATGTATAGTCTAAACATGTTTCAGAATACACAGTAAAGGTTACATAAAATGTACAAAATCATACAAAATGTATTTTTGAAAGAGTACCAATAGCTGAAACCACATAATGACAAAACGACAAAATACTTAATTATAGCAGGAGAAAAAAATATTTTTTATGTCTTACCCCTCTCCCATTTTGTTTAAAACCATGATGAGAAAGTAATTTGTGTTTTGAATTCGTAGGTGGTGATAAATGTGTCAAACAAGTTTGAAAAGGCCAAGAGGGGTATAGTTTTATGGTTTTTTAAGTTGAACTAATAACACAGTATATTACGCAGTAAAAAAAGTGTATTATTTTTGTGATTTTTGAGTTTATTAAATTTAGAACTAGTAAAAATTTGTATATTATATATATGGTAGGTACCTTTTTATAGGACTGTGTTACAACCGAAATTATTTCTGTGATTTTAGCCTGCTGTTTCATAAAACCTGGCGTAATGTTAAAACAATTTTTAGAAAAACATTTAATTGTATTTGTATTTTTGACTTTTTGTTACATTAATGTTATCTAAAATAAAAATTGATTTAGCCAAATAAATTAAATATTATGTTTTTTTATTTTTCTTGGAAAACAACAATGGACTTACAAAAAAATTTGTGAACATAGATTATTTTATAGATAGTTTGAAGGTCTATGAATAACGTTGTATACATTTATACTCAATCGGTTAAATTGTTTGAGTTTAGCTCAAAAAACCATAAAACTACCATTTTTTTTGGTAATTTTTAAACACTGTTGTGGTACCGGAAACAAGTATTAAAAGTCATCAACAAATTATAATATGTATTTCAAAATACCAGTAGGTATTATTAGCTGTGTTGATCTAATCTTTTATTGATTTTGTCACACATTGCTAATTTAGGGTACCTAGCTGCTTATTTTTTTTCTTTATTGCAATACCTACTGTTTACTACTTAAAATTTAAACTATGAAATAAGTAGGTAGATATACCTATTTTACAGCCCTCAGTATTTTATTTTCGTATTTTTTGTGAACATTTTTTCGTGTAGAAGAAATGCTCCGATGTTTAGAGTCAGAAAAGTTTTTGATCGGTTTATGGTACTTTGGTCCCATTTTTTATGAAAATCTTGTTTACTTTTTATGTTGTACTACAAAAAAAAAAAAAAAAAAAAAATGAAAATTTTATGGCGAAAAATTTGAAATATTCAGGTTTGTGATGACGTTTTTGTGCAGAAGGGTGCTCCGATCTTTACATTGAGTACCACAAAAAAGTTGAGATTTTTTGGCTTTAAATTATATTTTGTTTAAAAATGTTTTTGAGTCATTAGCCAAAAACGACTAAAATTAGAACATTATCAAATCATAGGCTCAAATAAGAGGGCAATAGGGGCTAAGTCCCTCCAAATATGTTAATATACCCCTCCCGAAAATATTCTGTTTTTTTTGTATTTTTGTAACTAAAGTTTATGAATCAAAATTGGTTTTTTTTTTGGCTTCGATATGCAAATCGGACACAATACGACAATATCGTAATATGCAAACGGAAGGTTTAGTCCCAAGCGTTTGTGTTATAATTTAAACTTAGTGGATTCCTGATAAATTATTTTACAGTGAATACAAGTCCGCGCCAAATACGCATCTCCTTATTTTTTTTAGCCTATACCTACCAATCATGTATGTTTTTGTTGCTTTTTTGGTAACTTGTCAACACACCAGAGGTTAAAGTGAGGGGGGACGCTTACCTTGGATTACAGTAAGAACGCATCCCCTTTAACCAATTCTAAATTAACCAAAAGGCAAAATTAAGCCAAAATGATCCATTTATCTCTGTTTAAATAAAATATACTTTTAAAAATCCAAATTTGCTTTAAAAATAATTTTACTATTTACATTAGACTAGATATAGTAGAGGATAGGTAATCTATAAAGTTACCTACGCCATGAACTGAATTGTTTGAAATGTTAGAATGTATAAAAAGTTGAATCCCCTTAAATAATTATTTTAAAATATTTAAACAACATTTAGAGCGGTTATGATCAAAAACACGTCATGATTTCAAAAAAAAGAATAGAAAAATAATAATATTAATAGTTATAAGTTATGTAATCCGATTTCCAAAAATGTTTTATCACATAATAAAAGTGCATACCAATGTATTTTAGATTCTATTTAAGTCTGGAGACTTTAAAATAAAATTTAAAGCACTGATTCATAACCGAGATCGTGACAAAACTATAACAGTTTTTATATCCTTTTGGATCCCAATTTTTAAAATGTAGAGAAAAAATTATAATTTTATTTATTCGTAATGATTAGATATAGGTATTTATATGGTTATTTATAAAACTGAAAAATTAAAACTGATATTATTCGCTTGCTAGTAATAAATATGTTGCAACAAAATGGGTACCTATTAGAGATCATCCACAATAATATGCATGTAGGTAAATAAAAGAAACAAGAAATTATAAAATACAGGTACAAGTAAAAAAAAAGGGAGTAAATTTGAGGTACACCAGTCAGTGTATGTATAATGTGTTATGCATAACATATTATACATACAATGAAGCAAAAGAAAGTTTGTTAATTTCTAAAACTCGAACTTTACAAAATATGGGTAGGTGCAGGTAGAATTACGATCAACTTTTAATTAAGAAACCAATACCATTCAAAAGAATTAATTTAGGTACATAGGAGTATTTAAATTTAAAATAACTTACTTTTTGTTACCGCCCCAATATTAACTACACATACAAAGTTTCTTTTTAGTAAAATTTAAAAAAAAAAAAAATTATAACTAATATTACTGTCTAAATAATTTTTTTCTATTGAAAAAAGATCAAGATTCTGCAATCAAAGAATTCAAGTAATAATATTATTATTTACCTTCAGTTGTATTGTCTTTTGCTAAAATGTAAAACAAAAACATTTTGGTTTACTCACTACAACTTGAAGTGTTTACGATGACACAAAATGTAAACGGTTTATTTGGGCAAAAAAAAAAAACAACTATAATGTACTTACTGAGATAGTAAAACATGTGTTTGAAAAATTGTTTTTTAGTCGTAACTATAGGAACAAATATTATAGTTAGTCGACGCGAAATTGCTTATCACCGAATATATATTACCTATTGTTATAGTCAGTGCCGGATTAAACATTGGTGGGCCCCTAGGCAATTAAAATTTTGGGCCCCAACAAAATTATTTTTTACATAAATCTTTAAAAAAATTGTGGTTTTTCGTTTTCACGGGGCCCCTTAAATGAGTAGGGCCCCAAGGCGGGCGCCTACTCCGCCTTATGGGTAATCCGGCACTGGTTATAGTCTAAACTCTAATGTAATATTGCTTTATGGGAATTACAAACGCACTTATTTTTCATGCATTTAGACCAAAAAGCAAAAGTAAAATAACCATATTTCCAGCAGGGTTACCAGACGTCCCGGATTTCCGGGACATGTTCCGGATTCGGGCTTCCGTCCCGGAGTCCCGGATTTTTTTCGAAAATCATCAAAATGTCCCGGATTTCGAAAAACCTGATTTTTTCTGAAGAAAAACTCTTGAAAGAGCTAAAAAAAAAAAATAAAGGTCATCAACTTTTG
Organism: Hormaphis cornu; assembly: GCA_017140985.1. Lineage (NCBI taxonomy): Eukaryota > Metazoa > Arthropoda > Insecta > Hemiptera > Hormaphididae > Hormaphis > Hormaphis cornu. Next base: position 14,865,378 of record CM029359.1, read on the forward strand.
GCACGATGGAACAAAATGACGTCCTTTTTTTTTTTTTTTTTTAGCTCTTTCAAGTGTCCCGGATTTCGAACTGACCAATCTGGTAACCCTGATTTCCAGTGGTCGGATTTAAATTTCAATGGTATGTATGAATTCGTCATTTTTTTTATCCTATAGGACAAAATATAGGGAGTGGATTTTTCATTTTTTTTTAAAGTTACAAAGAACATTTTAATTTTGTAAACAATAGCTATACTAAATGTGTTATAAAAAAAAACAAAAATCTTTAATCAAAATAGTGCTTCCTATTTGTCCTAGCCAAGATATTAAGAAATCTAAATATATTTTAAAAATGTAAATTGCGCTTGGGAAAGTTAGGAAAATGTACTTTCTCTTTTTACGGTTTTTGTGGTAGAGGAAGAATAAAATAAAATGTTACTATTTTTGAAGTGAATTGTGCATTTGTTAACAGGACTTTTACATACTAGCAGTATTGATTAAATAGTAAATATATACAATTATTATTTTCTTACACAGTACCTACACAGTTCTTACACAGTTATAATCAGTGGTGTGGTGAACTATACTTCCCAGAGGTAATTGCCTTTGAGTAATTTGGGGGTGGATGTGATTCTTATACTTATCAGGAAAAAAGAGGATGATGACAAATAACTAATAAGTATTCTATTAGGACTTTAATTTTTCTCCATAGTATGTAAACTTTTTTTTACAAAATACAGGAATAATGAAATGACCATCATAGTTAGATAGATTGTGAAAGAAACAAAGAACAAACATAGGTTTTCTCGATTCCAAATTACAAGCATTATACACTATACAGAGCGTCAGGCAAAACCAGTTGGAGAGATGGCAGTGATTGGCCTTAGTATTCGGCTTGATTCGCCAACATATAAATACATATATGTTGTTATAAAATTTCAAAAATCGTTTATCCTATTTTAATACCTACAGCACCTATTATAAGACTAACAATATAATATTCTATTGTTACGGCTCAATGTTTATAGGTAAACTGAGCTCATACAGAATCGTTATTTTCAAATATAATATACAACTTATAACTAAACTTTCCAAAACAGTGACCAACAGCATCTAATTAGGGGTTGTCCACAAAGGACGTCACGCCTTAGGGGGGGGGGGGTTCGCAAAACGTGACCATTTGGTAACATTTGGACCATTCTAACCTAACAATTTGGGGCCAAGGGGGGGGTCAAAAATTGCCGGAAAAAGCGTGACATCCTTTATGGACAACCCCTTACCCACGCGTTCTAGAATGATTTCAGCTTTTTAACATTTTTATTAGAATAGAATTATTTCCAATAGTTCGGAGGAAAGTAAATATAAAGAAGAAGAAATGTTATAGATTGTATATAAAAATACAAAATTGTAAAAAAAATATTAAATTTTAATGATACCTATGTTCTATATATTACCTATAAGTCATGGTATATACTATAGGTATACTAGGTCTATCATTAAAATCTGATTGTTAATATTTAATTAACAAGTTAAAATTGTTAAAATTTAAACATATATACCTAGTTATTACTTACACGTGTTCCATTTGTGTTTTTTAATAGTATCTATGAATATATAAAGATTCAAAATCCATTATAGTATTTAAATTGGAAAAAATGTTATTCTCTTGACTTAGAGTTTTGAATAATTTAGTAAAATATTTTCCAGATCATTTTAGACCAATCCGGGTATAAGGTTATGCTTGAATGTTGGAAATCTAAATAATTGAACGTGTTTGGATTAAATGGAGAGAAACTTCGGTCGTTTTTTGAGATAACGAAAGTCCAATGAGGCTGTGAAGTAAGTTTTACAGGAGTTTGGTGTGACCAACTATGTTGTACGGTCCGGAATGTTGGACAGTTGATAGGAACAAAGCATGATTGTTGCCCAGATAAAAATGCTTTGATGGATGAGTAGAGAAACAAACAAAAATAGAATAATAGAAACCAATATGCTGGAATCGGTGTAGTAACGTTGATAGCGGATGAGATGAAAAAGAATAAGAATTGAGATGACGGTTTGGACATTTGATGATAGGAGAGAAGCAGTAAGAGCGTTTACGAGGTTATGAAAAATAAATGTTGACGGAAAAAAGAAAGAATATGACCCAAAAAAGAGATAGTGCTGCTGGTATGTGTGTGTGTAGGGAATATGGAAGATCGTGAATAGTGGAAGTTAAACACAAGGGTGGTTTATTCAAAGTAGTTGGGAAAAAGGAAAAAGAGAAGATCAAATTATTTGTAAAATAATATTTTGTTCATAAAATAATTTTAAAGAGATGTTGGTGTGGGTAGATCTATTTTCAACTTGAAAGAAAAGTAATTTCGCAAAACCAAATATTATTTTAAATAATTTATATTTAACCTTTAAATTTGACATTAAAATTGAATCAAATTAAATCATCTTCTTTTCAAACGTTAAAAAAAAAAAAATTGCTGTAAGTACATTTATTCGCAAATCTAAAATTAAGAAAATATTTTATCAATTTAGCTCTATCCCCAATCATATACGTTACAATATATTATGTAATTTCTTTATGATAAGAACTAGGAGCTCAACATTAGTTGATTGGAAAAAAAATATTGACCACATAGCAAAACAAAAATAAAAATAAAAACAAAAATACAAGGTTTAATTTTTCTGATGAGATAATTTAAATTTATAAAATAATACTTACCAATACAAACTGGAACAGTATATTTATTTATTTAAATTGAAATAATATAGCACATAATATTATTAGTTATTATTGGTAGGTACTTTGATTGACTATACAACAGTTAAATTAATTAAATGATTTTAGGATTTTTAATATTCTTCTTCTCCTTCACCTTCCTCCCAACTATTTGGGGTCGGCCAGTTCTAAGGATTTTTAATGTAGTAGGTAAATTCTATAAACAATTTATTTTATTGTACTCAAATGCATCACTAAAAATAAATTATTATAATGATTTTATAAAACTTTTTTTATAGTTTGATTTTTTTTTGCATTATACATGTTTGTTTAAATTCTACAAAACATTCAATTTGACAAATAAAATAGATCAATCGATTTAAATAAAATTTTGTATATTCTGAGTAAAAAATAAAAGATCTTTAATGTTTAGTTGAGCAAGAAAAATTTGCTTAATAAGCTATAAGTATTAATAACTAGGTTAAAAAAGACTAATAGATCATCATTATAAAGGTTAATTTAGTTTTTGCATGCTTTTAATTAATAACAAATTTCGTTTGAAGCAATCTGAGGCGTTGGTTTTTTTAATGGTTATCAGAGGACTTTACGTCAGTGGTTGATCATATATAATCAAATATATAGATATTTAGATTTTGTGTTAAACGGAGGAACAAAATTGTGGAAAAAAATTTGAGGCGTAATACCTTTACAGAGTGTGAAGGTTAGTATGGCATGATGCATTAAGGTGGTATGTTTTTGATTAGCCACCGTGTAAGAATGATTTTAAGTACCGCGTTATCATTATATGAACTTACTTTTATAATCTAGAACGTAATTAAAAAAAAATGTAATACTTAAAAAATGATGCCCAAAATATAAAACTAATTTCCAGATATACTATATCTAAGTAAACTAATGAAATTTTCACACAATGATGTTTTAGATCTATGTCAAATTTCAATATATTTCAAAAATTGTTGAGCAAAATGTAATTAATTAAAATTTTAAAAATGTTCAAAGTTTCAAGTAAAAGTTTTAAAATAATTTTAGAAAAATTTGTCCTATTTGTCCTATTTGTAAAGAAATATTCTAAGATCGTTTTTCAAAAGTTTATGTTATTGTTGTTTAAAGTTGGAAAGTGGGAACAATTCCGTCACATTTGTGATTAATATTTGAAACATAATTAGTAACAAACGTAAATTTATTATTTAAGATTTTAAAGTGTAAAAAATTTGCTGTAGGTATGCATCTTAAAATTAAAAAAAAATTCACGTAATAGTTTCCGAAAGCAAATAAAAAAATTATTGAAAATATGATATTATTTTGGGTATTGTGCATAATAATTTTAAACATTTAACAAACGATTGAATATTACCGTATTGATGATATAATAACTGTTTAAGTTGTTGTCTTGAGCATAGTTTTTGAGCCAAACTTTAAAAATTGTTTTGAATGATTTGAAAATTTCATACATCAATAAAACTTGTTTAAATATAAAAATTTTCCCTAACTATACGTATGCTATATACTTCCTCACCTAATATTTTTAATTAGATAATTTTATCTTAGTTACATTAAACATTTTGTACTACCAGTATAGTGATTTTAGTTACCAAATTAATTTTGTTATCCAAAAGGATTTACTTACTGTCTTTTGGAATAAAGTGATCACAGTATTCGTTGGGACTCATCATCAGGGTTAATGCTAATAATTTAATAAAAATATTTACGATAAACTATAAATGCATATTATTAAACGAGCTTTTAAAACTGAAGTACAGTATAATGGAAAAATCAATTTATTCTTTCCAATTTTATCGAAATATTATTGTATTAAATAAATTGTAAACTATTGTCTTACGCACTTATCTAAATGTGCATATTATTTTTTTTATTATAAATACATTTATATCCATATAAAAGCTAGGCATATTTTGTTTTAATTCAACAAACGTAACGTTCGGTTAACATCCAAGGACAATTGTTTTTTGTTTAAGATTTATCGATTTTGTTTTGTTTAACACAGGGTGCAGGAGTGTACGAGGAGAGTTTGTATTATATGTGATGGGGTGATCGATTGGGAGTGGGAAAGACAGGAAGTGCAGATTATTAATCTTTCGACGGGTAGCCATTTAGTATCTCAGAAAAAATATTTTTATATGAAACGGTAATCGGTCGAGCGGTTAAGGAGCCCGGAGTCGATACCGTTTTTCACCGAAAAACACGCTTTGCGGGAAAAGTTCTCCTGCCAGCTAATCATCTTTAGTGGTGTATATTCTAAGGTATATTCTTGGTATTTCTTAACATTTTTTATTGGACCCTCCCCCCATAGAACCATTATCCTTATAAATAAATTAATATAGCCTTCAAAAGTTCAAGATATTCAACTTTTTAGATTTTTAGATCAAATACCTAGGATATACGCCACTGTATAGTACCATTTTATCATTGATTAAATTAGCGTATAATTATTATTGATTAAGTTATACCTACTTTTTACACATATTTTGCAATATTATTATGTCATAGTTTTAAAAATAATAATATTTTAATCAACACATACTAGCATCTTCATCAATTAATTTGTAAGCATAGTCTACGTATTGTTTTGATAAATCTATGAAAAATTGTATTGTTTTAAATTATGCGTGAACCGTATTTTATGCCGTTTTCATAGCATTAACAATACAAATAAAAAATTATGATAAGACTATAATGTTATAGTGAATTTTGCAGATTTCTCTTGTTTTAAGTCTTTACAAAATTTGAAATATCATTTATAAAAATTTCTGTGGAAAAATCAAAAAAACCCAACGGTCCATGCATTTAAATTGAAAAAAAAAAGCGCCGGGATCAGTCTTGGTTGCATGGGTAGTTTGACGGAATGATAAATCATTGCCTTCGAAAATACGATTCTGAGCGATTTCAGTTGTCTAGTATACGTCGTGGTAAAAACAAATTTAACAATAAATACTCTTGTCAAATCTGCATCTTTCCTATTTTGGTAATGTATAATAGTTTCTGCTTAGTCCAATCTTTAATTTGGATGTTATTATCAAAAACATCTAATTCGATGTGAAAAAAACACGTTTCCCGTAATTATTTGTTTCCCCCAAGTTCCATTACTCCCTTAAAAATGATCAAAATAATTTGAAAACTAAGCAAATAACTCGTTAAACCGTTTTTAATGACACATATAAATTTCAAGTCATACGGGGTACTTTTGGGAATTTGACCGTTTTCGTTTTTTCCTCATAACAAAAAATAATCAACGTTTCAAATAAAGTACCATCTCGGATCAACTATCGATCTTTTGTGGTAACGTACGTTAAAATTGGAGCATTTTTCTACTAGAAAAAGTGATCACAAAAATAAAAAAAAAACTTAATCCTAGTCCCTAGGTGTATCCCTTTACTGACTTTTCCATAACGTGTTGTCATCCTAAACAAAGCTGTATGCAAAATTTCAGCTAGATAGGACAATGGAATGTGAGTGAAATGTTAATTACAAGATTTGAAAATAAAAAAATATTTGAAAAAAAACACAAAAAACTTTTTTCCGGAAGTGGAACCAGCGCGGCACCCAGTCGACGAACAATATATAATATTATAGTGTGACGCACCATTTTATCAACACTTTTCTTGTACGCTTTTGAAAACTACTGGGCCGATTTCTTTGAAATTTTCGTATACTTATAGCAATTTTTGTTTTACATAACATATTAAATTTTTAATTCTTAAATGAAATAAAATTGTGTAAGTTACAATTTTTTTAAAAAAAAAAAAAAAAACACAAAATGACAAATTTCGGCCAATTTTCAGAATTAAAACAACTATAAAAAAAAGTTGTGACTAACGATTTTTAAAATTTTTTAGTTACGAATAGTTATATAAGTCTTTAACATTGTATCAAATTTTCAAAACTTTTTCTGGAAAATTTAAGTTTTTATTGAAATTAAATGACAATAAAATTGGAAATTTTTGAAAATGTCAAAGTTCTATATTTAGCTCAAAAATTTGTGAAATGTTTTGAAATTTGCCTCGCACCTGTAAATTATTAATTTTAACATTGTGTGAAAATATCAAGTCTTTTCAATCATTAATTTGGGAGTTATGACCAATTAACAAAATTGATTTTGTCAAAAATGCGTTTTCCGTACTTTTTTCTTAAATTTTTTTTTTGTTTTTCCTGAAAAACTTTTTTGGAATTAAAAATTTCGAAAAAACGTGATCAATAATGCACCAAGGATATTAAATTTTCTACCGGAAAGAGGTACTGTTGCTGAAGATTAGAGGAATTTCCTAGGAGTTACACGTGCCACAGACACACAAAAAAAAAGAAAAACACACATCTTTGTAAAATCAATAGCTATCTCGCTTCGCTCAAAATCTAAAAATGACAATAATTTATGTTTGATTCGCTTTACTATCTTAAAATAAAAAAAACACGTCGTTTCCTAAATTATAACGAAAAAAATGAATTCCATTAAGAAATATAAGTAATCATGTATGTCCAAACAAATTCTAAATTACTATCTTGGAAAGGCAAAAAGTCTTCTTCACTTATATTTTAATCGTATAAGACTCTTTTTAAATAACCTATCCGGGTAACTCAAGTTTGTTTAATGTTGTTATCTCTTTTTAAATAGCCTATCCGGATAACTCAAGTTTATTTAATGACGGCATGTCATTTTTTTAGTTACTCTGAGGTTTGTGATTAGAATCATTAATCAAATACCTATCTTTGAAAACATATAAATGAAGTTATGTAAAATAATACAAACTTACCATGATGAAAATTGTTGTAGTCTATAAAATTGAATATTGCGTTTAAATTCGGTACATTATAATGCTATAAATACCCGATTTAAAATATTAGACTTAAGAATTCAAATGTGTTAGGTAGTCTATTAATAATCTTTACTCCATTAAAAAGTTTTGGCTTCAACTTTTTAATTTTGCTGTATAAACATAAAACTATTACAAACTATTGATAAAAATTTACAGCCAAAATTTTTTGGCTGTAATTTCATGATGTTTATTTTTTTGCTACCATTACTTATCCAGATAGTTTTGGGCTAGTAGGATGGCTCTAAGATTTAAAATAATTGCATAATCACAAATATAATGTCTATGGGTTAATAAATTCTTAAAGTAAATACCCATTTTGTATGGACATTGATTAAACATTTAATCAATGATATTAATTTTATGGACTATGAACTATTTCAAAATAATTATGAATATTATGATAGTAAATACAACAAAAACTTTTATATTTAACTATGAAATAACTGTAGTAACTAGTAACTTATGTACATTGTACATTTTATGAAAAGTAGGTAATACAAAATTGACATACTTGCTTGAAGCAAAATCGTTTTGGCATACATAGTTGACCTTATAATTTCATCCCTTATTGTACCTAAAAAAAAAAAATGGTTATTCTTATAAATAAAAATAAAAACCAGAAATATCTATGCCGGGTGAGTAGTTTGATGGTCACACGGTGATTTCAAAATTTGCAGTGGATCGAACTTTTAGGTTTAGTTAGAAGTTGTGTATTCTATTTGTAAGCAACAATTATTATAAATTACTCGCAAAAATAACGATTCTGAGTGGAGCTTGGAGTATTCTAAAGATATTATATTTTGGTTATTCCAATTACACTAGTAGATGTATACATATTATTATACATAATCTATTCAATTTTGATTTAAATTAATTTTAATTTTTATAAAATACAGAAATAATATGATTAACTATCTAATCTACTGACTTCAAAAAAATGTAATTTACACTAATATAAGAATATATTTTAAACATGTGTTAGTTAAATTTGGTTGAAATAGTCGAAACTGTATTTCAATTTTAGATTCTGAGCGAAGCGAGGAAGTTATTCATTTTACTAATATGGGTTTTTTAATTTTAATTTTCGTGTTTTATGTGGTTTTCATTCAATAAAAAGTTTAATTTTCAAATAAAAGCTTTAAAATTCTAATACAAGGTCGATAATACAAGGTTCAATGTGTAACTAAAACTTTTTTAAAATTGCACGATAAAATTTTATTTTTATTGTTTTAAGTTGGAAAAACGGCAAAAATTAGTCATATTTGTAAATTTTTGGAAAGACATTTCTAACAAACTCAATTAAATTCTTTAAAACTGGAAAATTTAGTATGTTATGTAAAACAAAATTTAATATCACCAGCAATAAATTTTAAAGAATCCAACCGCTAGTTTCCGAAAGCTTATAAAATAAGTATTGATAAAACGGAATTATTTTGCTATTAGGCGTTACATTTTATATTAATCTTGTAATAACAGGTTTCAATCCATTTTTCTCATTCATAAATCATACACAAATTAAAATTAAAATTAAACCCACTTCCCGTTGTCCTATCAGGCTGATATTCCAAACATAGCTTTGTTTAGGATAACAATAGAATATGCCAAAGTCAAAATAAAAAATAGGGTGCCCTTAAGTGCTGAAAGGGACTCAAAGGTGCTTAACTCTTTTGTTCAATTAAACGAGTTCCCGTTGTTCTAACGAGCTAAGATTTGGTTTATAGCTTTGATTAGGAAGTAGGAACAAATTACAATCTGGCAAAGTAAAACCAAAATCAGGGGGCACGAAGGGACTAATTTTCCTTATTGAAATAGCTTATTTTCCGTTGTTCTATCAAGCTGAGCTTTTGATCAGAATCGTTTTTTCAAAGGCAATGCTTTATCATTGCTTTCATATAATAAATAATACATTTAAGCCAAAACTTCCAAACTTTCCAAACCTTCCACAACTGACCCATTCAAAGCGTAGTCTCTACTCCGTCAAACTACTTTTGCGACCTAGAGTGATTCCGGCATTTTTTAATCTATAATTTAACGTTAAAAAAACACTTTTTACACGAAACTTCTATTTCTTAACTTATATAATTTGTGAGTGAAAGTTTTAATAACTATTCACATAATATTAAATTTTTTTAAATTGATTTTGGTTAAATTTTTTTCTATATCATAACGTTGAACTTATTTTGTTAAACCATTTATTCGATAACTTTTTAACTTTTATTTATAGATACTTTTGGTAGTATAATAATTTAATTTACAAAAGTTATTTAAGGTGTTTCATGAAATTATCAATCTTTGATGATTGGCAATATACCTACTTATTTCATAACGTTACTTACCTGGTATGTCAAATTTAATTTCGTCTGATAAGAAATATTTTTGATTTATTTAGGTATTATTGTTTGATATACTCATTTCTATTCAAATGCTATAAATATTAACTTCTATAAGATAATAATATTAATTTACTATAGCATTACTTACTATTATGTATTACGAAAAACAAAAGACGAATAATATTTTGTCTTATATTAGCCATTAACGGTTTCTGTCAATTTTTATGAGGTTTACATATATATATATATATATATATATATATATCTGAATTTCAGAACAAACATCTGTAAATTTCTAAAGGGAAAATGATATTTTAATTTCAAATATGGCAAAAATTTTAATTATTAGCTTATATTGATCATTGGTACTTAAGAAGTTTTTAATTCGTATTCATACTTTTATCAAACTATTTATAAATAACATTAGGAATAAAAATATTTTGTATTTTATTTCAAACTTTCCTGACAAAAGTCTTAAAATAATTTGTGGAAATTAATTTCAAAACAGGCATTTGTGACAAATTTGTATCTAAAATTGGTAGTATGTAGTTAAAAGTTGTTGTGTGAATTGAAAAAAAGAGATACGAAAATTGAATTTGTTTCATCAATAAATGGTAGTTAGTTTTTGATCCATTTTTTAGTTTTGGAATTGATATATTTGTGGAATAATATTTATATGAGATTAGACTTACAATCACATCCTAGAATAAAAAAAAACAAAACACATAGGTATCTTTTTTAGATATTGTTTTGATTAGTAAGTATAGGTATATTTACTAATTGAAAGAATATTAGTCGTGTTAATTTTTTTATACACGAGTTGTCATAACTATTGTTATTATAATGTTCCTAATGTAATAATTATTTGATATAATTTTGTAGTTTTACAACCGTCAAATGTATTAAAATTTTAAATTTAGAAAACATAGTTTTTTAATAACTCATTTTTAAACCATGTATTGTGCTCGCAATATATTGTTTGTGTCAACTGTTTTGTCAGTTTTTTAAAATTTAAGTTCTGTCCGTTAGATAATTTTTGTTTTATGTATCAGTAGATGTCAAATGAGTATCATTAGCCTCACACATTTCAGATATCTGGTTAAGATAGATCTATTTATACTATATTGAACACTTTAATTATAACTTTCACCCAAATTAGACACCACTACCATCGCCGTAATTTAAGATCACTGTCAAGGGCAAAAAGCCCATTTGCCAACTATGTGTTCTAAATTCAATCAAAATGTTTGTAATAGTGAATTGTCAACCAAAAACTTCATACAAAATATCGATTGGGCTATTATTACCTACCTTTTTTTGAAAATAATAAAAGACCTTCTAAGTTTTATATCACCAGTATCTAAAACCAAGGATTTTAACACAGATAGTTTCACAAGTACAACGCCAAGCTGTTTTTGTGTTTTCATCAATGACGCTGATGATACAATGAAAATCTATACTTATCCCACTCCGGCACCATTAGATATATAAACATATGTATACAAGGTGTCTCACAGTGTGTGTCTCCTGGAATATACTTTTAACCTATTAAATATTTTGAAAATTTGTTTTTAATAAGTCATATTAATTTTAAAGAAAAAAAAATAAATACAATTTTGGTTTTTCAAGAATTTGTAAATTCAAAATAGTTATTTTACACGGTCGTTTTTTTTTTAAAACTCCCATTTATACACAGACAATTCAATGAGTTATTTACTTTCAAATATTCGACTAAATTATTATTTACTATAACACAAACGTATAGTTTAAGTATAGTTGTATAATTGTTTGTATAGTAAATAATCATTTTGCGGAATTTTTGAAAATAAATAACTTATTGAATTGTGTCTGTATATGAAATTTTAAGATATTTTCAAGACCTATAAAATGGCTATTTTGAATTTGCAAATTATTGAAAAATCAAAATTTCAATTTTTTGTTTACAAAAAAAAAAATGTAATATGACTTATTAAAATACCGTTAAATGGTAACAATTTTCTAAAAAGTGATTTTGAAAATATTTGATCAATAAAAAGTTATTTTGGAGGACACACGGTGAGACACTCTGTATATACATGTATGTTATATATCATTAAAATTACATAAGCAAGTGGCTTTTACCCCTTTCCTTGTTTAACTCATTCAATCCCCTTAGGAGTAGAATTTTCGAAAATGTGGTAGTAAATTATACTTTTGAATACCTATGTATGCTAATTTTCAAAGAAACCTGACAGAAAAATAACGTTTTCCACTTTCACTCGCTCTTTATTCCATTTAGGAGTTTAATTTCAAAACATCTCTTATTAGTGAGTCTCTAAATCATAAAACATAACTACCGACAAATTTTACGCTCATAGGTTTAGGGGTTACATCCCTAAAAACAAGGTGTAAACACGTTAACCTTTTTTTTACCTCCTATTTGGATCAAATACTTTCTTATCTCACCCCTACACTATTTAAGATAATATAAACCATTTTAATTTTAAGTTTCTAGATAAATTGGTTTATATTGATTGTATAATATGTTTTGATTGTTATCAGCTGGTAAAATATCATCCTTTATTTTTTTTTTTTAATTTAATTTTAAGTTTGACCATTAATAATTTATATAAATTTTATTTTTACAAATGGGTACTTAAAAATGAATACTGAATAAACAAAACAATAACCCGCTATTTATCTAAATGTTAATTGCTCGTTTGCAAAGTATTCAAATTTAATATTAAAACACATAAATGATTACTTTTCATGTCACAAAATAGTTCCGGTGTGTTTATACCCTTTAGTTCCATTTCTGAAAATAAAATAAATAGACTGCAATGGTACAAATTAACAGATTTCATTCAATGATTTTTCAAATAATAGGTACACACTACACACCTTCAATATCATATGCTTTCTGAACATCTTCAATGTAATGAGTGACATAGTCTGAAATAAGTTTATAACTTTTATATTTAAATTTATTTGAATGGTTATAATGCTAAACAAGGACAAAATCTCTGAATGTTGATATTTTAGGGATGCAAATGGCATTTTGTTTACTATTTCATTTATAAACGTTTTTATACTAAGTGTACTCTGCTAAATAAAAATTCACATTTTACTGATGGCATTAATGGTACATAGTAGAGCTCTGCATGGGCCGGGCTGGTTCGGTCTAGCCTGATTTTGGCACGGCCCGGAACCGAGCTCAAACCGGACTCGTACTGGACCAGGACATGCATTTAGTATTAGTTGTCCGAGTTGGGCTGAACTGGTCCGGTCGTATTAGTATTCCGGGCAGGGCCGGGGTAAAATTTTTCAAACTAATTGAAATTTTGACATAATATAACAGTGGTTAAAAAATGCCGACAACTTTTGAGGTATAAATAGATTTTCTAATTTCTAAAAAAGAACATTTTTTTACGAGTTATTTTCAAATTACTTTTATTTACAAAAATAACAAAGCAATTACATACAAATATAAACTAAAAATAAAAACTGTTTTCAAAACAAATGTGTATATTTTTAACAACTTTAGGTGTATCTGCAGTGTTTTAGTTTAAATTAAAATTTTTGATCATTGAAAATTATATACTTAACAAAACAACGTGTGAACATAGTGTGAAGAGTGGAAGGCAAAGACATTCAAATTTAGTTTTCACTTTAAATTAAAATAACTAGATATTTACAGACTACTGTATCAAAATTTTTTCCATCTATTAAATTAATTACTATATGGTTAAATATGAAGAGACGAAACACTTATGAAATATAAATAACATAGGTACTCACACATTGGATAGTCTTTGTCTAAAGCTGAAACATGCAAGTATTGATTGAAAGTAAGTACGTAATTATAGCTAGGCGTTTGATAGCGTTCTTAGCGGTAATTATTACCTTTTAATTACATATAGACTTACGATAAACAAATAATTTTTAGCCTAACCAAATTTAGTTAGGTTAGGCTAACTTTGTTTGATGTGAATATTCAGATCAAAATAATGTTTGGTATCTGCGAAAAATGACTACATAGAATTCACTTTTTATAATTAAACGAGTATGTAAAAAAAGTATTAAATTGAATTTAAAATTACTACTGAATTAAACAAACTTTATTTTATTGATAAATTTAATTATCAAAATGTCAGCTTAAAATCAGATATGGATCTTCACTCAAACTCAAACTAAACCATATGACTAATAAATAAAATCATTCAGATGATTTACTAAAAATAGATATTGTACTTATAGGTAATATTATTACTTACACAATTGGAAATAAAAAGAACTTTCGTAACCAGTAAATACTATACCAAGTAAAAAATATGAAACCTTTAATCATTTTGATTTAAACCATATGATAGTATTTGAATAAATTATTTTACGATTAGTTCAGTTATTATTTATTAATAAAAAAAAAATAGATACAGTTCGAAGTAATTTTACAGAGTTGGGCAAGTCATTTTTTTGGAAGTTTAAGATTGTTTTACTATTAAATTTAATATGATTAATAAATTTTTTAACAATAGATTACTTAGAAAAATTAAAATTCTAAACGTGCTCAGTGAGTCTCACTTCATATAGAAGTATCTAACTTTATTTTGATCTCAACAAATCGCTTATTTTTTCTGAATTATAATCAATAAACAATGTATTGTTCTAAAAAATTACAATTTATTACAATGTATTGTATGTATTAGAACATTTTTATTTTCGGGTGACATGCTGTAGTTTGTAGTTACAGAATGATAAACTGAAAGGGATTAAAATTAACTAGCTTAGGTTTGATAAAGGAATACATAGGAATTTTTTTGATGTTCACATCACCGAAACTTCAGTAAACACGTAAATAATAATCTATGTAGCTTACGGTGTTTGCATAATTTTTTAATTAAATCATTTTTAATAGAAAAATTTGCTTACTCTCAGGAGCATGGTGTAGTAACTTTTCTATTAAAAAAAAATTTTAACAGTTCATCACAAAACGTCTGATTTTATTTAATGTTTCAGAAAAAATATAGGTAGTATCTTAGAATAATTAAAAAAATTTAATATGAAAGTAATTGGTAGGTACGACATGTAAAGTTAAGTACAATAGTTAAAAGATGAAAGAAAATTTTAAAACAATTTCGTTTTTTCGTAAAAACCCTAGCCGATCCTATTTGTTTACTATTTAGGACATATAGTTGACAATAGATTCATCATTGAACTGGTAAGCAGAAACATAGTACTACGTTTGAGCGCTCAAAATCATAAATTAAATAATTTATAATAGATTATTTTCCAAGTAATACATAATAATAAACAAATTATGGTTTATATTAAGATTATAGATTTTGTCCAAGAAAATAATATTATTATCAATGTCATAGTTGTTACAGAACGGAGATATTGAGATTTAAATTAATCGTCAGTTGAAATGATTTGAATCTGTTGAACATTATTTTAAATTTCTAATTATAATTAAACTTGTAAAAAGTTTATAAAAAATTACATTATCAACACTATTAAAGCTTATTGCTCCTACATTACTATAAAACTGAGTTAATAATCAAGTATCCTTAAAAAGAAATTTTATGATTTAATAAATTTATAATTAAAACTGTACAAAAGTGAACGCATGTCAAATTAAAAAATATAATCAACAAAACTAAAATAGACACTCTCGTGTATATTTGATTTTTATTAGTTTGTATAAAAATGATAACGACGTGTAATCTTAATATAGACTATAGTACATAGTATTAAACGTATTGTAAGTTGACTTACCCAAACACCCTAAATTATGATGCGTTGAAATTTAGTATACAATAAAACAATTTAAAATAACAGTTTAGTTATAATAAAATATTGATTTGTCTACTATACTATTAAGTATAAATTGTATTCTTACATTTTGGAGTTCTATTAATGCACTAAGTTATTAGTTTTTGATGAAACAAAAAAGTTTCCATCTTATTTGTGTAGGTGTTCTTTTTGTCCTAGAATGTATACATTACCGATCTTTCTCTGAATTGATTTTTAAGGCTATGATTTATTTTTTTTTACTATTATTCTCCCATCCAGCGGTATATTTGTGTGTTTTTATATCATAACTCTCAAAATATTAAAATTAAAAAAATTTACGTTAAATTCTTTTAATTAATTTTTTTGTCGAGTAAAGTGCATCAAAGATATGATTGCTCCTTCCGTTCAAAAATATACAAAAACCAAATGTGGCGATCTCGCAATTTTCATCATTTTTGGCTCATAACTCAGAAAATAATCTAAATATAACAAAAAAAGTTATAAATTTCAATTCCAAAACCCAAACATTTATGAGGTATTCAACGTAAGGATCTGATCTTCCTACTATCCGAATATGCGATTATATGTGGCAATTTCAAGCCGTTCGCCGTAAAATGTTTAAATTTTTTTTTGGTTTTTGGCCCATAACTCGAAACTCCAATTCATCGTTACGCTCTAATTCTAAAAAAAGAACACACTTTAAGTTCATATCTTTTAAATAAAAAGTATTTCATTAAAAAAAAAAATTATTATATTATATATTAGTATATATATTATAAAATTCTGTATTAGTCTTAGATTTTAGTTTTATGCATATAAAACAAATAAATAAATAAGTATTGAAAATTTTATTAATATCACAATATATATTTTTTCTAATTATTGAACATATATATATATAAATAGCATTTATTGGCTTAAATTTTAATTTAAGGATATCCAAATCGTTGTTTTTTGTTTCCTCTACTTATCTGTAATCTTGATTTAAAAATTATAATTAAATAAAAAATTTGTACGATTTCATGTAAAATCTATCTCACCTGCCACTGTGTCCACTGAAATTATTATTTTAATACAAATACAAATTTAATTCTATAAATTATAGCTAGAAATATTCATTAAAGAGTAATTAACCATAAGGTTACATATTGTTCAAGGTATCAGTTAAACTGACTGATTATGTTTTAATGTTAGATAATGGAGTATCCATTATCTATTACATCGTATTAGTGTATCATTTAATAATTCCCTGGTGTATACAATCATTTTTATTATAAATTCGTTCTCAAAAACAATATTATAAAAGTAGAGAGATTCATGAATTTTGTAACTGAATGATACAACTTACTCATAAAACTATTTAACAATACTAGATTTTAAATAAAAAATTATATTCAGTGAACATAATTTGATATAATGCATATTTTTAGTACAAAATACAGTTTAAAAAGGAAAATAACAGATATAATTTTATACCTATATTATATAATATGTATATTGTATATATTTATACATTAACGTGGGTACATAAGCAGTTTATAAAAGTTATAGCAAGTTATAAAAGTAAAATGATTAAATGAAAGGTAAAAAATCTAAACATGATTCATGTATTTCGTATAGTGCATATACTCTCATATCTATAGTTCTATACAAAATTTTTAATAACAGAAATTTTTTCGGATTCTATAAAAAAAAAAAAAAATATATATAGAAAAATGATAATAAGAACAAAAATATAAATGTTAAGGGTACTTAATGCCATACTAATTTCTATGAAAACACTATCGATAGTCCGATTTATTGTACATTTTGTTAGCTTAACTAAAAGCAACAATCATTTAAACTAATTTGTTAAACGTGTATTTTAAAATCAATGCCGAGAATGGTTTCAAATATTTTAAAATCACATTTTTAGCCTAAAATATCTAATTAAAAGAGAGTTTCTCCGAATTGTAAAATTTGAAGTTGTACATATCACTCCAATTATTTCAAATCAAATTTTTTTTGTTTTAAACGTTTATACTTAACTTTACTTTTTAGTTTTTAAATAAAATTATTGTGTTTTTGACACTGTTTGTCTAGTGTCATGTATTTAGGATCAGTATTATAAGTATATACATTTTTTTCCCATGGTAAACAAGGGCAAAACTGATAATAACTGTTAACAGTTATAAGTATTTAATGTATGTTTATAATGATGATCATGTAAATTTGTAAATTAGACTTACCAAAATCTGCACAAAATTCAGTAGGTGATTTGAATCCTGGATTTCAAAATGTAATAGAAATGTATAAAAATATAAATTTTTAAATGCGTTAAAACCATTGTGAAAAGATAAGAAATGCTAGAATGAAAAGAGGTTTTAGATTACATAGGTATATTAAAAATAATAATAATAATAATAATAATAATAATAATAATACCTAATAATAATAATAATAATAATAATAATACAATTTTGAACATAATTTATATTCAATTTACTTCTCCATGTAACAGCTTGATAGAGGTGTTTAGTGTATTCTCGGGCGATTTCTAGGAAAATACATCACATACTTTAAGTTCGGAGTACTCATAATAATCTTTTTATGGTCTTCTCCTGATGGGATTTTAATGAAGGCAATGGATTTGAACCGATATTATAAACAACAAATTATGCGGCAAATGGATATTATAAACAGGTAATGGGTAGGTAAAGGCCTACAAATTTAAGGTGAGCACAGATTGTAATTGGATATAATAATATTGTCATCTAGTAATAAAAAAATATACGTAAATTAATTAACTCTAATACTAATCTTATTGTACCTATAAGAGAACAATGCCAAATGTACAATGAATAGATAAATTATTTGTCGTGATACAATTTCAAGATTTTTTTGTTATAAATGTTTGCCAAACTATTTCCATGACGGGAAAAAATGTAAACTTTTTCTTAATTTTATTGTCAAAAGATTATGTTGCGCATATAATGAACATATGTTAACAATATTTTATAGTTAAGTATTTAATTGCTGGATGATTTCAATTTTCATCTACATCGGTAATTTTATCCAAAACAAATCAATGGAATTAAATTTGGGTGATTTATATAATTTGTCCCACCCTAAAGGTACGATCAAATGATAGATGTTAAATCATAATGCTTATGTAAGTCATGAGACATATTTTTGATTAATTATTTTATTTTTATAATTTAGAAGGTGATTATTTTTTTTATTTTTAAGTATGTGGCAAAAATTAGAAAACACTAGATCTTCTTTGTTATTTTTTAGTTTATATTACTATTTTTATATTTTATTGACAAAAAAGAGCATACATTTTATTCAAGTTATATACGTTATTATATATTTTTTATAGATTTTACCATTTTTACGAGAAATTAGGTCATCTGGTACTAGAACGATAAAATGAAATAAGTAATTTATTTAAAAATAATATTAGCATATTAGTGACAAATATGTTAACTATCCTCAGAGCCAGCTAGAATTTGTATGAGCCCCAGGTCTGAACAAAATAAGTTTTGTTCTTTATAGTTTTAAAATTTTATCCCTATGCTATTATCCCTAGGCCGGGCCAACTCAGGAGCTTCGGATCCCTCACTCCACCCTTTCACCGGCCATGACTATCATAGTATTGTCTCATTAAGTATTCTAAGCAATCAATTTTGAATGTATGCATTTACATAAATAATAATCGTTGAACTTAAATGATATTGATTTTTCCTTACCCGTGTGTAAAAGAATGAATTTTATTTGTTTCGTTATTGTTGTACAATCATTACACTCTAAAAAAGAAGAAAATGTTTTGAGGGAGGAAACAAATTTAAATAAAATTAAAACAACATTATGCAGATGTTACAATTTTCCCATTAGGAACTATAATTTTCAATTGCCTATTTTTAGAAAAAGATAAAATGAATTTATAAGTATATGCATTAATACAAAATGTAGATCTGATTGCGGTCATATGGTTTGAAACTCACAAGAACTAAATCATGAATAATTTTTTATTCCTTGGTTTACTACGATTTTTTGATTCTTTTCATCATATGTATATTATTATCAACGGTACTTTTTCCCCTAGGAGACTGCTATCTTTGAAGTTAATCTCTACAATCTATATCACTGAGATTAACGTGAATACATTTAATGAAGCAACATGTGATATGAAATGACGCATAACAAACAGTCGATAAACAAAAATAGGTTTATTTTACAACAGTTATCAACATTATTATTAATGAGAAATATTAAAAATTTTGTGCATCCTCCAAAAACAATTACAAATAATAAATAAATCGTATAATAATATGTTGTTACAACAGCTATATTTAAATGACACAACAATACGCGTAAAACACGAGACATGAGACTAACGAGTCGTGTTTTGCGGTAAAAGATCGCATCGTGAATAGTGGACGTGCAGTACCTATTTTTGGTTAATATGTATACTCGATGACACTAATTTTAATTATTATGCAATAATTGTTGTAGCCATTGCGCAAACAGTGTTACATACATTTAAACATATTACCTGTTTGGAACTTTTGACTAATCTCATTTTTGAGATTTATAATTTTATAATTTTTCAATCAAAGTAATAATATTTGTCAGTATAATTAAAATTTTTTTGAGCTATTAGATGGAATAGAAATTTGGGAAAAAGTACCCGCAAAAGTGTTTTTATAAAGAATAAGAAGAAAATGGTTATCAAATATTTATTATATATTCTTTGCTACGTTCAGGATGTGAAAAAAATTAATAAAAATATTCATATTTTAATACATTCAGAATTAAAATTTCTATTTGTTAGGTGAAACCTATTTTTCAAGCTAAAAACTAAAAATATGTAATAATAATATACAGACATTGGAAAAATACTCTCAACTTACTCATAAAAAATGTTTTTATATGATCTATAAAAAAAAAAAAATACTGAATAAAATACAATTATTTTTATGTTACTTAATTTAATAATATTTTTATTTATCACTTTAAGTAAAAACAATTTCTAATTATCATAATCAGGAAATAAGATCACTTCTTCTTGCCAAAATTTTGTTGACAGGAACATAAATTCTGGGCCCAACTACCTATTATGTAAGGTTTTGAATTAAAAGATCGAAGCACTCTTTACGTAATTGATACTTACAAAATTTCTTTAGAAAATTGATTGACTAATTTTCTAACTTCAAAAAATTTCAGAAAATATAATTGTATGATATGGGTTTCAATTCAAACGGACCAATACTCGACTCTCAAGCGGGTTTTTTTGTCCGAATTTGTGTTCTTGGATCACAACTCGCAAAATATGAAAAAATTATTTGATAAGTCAAATTTTTCGTCTATAGATCGCATTGATCAGATCGCTCTTTCCACCCGAACACTTAAATGATAGAATTTGGTAATTTTTAGTTTTTGCCGTTTTCAGCGCACAACACGGAGTATAATAAAAATATCAAAACAAATTTCAGTTAAAAATTTAAATTACATGTTTAAAATTTTTTTATGATTAATCTACTACGGGTTGAACCATTTCTCTACATATTAGGGATTTATTCGTATAACTACGACGGTTAGTTACACTTTATAAGAAAAAAAAAGTATACATACAAATAATAAACACACAATAATTTAGTTTTAAAAATATATTATAAGCAAAGTATTAGTATTAAATCTCATTGACATACTTAGACAATGCTTATCTACTTCAATCAAATCCGCTAAAAAGTATTAAAATACCATGATTAATTATATAGTCTGTGGTAATTGTGTGATTTGGTCAAATATATTTTGAATGATATATAAATGAATATTATTATTGTGTTTGGTATGTTAAAATGAGTGAAAAACGTTATCACAATTTTTAATAGACTGCAAGTTATATTTGTCATATGTGTTTACGTATTACTAATTTATTTTATAACATTAGAAAATTCAAATAAAATTTGTACAACAATTTATAATCCATAATTTTTTTTTTCAGTTGATTCGGAGCAAGTCATTTAAGTTTTAAGTTAAGTCAATAGAAAAAAAAATTAACTCAACTCAAGTTAATTTAATTTTGGTAAACAAAAAGAAAAACCTATAAATTATATTTATATTTGCTTTTAACTCTATGATTAATGGTCCCAAAATCTGACCATGTATATGAAATCTAAATT
The DNA here is from genome assembly GCA_017140985.1 of Hormaphis cornu. NCBI lineage: Eukaryota > Metazoa > Arthropoda > Insecta > Hemiptera > Hormaphididae > Hormaphis > Hormaphis cornu. Next base: position 14,887,192 of record CM029359.1, read on the forward strand.
ATAACTTAATTAAATCTATAACTTATCTTTAGTTGAAGGTAAGCAAAGAAAAATGAGTAAGTTTGAAAGTTAAGTTAATTTACAACCAGAAGTAGTTTGTTAAATTAGAAAGTTAAATTAACTCTTTAAATTTTTAATTTCGTTAACTCGCATTTACGAAAAATGATTGGGCCCGAACGACGATTGAACAGCTTCAGCTCTAGCACTAAAACACGTATCCTCCGTCAATGCCATTTAAGTTATGGCTAGCCATCTGGGAGAAATCCGTTCAGTGACTAAGTGCATAACACCTCTTACTGCTCGATAGTACTAAAGTAATTCTAATTTGTGTGATTTTATATTGACTAGTTGTTTCATTTTATCATAATTACTAAATCAATAATATTTACATTACGATTTAGGTTTATCTTTGTTTGACCCTACAACTACGTGGAACGCCACAAATACTATTATTTTGCTCGTACGCGCGTAGGTACTATAAGTTTATAAAATGTTTATGATTATTATTCATTAATTATGATAAAGTTGTCTTTTGCCCGAGCTTAAATGAATTGGTTACATTTTCTCATAACATTGCTCAACTAACATCGTTCTGTTGGCTATTCTATTGCTACAATTGGTATGAAACCGCATTGTTGTTTGCGTTCCTTTAGTTCAAAAATAATTATGTAATGATTAGTTATTTTTTCAGCTGATTATATTTCATAATTATTTTTTTACTGTGTGACTCAAAAGAACCCGTAACTTCAAATTTTTAAAATATTTGTTATACAGATTAAACGACTAGTACTGAAAACGTTATTTTTTCTCTAGTTTATACATAATTGTTACGTCATATTGATTATTTTAAAATGACGCAAACAAAGCAACGACATTCAGTATTGAGAAAAACAAACAGTTCATGAAACATTTCTAACACAGTGTTGCTCGTGCATTGTTTGTCTTGTAACTTTGGTTGTTTGGCGTACACTTACGCGTTACGATTTGACCATGTTTGACTTACATTTAAATACTCGCAATTTTTGATCAATACAAATTATTTAAATCTATTTTCTATTTTTAACATATTATTTACCGTTTAACACTCTTATATGGGTTGAATTTTTGAAAAAATCCCTATCGGTCTCAATTTCACTGTTGACCAAATTTTATACTTATAGCAACTGGCAAGTTTCTGAAAAATCCGACCAAGATATATTATTTTTCATTTTTACCCTTCCAACTTTGAACTCCACCCTCTTTAGGAGTTGAATCTTCAAAAATTCAGTAGATGTTGATCAAGTTATTTAATGAAGTTTTGCGAGAAAACAAAAGCGTTTAAATATTGAATCGTGTCCCTAGATACTTGGGGCATAGAAATTTGATGGGTAGTTCTCTCCTAGACTAAAAATTGAAAAAATGGTGACAATATAACAAGCCTGGGAGTATTTACAACAAACTTGCGCGAAAAAATTGTTAAAGTGTTGATTAGTGTACCCAGAAATGTGTTACAAGGGTGTCTCCCTTAAGACTTAAAATATAATAGCCCGTATAGATTATATAGGGCATTTTACTTGAAGTGTCATTGTTGTGTGTGTAAAAAATCGTAAAAATCCGTTTTTTTTGACAGTAAGCGCGTTCAAACTATTTTAGGGCAATAATTTTATACAGATTAAATATAAACATATTTATGTAAATTATTGTAAAAATTTCTCTAACAAAAGGTATTTTTTAGTTAGTTTTCAAAGTATATCGTTTGTAATAAACAAGTGAAAATTGATTTAAAAGTAGCTTAAAATGTATTTTCTTTCTTTCTTTTTTTGCTTTCTTTATATTGACTAATAAGTTAAATTGTAAACCATGTGAAATTGTGAAAATATAAATAAAACAATAGGCATTAAAAAAGAAAACAATAATATCAACACTATTACTAACCTTCAGTAACGTAATTTACATTGACAACTGTTAAAATCACTATAATACATTGAGAAAAAATAATTTTTTTTAAGTTATACATTTTAAAAGAAATTTGATTAGACCAGATTGACACTGTTTTAAAGGTTTTTGAACAATAAAGGTACACTAATGGTAATTACATCATTTAAAATAATAATTTTTTGCAATTAAGAACACACCATTTAAGTAAACAAACAGCTGTTCGTAATTACATAGCATTGCTTGACAAAATCAAATATTAAAATATGTAATGCATAACTTATTACTACGGTATTACGAATTTTGCGGGAAAAACAAATATATACTAAACGAGAAACGAAAACCAAAAGACTTAATTTTCTATGATATTTTTAATGCTATTATTTCATAAATTAATTCAGTTATAATTTTGACATAGTATAGATGTTTGAAATGAAGAATACTCTTTTTGTAAATTATCTTTATTCATCTTTAAGTACACAAAACATGTATTTTTTTTTTTTTTTTTATTAAATCATCATAACTTACAAAAATGAAATTATTAAAAAAAAAATTTTAAATGATTATCTATCTCTTTTAAGCTAAAAGCTTGTGTTAGAGATAGAGAGTAACAGAACTTAACTAAAATGTATGTAAATATATAGCAATTTAGACAACAAATAATGATAAATAAAAATATACAAATAACAAAAATTAAATACAGCAATAGAAACAAAAATTTAAAATATTTTAACTAATTAGAGAGAACAGCCAACTATATACTAATTTTTTAGCATTATTTTGAGAAAGCTGGATATTTTTTTTTCTACAGACATGGTATAGCATTGAAAAACACAGGACCTAAATAGTTTACAAATGATTGACCGAAAGATTTAGCACGGGTAATCAATAGGTATATCAAACCGTCTATTTTCCCTTTTATCTACAAGACCTTGACCATCAAGTCCTTTACTGAAATTTTTAAATGTAAACAGAATAGCAAATTTTTTATATAGAAGTTTTGTAGAACCAGTTAAAGAATATTTATTTATGCAAATTCTAACTATATTATTCTGGTTCATTTGTAGTTGATTTAAAAAACAATCTGCTGATCCTCCCTAAATTAGTAACCCATTTTGAAGTATGGATTGGTATAAAGCAAAATAAATCACATGTATTGTGTGTTTTGGTATTAAATCCCTTAATATATAGAATTTATTAGTTAACCGACGTAACTTTCTCACCAAGTTATGTATGTGTAAATTCCAACGTAAATTTTTATCAAAAATGATACCTAAATATCGCGTACTTGAAACTTCTTTAATCGTTAAACAACTATTTAAATTAGTACAACTCATACCGTCGATACACCTATGTATTTTAATATTATTAAGTGTTGGGAAACTTTTGTAAATAGAAAAAGACATAAACATTGTTTTATTTTCATTAAGCGTCAGATTTCTGTCACATAGGATTTGGTATATATTTTTTAAACCAACTGTCGCTTTGTGATGGATATATATAGATATATTATATTTATAGATTTATACAGACAAATTTGCTTAAAAGGATTAATATGACATTATGAAGTTTACGTCAAAATTGTTTTTACGTTTTGACTTTTATTCAGTATGAAAACCAAAAACTCTGTGTTTCAAACAAAATCAAAAATTGTCTGACAATTATTGAATTTCATCCATTAATATAATTAATGTGTATAAGATTAGTTTTTATAATATGTAAATCAGTTATTTTTAATTCAAAATATGAAATTACCTAATATCTCTTCAGAATTTTAAAATAAGGAATAAACAATGTAAAAATAAAAAGGAAACTAAATTCAAGTAAAATCAAAATTATATTTATTAAATTGGAACTCGTGATTCGAGCGTTTATTGACATTTAATTATAGGTTGGTATTTATAATATGATTTTATCAAAATAAAATAAAATTTATTATAAGTATAACCTTTCAATTAATTTGTATAGTCCAACAACTTTTAAAAAGTTTATATTGAACAGACTTTAGACAATTTTAATAGCCAATAAACATCATGTTAAGATAAACATAAATATAAACAATGTATTAGTCTTTGACGGTATTCGATACAAATATGGTACATAAAAAAATCTTAAACAAATTTTATTACTAAATTAATTATCCTACTTACTATCTATACATTCATGCTTTAAAATACACAATCCTCGGTATAAGTTTTTATTTTTTGAGTAATTAGTCTTTATATCAAAATTCTTAATTTAAAGCTACTCTTATACAAAAATGCAATGGAGATAATGTGTTTATTATGTTGTCATTACCTAAAGGAAAAAAAAAATTGATTTGTATGACAAGTAATTGGTTAAAATTCATTCATAAATACAATTATAAAATTTATGATACATACTTGATTATTACAATAAAAAGTAAATTTTTAGTTAGATTTGCAGTGAACCCATTGGTTATATTGTGTATTGTAACAGATCCAAACGTTTAATTATATTTTATAATCATAACTCAATAATGTAAAATGAATTTTATAATGAATCTTGAACCACGTTTTTTATGAAATAAAGTATAGCAATAATTCGTAGTTCGTAAAAAATATAAATTATTCGTAAACACAAGGATCCAAGATAAAATGTATTCCCAAAATATATTAGTTATATTTTAATAATTTTATACAAATAATTACATATGGAATAACTTAATCTACACTATTTTAACGTTTTAGAGATATTTTATTGATGACTATTAGGTCGTAAATTTGTGTTATTTCAAAATAATATCTTTTATGAAATTTATTATGTAGTTGTATAACTGTATTTCTTCCCTGAATCCTTAGAATAAATTAAATGTTTTCTTTTAGACCGTAATTATTAAAAAAATATGTGTGACATAAACCATAACAATTATAAATGCTCGTTGTATGATTGGCAATTAAATATAGTTTACAAATCTTTTTGTTAATGGAATTTATTGGGACGGTACTCAAATGAAAAGTGTATTAATAAATTTTTTTCAGAAATGAATCTTTAATGTGAGAAAAGCAATCTTAAATATAAACAATAAATTTAAATAAAAAAAACCTATAAGAATAAATTTCAGTAACAATGAAAATTATACAAAAATGTTTAGAACTGAGGAACCAGTCTTGACAAAAGTCAGTTATAAGCCTTAATACATACTATGTTAAATAGTTGGTGGGTATATTAGTCAAACTACCGACACTATGTATAAATTATACCAAACAACCAAGACATTAATAATAATTATTGATGGTTTTCAAAAAATTTAATTAATATTGCTTCAAATTTTTTATCTCAATGTAATTGAAACTTACTTATACGTATTTAAATAACATTTATACTTACTGCTATATTCGAGATAGAATGCAAGTTCTTCAAGATACTTAAATGTATAGTCTAAACATATTTTAAAATATTTGATAAAAAGTCTTTTATAATACATCGCTCAACATCGTTGGTCAAAGTTTTTTTTTTTTTAGTCGTTTGAAGTTAGAAAATTCACAATACTTGGTCATGAAAGTAATTTATTTTTGGAAAAAAAACTAAATTTTATTATTCAAGGTTTAAAAATGTAATGTTTAATCTAAATACAATTTGTATTCTTTATTCAAACATTTTGAAAAAGTCTGTCTGGCCAGTAGTTTCCAAATACGTGCAATAAAAGTATAAATAAAATGATGTCAATACAATGAACTATTGATATTGAAACCGTCGAAATTGACATAATGTTTTGAATTTTAATAGTAGATACGAGAAATTTTTTTAAAATATATTACCAAAAAAAATTCATTAAACGCAGTATCAAAAATCCGAATGATAATTTAATGTTCTTTTTAGATTATGAGCGAAGCGAGGAAGCTATTGATGATTTTACAAAGATTTGTTTTTTTTTTAATTTTTTTTTTATTTTTGTGTCTGTGGCACGTGTAGCTCCTAGAGAATTGCTCCGATCTTCAACAACAGTACCTCTTTCCGGTAGAGAATTTTATATTCTTGATGCATTATTGATTATAATTTTTCGAAATTTTCAATTCCAAAAAAGTTTTTCAGGAAAAACAAAAAAAAAATTTAAGAAAAAATTACGGAAAACGCATTTTTGACAAAATCAATTTTGTTAATTGGTCATAACTCCCAAAACAATAATTGGAAAGATTTGATATTTTCACACAATGTTAAAATTAGTAATATATAGGTGTGAGGAAAATTTCAATACATTTCACAAATGTTTGAGCTAAATATAGAACTTTGACATTTTCAAAAATTTCTAATTTTATTGTAATTTAATTTCAATAAAAACTTAAATTTTCCAGAATAATTTTTGAAAATTTAATAAAATGTTAACAACATATATAACTGTTCGTAACTAAAAAATTTTAAAAATTGTTAGTCACAATTTTTTTTTATTGTCGTTTTAATTCGGAAAATTGGCCGAAATTTGTCATTTTGTGTTTTTTTTTTTTAAAAAATTGTAACTTACACAATTTTATTATTTAGGAATTAAAAATTTAATATGTTATGTAAAACAAAAATTGCTATAAGTATACGAAAATTTCAAAGAAATCGGCCCAGTAGTTTTCAAAAGCGTACAAGAAAAGTGTCGATAAAATGGTGCGTCACACTATAATATTATATATTGTTCGTCGACTGGGTGCCGCGCTGGTTTGAATCCCGGGAAAAAGTTTTTTGCGTTTTTTTTCAAGTATTTTTTTATTTTCAAATCTTGTAATTAACATTTAACCCACATTCCATTGTCCTATCTAGCTGAAATTCCGCATACAGCTTTGTTTAGGATGACAACACGTTATGGAAAAGTCAGTAAAGGGATACCCCTAGGGACTAGGATTAGGTTTTTTTTTATTTTTGTGATCACTTTTTCTAGTAGAAAAAATGCACTAATTTTAACGTACGTTACCACAAAAGATCGATAGTTGATCCGAGATGGTACTATATTTGAAACGTTAATTATTTTTTGGTTATGAGGAAAAAACGAAAACGGTCAAATTTCCAAAAGTGCTCCGTATGACTTGAAATTTATATGTGTCATTAAAAAGGGTTTAACGAGTTATTTGCTTAGTTTTTAAACTATTTTGATAATTTTTAAGGGAGTAATGGAACTTGGGAGAAACAAATAATTACGGGAAACGTGTTTTTTTCACATCGAATTAGATGTTTTTGATAATAACATCCAAATTAAAGATTGGACCAAGCTGAAATTTTTATACATTACCAAAATAGAAAAGATGCAGATTTGACAAGAGTATTTATTGTTAAATTTGTTTTTACCACGACGTATACTAGACAACTGAGCTCGCTCAGAATCGTATTTTCGAAGGCAATGATTTATAATTGCTTTCAAAAATTAAATAATGCGTTTAAACCACAACTTCTAAACTAGTGACCCACCCAAAGCGTAGTCGCTACCTCGTCAAACTACCTACGCTACCTAGACTGATCCCGGCGCTTACTTTTTTAGCTAATACAGATAATGGCTGTCAGAAAATTCCAAAACTTGTTTACGTACCAAGATAAAAATTATTAATATTTAAATCAAGTTCATAAATAATTTTAAGAGTTATTACGATAAAGTGATTTAATTAAATTTGACGATGTCGTAATAATTCAATGATTAATTAACAAAATTAAAATGTTAATTAGTTCTTTTATTTAATTTTCTCTCAAGACGTAAACAAGTTTTAAAATTTTTGAACAATCTTTAGCCATGTTCTAAAAATAAAACAATCAATTATTCATTGAATTTTGACACTGTTTATTGATTTTTATGGTTATAGGTTTAAATACATTTTCTCGTACCACCAAAATTAAAAACATAATACCAATTTCGACTGTTATAAACTACGTTTATGCGAGTTGAAGCAGAATAACTAAAGCAAATCTTTTCTGCATTTAATTAAAAAAATTGTATTATACCTATCGTTTATAAGTCTTTAGGTATTATTAAAACAACTTACTTGTTGTTTTACCTCTTACTATACCTTGACAAGTAAAATATTTTATTGTGTTTATTTTTAAACATAATCGTAATACCTAACTTATAAGTATAGCTAAAATTATTTTTTTCTGTTGAAGCAAAACATAACAAATTTTGCAATCTAATAATTCAATTTACCTCCAATGGTAGTACGATCTGCTATAAATGAAAACAAAAAACATTTTAGTTTACACAATGATTTAAAATTAACGTTGGCAAGTAGTTAATAATTAAACAAGTAGTAGACAAGTAGTTAATAATTAATTTTGCAAAAAAAAAAAAACCTAATATGTACTTACAAAGATAGTAAAACATATATTCTAAATATTCCTTTTCATCCATACCTGTATAACAAATATAGTTACTATAAGTAACATTTATTTTTTAGTATATATAATTATAGTCTAAAACAACATTCCTAAATGTAAAAGTGATTATTCTTGTAAATACAGACCTACAATATTATTTTAATAATAATTAAAGTTCAGTTATTTTTGTGGTCTAAAACGTGTTTTTTTAGAAATAGTGCTTCAATTTGCATAGCTAGTCATATATTATTTTTTGATAGAATTTTTTTTTTGTATAGAAGTATTGTTGATTTAAAAATAGTTTTACTTATTTTATAAAACCATTGAGTTGGAAGAGTTATGAAAATCGATGTCGTACTATGATGTGTGTGAACAGTTCAAACGATTTGTGTAATCATCACCCGCAAATATGTTGCATAACTTTCTTTAAAATGCAGTAAATTATCGTTTATCATTATTAAACTAATTGTCTATTTTTAAAATAAAATAATTGAATATTTTTAAAGAACATAATATTTACGCGAGACTGATTTTAACATTTTATTAAACATCTACATTGATATCTACTATACAGTGAACCTACTATTAAAATCTGGTCGTTTGAAATTTAAATAGCAGTATAAATAAACAGTTATTACTCACCCGTGGTCCAATTATGATTTTTAATAGTAGCTGTAAATATACGAAGATCCGTTATAGAATTTAAACAGGAAACAATTACAAAACTAAACAATTTTAAGAACATTTTAGATTATTTGGGTACATAGTTATCGGTAGGTACTAGTTGAATTCTAAATAAATGATCACTCTACTGACGATGAGTACCATAACATTTAATTTTAGTTTTTCTTTCTTTTTCACCATTATAAAACAAAATTAAAAATTTTTTCAACTATTTAATTATGCAGCTATAAATTATAAACAATGCTATATTAGTATAATTATAGTCATACAATAATTCTTATTGTAAATTATAATTTTACCCATTTGCAATACGATACATTAAAGATTGTTTGTTTCAGTTTCACATATCGAAAAACATGACAAAGGGTAGATAAGTAACTGATGGTCATTATGCTGTTAATTAAAAGTCATAACATGGTAGTTAATTAAACTATCCTTCAATGTTAAACGTAATTCTATTATGGCATAATATTACTGTGTTTCATTTTTAATTAAAAAAAAACCATTCTCAATCATTTTCTATAGTTTTAAATTAAAAATACTACTATAAACTATTATAAATTTACAAATTATATTAACAGTTGAAGTGAATTTGTGGGGTTTTATTGTGCATGTTATTTCCTGATGATATAATTTTAGTAGAACAACATTTGATGAGTGTAGGACGTTACACTCATAACATATTTTGATCGTCAAACAGAAGAAATATTGATGTAAAATATATTGTAAAGTTGAACTCTCTTTTTTAAATTTTTATATCAACATATTTTCACTGTAACTTATTACGAAAATATAAAATTTAAACGATATTTCATAAAGTTTTCATTGTACCCAATGATATGTCACAAGATATTTTGTAGTTATTTACTTATTTGTTTATGATACTACCAAATACTAGATAGTTATAGCAAAAAAAAAAATTTACAACGGTGTAAAATAATATCACGTTTTAAGAGTTGACCAATTAGAATATATGAACATATCATAGCTCATGTGTAACATAAATAATAATATAACGTTCCCGAAAAAAACCATTTATTTTATTAAAATTTACAAAATGGTACTTACCAATACAAACTATGATAGATTTTAATATTTATTCAATGTTAAATATAAAATATTATTGAAAACTAAATGGGTTAAATTTATCGGTAATTACTATGAATTGACTATACAACAGTTTAATTAACTTAACAATCTAAAATATTAAAATTTTTAATGTATTAGGTGAAATTGAATCACAGTTTAATTTCTCGTGTTTCGATTAATACTCAGAAACTAATTATTATAATAATGTGATAAAACTATATTTTGAAAAGATAATTGTTGTAGTTGTTATGTATGTTTAAATCCCTGCTCAAAAATACAAAATTTTATGAATAAAACAGGTCAATTAATTTAAATAAAACTTTGTATATTATGTGAAAAAATTAAACGGTTTAAAAAAAAAAAATGTTTTAATTTTTGTTTTTAAACTAGAATCTATTAAACAAATTTATTGGTCCATTTATGCAAGTTAGTTGATTTGATAATAAAGCACGTAAAGGCCCAAATTTTTTAGATAAAAATTTAAATTAATTGGAATCATTGTTATTGTATCTATTTGCATCCTATTATTAGGCTAAAACAATGCTAGAAGACGATATTATACACCTATTCCTTTAAAAGCAAAAATTAATATGAATTAATATTTGCAACAATGCACAGGCATCTAAACATATTGTTCTATAAATTTATCTAACTGTTTTTATTTCTGGAAATTTTGGCAATAAAAATTAAGAAAAATGTAGTATTTATTTTTTAAACATAATTTTAAGTTTAAACATTTAAAAATGTAAAAGGTATGTTAAGAAACATAGAAATATCTTAAGTATTCATTATAATTTGAACATACCTTTATTTTCTTCTAGAAAAAAATAATGTTGGTTTTGTATAATGTTTCACGTTATCTTATATTTTAGACTCTTAAGTGTAAATGGTATTTAAGTAATTATTAATTTTACATGAAGAATTTTTTTCGTTTGTATCACGTATAGCTTCATAAGGAACTTTCTCTCTTTCTTTCCCTCTTTTCTGTCTTTTTTTTTTAAAGTTTCATAACGCTTACTATGTAATACTACTCCATTTAAAATAGGTGACCCACTATACTTCAAAGCATGCTATTAATTTTCTTTATTTTTTCTAATTACTTCATTGTCTAACACAACATTGTCATAAATTATTATTTATCGATTATCTTTTTCTAGCCAAAAATGTGTCGACAAGAAAATACCTAAACTAGGACCAACAACCAATTATAAGGTACTTAATAAAAAGGTCTGAGCACTTCTTATGTATTTGTTGGTTGCAAATTTTCCAATTTCAAACAATTAGAAACTGAAAAAATAGAATGGTATGATGGTTTCGATTCCATTGGACAATTACTCGCTTCTCCATCGTGATGTTTAGTCTAAACTTGTGTGTTTTCAGACCAAAACTAGCTAAATACGTTAAATTAAAAAAAAAATTTAGAATTACATATGATTGAAATCGAATTCCCTAACTTTATTGTGCTATAAAGCGCATTGATTAGATCGCTCTATCTATCTACTCGTAAGAACACAAATATTCAAAATTGGTGATTTTGCTGTTTTCGTCGTTTTCGGCACACAACACGAAGTACAATAAAAATATCAAAAAAATTTTCAAATGACATACTCGTATATTTTAAAACCAAAATCCTATCATTTATGTAATATTCAACGTAAAGATCGGATCCACCTGCTACCGGTAAAAGTTATTAAATATATCGAAAATTCAAGCCGTTTTCCGAATAAGTTCAAAAAATATTTTGGTTTTTTGGCCATAACTCAATAATTAATGAAATTGTCAATAATCGTTTTTAAATAAAATACCATTTAAATCCACTTTTCAAACTTTTTAAGAGTATAACGTTTTGTGATTGGATGCTCCCTCTGCTGGGAAAAGTGATAACAAAAAAAATTTGTTTGTAAAATTTTTTTAAAAAAAGGGATAGGAGAAAAAAGTATACGAGAAGCGTCAAAGATAATGAAGATGGTAACGATTGATTGAAAGAGAGAGCGTGATTATTTGCAATAATAAAAGAAATAAATTTATTATAAGAAAATACAATATATTTCCTAATGAATAGTTTATAATTATTGTTTGTGAGTACAATAAAACTATCAAAATACACTGTTCAAAATATTGAACAGAATACAGAATACATTTTACGTTGACTTAAGGTATAACATAATTATAATGATGGCATAGTTTTTTAAGTTTAAATGTAAATTTACTTAATTTTGCTCCTCAAAAGGATTTACTTACTGCTCTCAGAATAGAAGTAATTACAAAATGAGATTGGACTCATTATTCTGGTTATTGCTTGTAATATAAAAAAAATTTTTACAATACACATATTTAATGATAAATATAATAATTAATGGATAAAATTTGGAAAAATTTTTCCCCCTTTTTTTTTTTTATTTTTTGTTGTATCTTATATTTAAATATATTAGGTATCAACATTAAATACATGATAAATATTTTCAAAAATCTTGATTTATTAATTTTTATGTTAAATTTTATAGTATGGGGAGGTGTTTGAGAGAAGCATTCTTATTTTGAATGGGACGCTTGAGAAACCTGGGGTTATCGAACACGGTTGGGAGATGAGAGTAATAATTATTCAAATCTCGACAGGTATAATACGTAGTCGATTAGTATTTCAGGCAAAATGAATCAGTGATCGGTCGAATGACCGCCACCCCTTCACTTAATTACCATAGGCTTCCCATGGGTCTTACACAATGTGTAAATGCTATTTAAGGTTAATCTGTATAACCACAAATAACATAAAACCAGACAGTGCACTTGGTTAGTAAAAAAAAATCGTCCGACCGCCGACGCCCTAAAATTTACTGAAAGCAGTTTTATCAATAATCATATTGACAAAACAAAATTATTTGTTAAGTATCGTAAGTGACTAAGATCAAAAAGAGATGCTCTAGCACCCTAGCATTCCTTATAAATCCATCCCTGTGCAAATTTACATTCTACACCTTATGGGTGTATTAAATAAAGGTGGGGTATAAGTAGTTATTGTTTTAAAGAAACCCGGCGCCCTTAACATGTCAATACATTGGCACTTAATTTTGGCTCTGTGGTCACACTGATTTATGCCGAGCCAATGTGAGCATCGTTTTTTATTTTTTCTACAGCGAGCATAGGGAGTATACCATGATCTAAGAAGAAAAGGTCTGTCAACTCCTACCCCGCCCACCCATTCATGCGCAGTCGCTTGATGTCTGCTGGTCAGTAAACTTACTGTCCGGAATCGCTGCTGGTCTAACTTAGTTGAAGTTAGCTTATAAAATTAATTAATACTTTTACATTAATAGTAAAATAAAAAGTTTATCAATTCATGTTGAAATATCCATAAAAAATAATTAAAAAATTAATTCAATAACCTAACCTCAGCTAAGTTTGACCTGCAGCGATTAATAAAATGTTTACTATAACCAGAAGACATTAAGCGACCGGCTGATATATTTATAAAGACGAATTGACAGACCTTCTCTTCAAAGACCGTGGATTTCACAATCTGCGTTTATGTTATCTGTGGTGTTTTATTCATTTAGAATATTATTTAGCCGTCGTTGTATATTCTTTAATAATAATATTTGAATCAACACTTACTAGATTCTACATCAATTGCTTTGTAAACATAGTCTATGTATTTTTTTGAGTTTTCTATAAAAATGTTTGTTGTTTTAAATTAAGTGTGAACCATTTTATGCTGTTTTAATGGTATTTATTAGTATACATAATAAAAATAAAAAAAAATATGATACAACTATAATTGTATGGTGAATTTTGCAGATTTCTGTTGTCTGAACCAAATTTAAATGTCATTTAATGTATTCCTGCAGAAAAACCGAGATATCAAAATAGAAATTATGCTCTTTCATTCTTAAGTTACACGCACTTAAATTGATACGATTTTGAAACTACAATTTTTATGTAATTCATCTGGATATTATAGTAAAAAACTTGACTTTTCCTAGATTATTATTGAAATTACATTTGCTAATAAGAAATTTAATAATGTTTCAAAAAGTCTTTAATCAGGATAATGGAATAATTCATAATATGAGACTTTTATGAAAAACCTTTCCTGATAACTCAAGTTCATTTGATGATGTCATTACAATTTTTTATTTACTTTTATGTTAGTATCTTATTTGCAATAAGAATTCCTTTCAAAAGTCTATGTGATAATTTAGAATAATGTTTGACAAATTATAAAAATATGTTATATGTTAAAACTTTGTCTACTTAATTTTTAATCATTAAAATCAGTACTAGGTAATTTGCTATTTTAAAATGATTTAAATTAGTTATGTCTGTTATTGTAAGTTCTGGTGGAATAATTTAAAGAAACGTGATAGAAATTACTTTGAGATTGTTTGGTAAGAAATAGAAGAAAACCGAAGAAGAGATTTATGGAAATGATTTGACAGCTGTTAGTGTGTGTGTGTGTGTGTGTGTGTGTGTGTGGGATGTATGGGATGTGAACGATCACGACAAGTGGAGGTATAGGACAAGAGTGCACTTCTTCAAAAGAGTTGGGAGGAAAGCAAATATGAAGAAAAGGAAGAAGAAGAAGAAGAAGATTGCATAGAAAATCCTAATTGTCATGGAAAAAAATGAATTTATGGTTTTTAGTAGTTGAAAGAACGTAGGAACTGTGAAGATCCATTAATAAATTACAAATTACTATGGAAACTGCTGTATAAAGAAAAAACGATTTAGATTTAAAACAGAGTGTTTGTATAAAAAACAATACGAAACGAAAAATAGAAAAATATATTATTGTAATTAAAATCATTAAGTAACTTTGAAACCTAGGTATATCTCATAGGTAAATAAACCTATAAATTAAATACTATAATCTTACCATAAAGGCACGTCTGTAAACCTATTAAATTGATAACTATGTTTGAAGTCAGTATACAATTGTGAAAAATAATATGAGTTTGACATACTTGCATGGAGGAATATCATTTTGATATACTTAGTATATGCCATAATACGATCACTAATTACATCTAATGAAAATAAAACATTTAAATAGCTGTTATTATCATAAGACAACTACTTATGTTATGTATTTTTTTAGAAACGTAACTTTATATTATTTATGTTAGAATTTGAAGGCTGAGAATCATAAGAGTGAATGTCTATTTCCTCTTTTTTTTGTTACTTTATTGTACATTGAAATTTAGTTTTTAATTGCTTCTCAAGTTCACGAACAGCTTGTTTAGAAAATACGCAGAAATAAAAAATTCCAAATCAAATACAAAATTACAGTTATGTTATTTTATTGAGCATCTAGACAGAACTATTTAGTTTCGATATTTTATTTGAAAATCAAGGAAATCTTCATAAAAATGAATTAGCAGTACAATAATTATAACTAAATTATCGTGAGTTGTATAAATCGCAGTAAGACAGACGTAACCAAATATTTTCAAAAATAATAAAAATCATTATTTAAAATTTATTATGATTACAATTTTCACAACTGTATTCTTTTAAGTTAAGCTACATTTGATAGTAAAATAATTTAAGATACTAAAGATAGTAATTATTTTAGCATATTACACAACTTTGATGATGTTAGATACACATATTAAACAATATTACTTTCCTGGTATGTCACTTTTAATTTCGTCTGTTAAGAAAATTATAAAATTTTTGAATAATTGATGTTTTTTTTATTTTATATTTCAGATAGACTTATTTTTTTATAGAGTTATAATATTAATTTATTGTGGCTTTATTGTTTATAACAAAAAACAAAAGATGAATAACATAAGATCTTAAATCACGGATTCTATCAAATTTCATTGTGCATTGACATATTGTATGCTTGAATTTTTAAAGAAACACTAAAAAGAACATATCTTAATTTAATTGGGAATATATTTATTATAAAATAATTGTGTAAAAAGTCATCTTCTATTTATGAATTACAATACAAATTTAACTAATTTTGTATTTTAATTTTTTCTCTTACGAAAAATCTCTTCAATTAATTTGTGAAAATTGCTTTATATTAAGTCGTTTGTAACAATTTTATACTTAACATTGTCAGAGTTCAAAAGATATAAGTGAATTGAAAAAATAGATAAATTAAATTCGTTTCATTATCGATTAGTTTTTCATAACTTGATTTATAGTTTTGAAATTTACTTATTTATGGAATGATATGTATATAAAATCAGACTTACAATCGCATACTAAAAAAAAAAAAAAACCACATATTTACTTAATGAAAGAATATTGAGTGTGAAATGAGTTTATTTCAATTTTAGTTATCTATATTATAATTCTAATGTAATATAGTTTTAAATTATTATTAACGTACCTTTTTAAATTATAAATTTAGAAGGCGTTACTTGTATATTGCTTATGAAATATTAAAATGCCTTATAATTATTAAAGCTGTATTCAGGTCAATCAAAACCATCATTATTGATGGTTCCTTGTAGGTATTATGCTCACGATATATTGTTTGTGTCAATTTTGTACGTTTAATGGACTCAAGTTGACTATTGGATGATTTCCGTTTGATTTCACTGTTAAAAAGCGTCTTTAGCCACCTAACCTAACCACATACATTTCAGGGACCTGGATATGATTTATTTTTACTACAAATCAACATTTTTATTACCTAAGCGTCAGACACCACTATTGTCGCATTAGCTAAGACCATAAGCAAGGCCATTTCACCAATCATGCAATCCAAATGCAATCAAATTGTTCCAAATTATTATTAGTTTTCAACAAAAAACTTTGTTTCCCATATTGATTGGTTTTTTACTATACTTAATAATAAACGTCCTCTTTAAATATCACCATTCAAAATCGGACCCAGGGGAGATTTGGAGGGTCAACTGACGTACAGCATTTTTTGGCACCTGTTTTATTTCATATAGTGTTCCTCGATAACATTTATAAAAAAAAATTAATTTATAGTTTAGTGAACGTATTTTTGTTTGCGCAAGATAACATTTTATAGTACCTACAGTTCATGACTATATTGCTTTCACTGGAACGGTAATAGAAAATACTCTATTGCAACGATCGTCTTTTACCTCTTTTCTGCGTTGTGTTTAAGATGATTCAAAATAGTTTTTGTATACATTTAACGGTAAGCTGCCATTTCAAATGGGTCATCATCGTATAGAATACTGATTCGATTCAATATCAACAATTACCTACCTATAATTTATTTTAATGTAAATTACTTGACTTTAAAGTATACAAATTATAATTATATGTAAAAACAAAATTATTACTTCTCATGGTACAAAACAATGCCGGGGTGTTTATACCATTCAGATAATTTTCTGTAAATAAAATAAATTGAGAATGGTAAAAATTTACAGATTACTATTCATTGAATAATTTTGGATAATACTCACCATTAACATCAACTGATTTCTGAACTTCTTCAATGTATCGAGAGACGTAAACTGTAACAAGTTTTAGACTTTCACATTTATTTGAATATAATAGGAAAAATCCAAATTTCTGAAAGATGATGTTTAAGCCACTTTTAGGGGTATATGAGGCATTTCATATAATTTTTTGTTTATGGACGTTTTTAACTTAGTGGGATATATGTACGTAAATTATCGTTGGTAATTCGAAATCTCGATGTTATAACAAAATTGGCGGCAAATGTGATAGCTAATTTGAGGGTATCCTACAGATGGTGTATAATATATATATATAAATTATAATAAGAAGAAATCAATTGAATCAGATCTATTTGGTGTATGGGTAAAAAAGTTAAAAATTACAATTTATATTTGAAAAACATATAACACCGGATAAAATATTATACTAGTTGAGCTAGATTCTAGACTACACCAAAAAACAAAGGTAGAGTTAATTTAATAATTTTCAAACATATTTTGCTATTTGGAGTTTAAACATTCTTATAATCTGTATACATCTAAATATATATTTTTTCACCAATAACTCATGCAAGAAGACAAATTATCATTGTATTATTATTTTGTTGTTGGCAATAACTCTTCCAAAAATTTTAACTAACTAAAATTTGTTTGATGAAATATTGTTTAAAAAACCGAAAAATTCAAGTCAAACATTTTGGTCATTTTTGAGATCAAATTAGATTTTCTAAATTTTACATACAGTTTTTTTTTTTTTACTTTGAAATTGTCTGAAGAGTTAATTTCAAATAACTTAAAATTATGAAAATGACAAAATTGTACAAAAAATATCGACTGTTATTTAAAATAGTTTTTTTTTTTTATTTAAAAACTTATCATTTAAAAAAAAAAAATAAATAAATTTAAGGTCATTGAATTGAAAATTGTAGTATTAATAAAAAAATGAATGTTTTGATTGTGGGAAGAATGCTATAGAGACATTCAAATTTAGTTTTCATTTTAAATTAAAATGAGTATAGGTATTTAAAGTAACAAATGTTTCTGATCTTATAAATGATTTATTTTTTGGTCAAATATAAAGATACATAACACTTATCAAATATAAATAATATACTCACACATTGGATAGTCTTTATTTAATGCTTTAACATGCAAGTATTGATTAAAAGTAGGTACGTAATTATAGCTAGACGTTTGATAGCATTTGTGAACGTTAATTTCTTTCCTACAATGAATTTTATTTAAGTCATATGGTAAATAAGCAAGTAGTTATTAACTTAAACTAACTGATTTGATTGTTTAATGTAACGATTTCTGGAAAATTAATTTGTATTGATGGTGATTTATTAGTTTAAATTGAGCATAAAAATAAAGAAAAATTTTATGTATTGGCAAATCTATGTATTAATGTTTTAAAAACATGGTTAGATAACAAATTTCTATGATTTTGATATTAAAATATTTTATTGTATACATTGCAGTAAAAACAAATCAAAATTAAAAAAAAAAATAAATGGCTTTTCATAATCTTAGATAGTTAAGTAAGTTAGAAGATTGTAGTTGCCATGCTTTTGAAAATTTGGATTTTAAACTTATTTTATAACTGCAAAAAATATTTATTTAAAATTTTCTTTTTGTAATCATATGATTTGTTGAGTTAAACTAATTATAAAAAATTTTGTTTAAAAATCTGGATTAAACTAATAAATTACATCATGAAAAAATCACAGATTATAATTTTATTTAGATTTACTCAATAGCAAACTTATATAGTTGAAACATAATGTATGTAATACCCATGAAAATGATTAACCTATCTAAATTTAGATGATATTTCTACTTACCTAATTTGTAATAAAAAGGATCCATGTAGTTTAGCCCAGCAAATACTATATAAGAAGTACAAAAAACAAATACAATTTTGAAACATACTGATTTCATCCATATTATCATGAATAATATTTGTACACATTTTTTTTACAATTAGTCTATTTGTATTTATAATATTTTTAAAAAAAATTCTATTGTTTAATACTTGTAATAATTTTGTAAACAATAGAATGCTTACAAAAAAATAATATTCCATACAAGCACAGTAAATTAAATGCTCAACAAATTGTAAATTTTCAAGTATTATATTTGGATTCAGCTTTTTTGAAAATTGTATGACGTTTTAAATATGTCTATATTTACCAAAATTAAACTACTAAAACAAAATTATGATCAACGAGTTCAGAAAATTTTTAGTTACAAAAAAAAAAAAAGAATATTTTGAAAATGTATAGACTCTACATTTAGCTCAAAATTTTTTGAAATCCCTTGAAATTCTTATCAAACCTGTTCCTTAAGGTTATTAGAAGATTTCAGCTAATTTTAGTTATTATTTTGAGCGTTATGGCCAAAACACTAAATCAAAAACACGTTTTCCGAAATTGATAAGTTTTTTTCCGTAGTTATGACTTTGACTAGAGGTTTTTGTGATGAACTTTAAAATTTTTGAGCTTTCAAATATTTGACCCCTGAAAATCTCGTACAACCAACAAGATAAAGGTTCAGAAAACGCATAATTAATATTGCTTTTTCCTACTATGTTAAGGTTTTGATTTCAATCAATATTGAAGGATATTTTTGTATGTAACTTCATTTTGATCTTAGGAAACCGGTTTTACAGTGTGTGTGTTTATCATTTTTATAAAGAATCATTTTTGTAGAAAAATTTGCTTACTCTCCGGAGCTTTATCATTCAATTTTGCTGTTAGAATAGAAACGTAATAATACATTATAATACGTTTTGTTTTATTTCATGTTTTAGAAAAAACACAATATTTAGTTTTTGTCGAAATACATTTTAGAAATTTGCAAAATGCATTTTTCATGTCTTAGAATAATAATTAAAAAAACTCAACAAGTAAATAAATAGTAATAAGCAGGAATGACGCATAAAGTAACGTACAATAGTTAGAAATTATAAAAAACTCTTAAAAAATTCATTCTTGTCCTAAAAACTTGATCCCTTCCGTTTATTATTTAGGACACATCTATACTTATTGATTCATATTTGAACTGATAAACAGTAACCTTATACTACATTTTAACGCTTAGAATCTAAAATTTCTACAAAATTATCTACATTATCAACACTACATGAGCATATTGTATCAAATCCAATACTATTCTATAACTGAGACACTAAGAGTAGGTATCCCTAAAAAGTATAGTTTCATCTATATAGAAAAGTTTATAAATGTTTTACATAGAAAACAGGATCAAAAAATTTTAACCTCTCATACATTGTATTTTATTTCTATAAGACTGTACAAAAATGATGAAATACAGATAATATGTAGCGAGCATAGTACGTCTTTAATAATTCAAATAGAACTAAACCGAAAATATGAATAAGAAAATCACAATATAAATATCATACTCGTATTGAAAATTCAAAGTGTGAAATCTGCAATATTTTCTTAAAGTAGATTTCGGATCACAGGTTGCTAAATAAGTAATATTTAAAAATTATCTTGAATAAAATAAAATTTCAATCTCATTCCCTAACTTTTCTGTGGTATAAAGCGCATTGATCAGAACGCTCCTTACGAATAATTTTGCTGTTTTCGTTGTTTTTAGCTCATAACTCAGAAAATAATTTAAAAATCAAAAATGTTTCAAACATAGTATATTTTAAAATCAAAATTCAAACTTTTTTGTGGTATTTAATGTAAAGATCGAAGCTTCCTGCTTCCCATAAAAGTGATTACAAATGTGAAAATTTCATTCTATTTCCCGCGAAATTCTCAAAAAGTTTTTGGTTTTTGGGTCATCACTCAAAAAATTAACAAAATTTTACTGTTTTAAATAAAGTACCCTTTAAGTCGAATTTTCAAAGTTTTTAGTTATAATATGATATTTCGTGATTGTACGCCACTTCTTCGCGCAAAAGCGAATACAGAAAAAAAAACATTATTGTAAAAACTATACGCATTTTATTATTATTAAGTAATATTATGAATACATTGCAAGATAGTTATACCTATATAACTACTTATAATAAAACATATTTTAAAAATTGTGCAGTGACGTAGGAAAACGACTTACCTAGACACCCTAAATTTCAAATTAACATGCTATTTGTATATTATTATTATAATACAAAACAGTGTTCTTATACTAAAATATTAATACATCTGCTTAGTTTTAATACCAAATACGTTAATTGGTCGAAAAAAATGCACAGAAAGCACATTATAGAGACGTATGTATAAATCTTATAAAGCAACGAATTTTGCTATTTTATCGCTTTATGGTCGTTACTCAAATTCTCGAAATGTAACTGACATAGTAAAATCAAATTATGTTATGATTGTTGGTTGTAATATTATAATATAAGTTATTTTTTATAAGGCAGGATCTGAACCTTTTCAAGACAAAAAATGGTTTTGAAAATCATTTTAATAATTCAATTAAATAAATAAAATATCAATACTTTTAATTTTTTTTTTTTGGTCAATCCTCAATTTTTTCATTAACTATCATAGATACCCATATTTATTGGGTTGATTGTATACTAACGATTGATGAATGATTCAAAATAAACTTTAATTGAAGTTAATCTCTTAAAAAAAAATGTGTTTATTTCTAATCAAAATTTCTTTTATATTTAATTTTTTTTTATGTATAAAAAACAAAAAAGTACTGAAAATTTTATAAATGAACACAAAATTAATTTCACTATTATTTTTTGTAACTCTCTATATCTTTAGTCGACATGGGTGTTTATCAACTTTATGATATTTAAATAATTAATTTTTTACTACGTCTTACAATCTTTATTTTAAAATATCAAAAATATCAAAATATCAAATTATCATACGTACAAAAATGTTATGGTTAATTTAACAATAAATACAATCTGATGTAAAATCTTTCTTACCAACTACTGTTTCATCTGAAATTGTTTTCATATAAATACAGACATTACAAAAAATACATTACAGAATACTTAAATATTATTGGTTACAAATGGTTCAAGAAATAAAACAAACTGACTGAATTTAATTGAATGTTAGCTGATGGAGTGACTGAAAGTAGCAACTACTTTATATCTTATTTGTTCTATAACTCAGTAATTCAACTTACTCAAATACGCATTCGACTGCACTAGATTTAAAGTAAAAATTATACTTAGCAAACATGATTTGATATACCTAATGCATTGGATATAGATATCATAATGATTATCATAAAAATTCATAAATTAATTTTTTATAGACTTACCAAACTCTGTACAGAAAGTTTCAGGTGTTTTGAATCCTGTTGTTTAAAATAAATACAAAAATTTAAAAATAGTCGATCATTTCTATAACGGATGAATTGTTTTTTGGAGTAACGACTACGCCTTTGCTATGGGTGAAAAAGATGGACATGGAGTTTTAGAATAGACAAATACACATAATAATTATAATTCAATTTTAAACTTATAGTTCATATTTACTTGTCCATATAATTGCTTGATGTAAATGTTCAATGTACTCCCGTACGATTCCTAGTAAAATGCATCATATAGAATTATGCTTAGTCTTGTTATCATTATCCTAAGCTTGTTTATAAAAAGTTTAGCAATGTATGTGAACGTTGAATCTTATAAACAGTTAAAGGAAAGAAAATTTAAGGTAATCAAAATTCAAATGCAATTAATTGAATATAGTAATATTGTACAGGTTAGGACTTAAAAGGTTATTTCTGTTATCGTTTGATACGTACATGAACACAGCCGATTTCGAAGATATTACAGAATTTGTGATACATGTTTGAACAGATTTAATACTGTGGTGTGTTTACAGTATGGAATTTTAAGACAAGAAAACACTTTGAGTAGCCCTAACGAATAACAGCTGGTGGGATGTGACAATCGAATATTATTAACTCGAAATTTAAAAGTTTGTGAGTTTCAACTAGCTTATTCAAATAAATAATTAATAACAATAATAATAATAATAACAATAAATATTATCATTTCACGTAATAAAACAAAATAAAATCTACATTGAATGGAAAAATTATTTGTGGTGCTTGAATTTATAAAAAATTGCCAAAGTATTTCCACTATCGGAAAAAATTAAACTTTTCATTAAAACTTTCATTAAAGAAACTATGTTGCACGTATTCTATTATATCCATACGTTTTAATTAATATTTTACAATTCAATATTGATTGCTGGTGAATTTCGACTAAATCGGTATTTTTATTCAAAATTCTCAATAATTTTGTCACGGGGATATTATTTATATAGTAAGGCGCTTAATTTTGAGACAAAAATAATTTGTATCCACAAGTTATCTATATATCTAATGTAATGTGTTTATTCGACAATATTATGATATAGATTATTTCTACACTTAGGCATAACAAACTACTATCGACAAATTAATCAACAAAAAACTTTGTAAATTATTTCAGTAACAATGTAGAAAATTTTATTTAGACTCAACAGTCAACAATCAGAGGAATACAATATTTGTGGAACTTATTGATATATATATATATCAAATAAATATAAAAAATATCTATATATATATTCTAATGGTTTTTAATTTTTCTCACTCCAAAGCTACAATTAATGATAAATTTTTAGTCACAATACCTATGTGAGTTATGATTTATGAGAGATACCTAATGTTTTTCAACAAAACTGTAAACTTGACTAAATTTAATGAGTGATTGGTAAGAGGTATTATATTTTTTCCTCTTTTATCAGGTTTATTACATAGAAAATACTAGGTAGTTTTGTTATTTTTATTTTAAATTACTGTCCATATTGTATGAACCAAAAGTGCATAAACTTTATTTAGGTATGTTAAAACTGTTTCATAGAGCTTACTATCATTACGAGCAGTTAGTTCATCCGGTACTAAAATGATAATAGTCCTAAATTGGTTATTTATTTTAAAATTATAATGTCATATGAGTAAACCTCCTACCATTATATCATTAAGCAATTATTTTTGAAAATTGTGAACGATAATTGTTTTAATTGTATCATCATTTAAATTCACAAAAATCATTTACCTTAAATAAGTAAAATTTTTTCTTACCAGTGTATAAAAAAATAAATTCTATTTGTTCTGCTATTGTTGTACATTCTTCACAATCTAAATAAAAAAATTGTAGAAATTCATTTCAATAACAGAGTTAAATATTATAAAAGTCAATTCTAGAATTTTTCGATTATCCTAATCCGGTAATATCAAAAATATTAAGTTAATGTACCAAATATATAAATAAATAAACATTATCGCCGTCGTTTTATTTGAAACTATCAAAATACCAAAATGTTTTGCAGCAAAAACCTAACTATGAACATTTTTTTTACTGGGTTAATAATACAATTTTTCGATTAATTATTTTAATCATACATATTATTTTATAAACAAAAGTTTTGTTTCACTATAAAGCAGCTACCTTTGAGGTTTTTCTGTACCATCTGTTTCACTAAGATCAATGTGAATAAATTCAATAAAAAGTAAGCTAAAGGATATTATACAAATATCTTTGATGGACACAAGTTTAAGGGTTGAGTTGCAAAACAAACACTATAATTTATATTCTTGATAAACAAAAATAAATTTATATTTTAACAGAAATATTCGAAGTTGCACACTTAATCCAGAAATCATTATTTTGGAAGTTATGATTATACAACGAAATTGATTTTGTCAAAATTGCGTTCGCCGTACTTTTTACCGGCTTTTTAAACTTTTTTCGGCCATAACTCGAAAAAAAACAAAAATTTTTAAGAAAAGCTCAAGTAAGGTAGAAAGTCTACTTTTTAAACTTTTGTGCTATGAAATTTTTTGATTGTACGTACTCTTTGGCCATCAAAGTGTTTAAAAAAAAAAAAAAAAAAAAAAAAATAGATAAAACATCTGTCAACATCAACAATACATTCTTTGCTGCACTCAGAGCATAAAAATAAAAAATCGTATATTATGTTTCGTTACATTTACTATATCTCAAGGATATATTTGAAAATTTTTATTTTATTGTAATTTGGACTCAAAATTCCTCAAAAAGTTCTTCAATTAAATTGATATTAATGTCTAAATAAAAACCTTTAGAAATGTTGCAAGTAAAAATCAGAGAAATTCTGCTACAAAAAATTTATTTTTTTTTAAAAAAGAAGAGTAAATTGGCATAAAAAAAAAACTAAAGAATATGCATAAAAATAATTGATAGACATTGGTTAAGTAACTAAACTTACTAATAAAAAAATTATTTATAAGTGCTTAAAAAAAAAAAAAAAAAAAAATGTGGTTAGTCATAATTAAAAATATGATATCTGTTAAAAATAGTCAAAATTTTTAGAATTTTAATTTTGTCATCATGAGACAATTATTTTAAATCTAATACTACTTAAAATATCCAACAAAAAACATCTTATACCACGGAGTAATTGGATGTTCTATTTTTAAATTTCTTCTAAAAATAATCAGAAAATTCCAAAATATATACAACATTAATTAATTATTTAAACAACGTTTGAAAACTTCAAATCATTTGAACAGTTATTTTTTGAGTTATTTTGATTCAACTGCGCAACATTGCATAATTTCAAAACCAAAATGGTGCACTGTTTTATCAATACTTTTTTTATACGTTTTCAGAAACTACTGGGCAAATTTTGTGTTACATAACACGCGTATTATTTTCAAATATTTTATAACAAAATTGTGTTGGTTAAGAATTTGTTCCGAAAATAAGTCAGAGGATTGATCAATTTTAGAGAATTTTTTAACATTAAACAACAAAAAAAAAAAAGTTGTGACTAACGATTTTTAAAATTTTCTGGAACGGATATGTTGGTAACCATGTATTAAATATTCAGAACTTTTACTGAAAAATTACATTTTTTATTGTGGTTTCATTGCGATAGTAAAAAAACTCATCCTGTTAAAACCAATACGTTCTTTACAACACTTTGAATCTAAAATATAGTATCGGTAAAGTTATAATATTAAAATCATCAACATACTTTCACAATTTGTGTCTACTTTTAATAAATCCGCTGAAAAATATTAAAGTAACAATAATTTTAGTTGTGTAGTTTGCCGTAATTCTGTCAATGACCATTAAATAAACATTGAATCACATAAATGAATATTATTAATGGTTTTTATGTCAAAACGTATGGAAAATGTTATGTCAATTTTTAGTAGACTGCTGCAAGTTATATCCATCATCTGTGTTTACCTAATTTATTTAAGACATTCGAAAAACCGTAAAAAAACCTCATGATTTATTATTTTTTTCCCTTATTCTGATTTCGTAACACTCTAGAACTCGAGACCTACGTCGTAAGTTTTTCACTTATGATTTATTTGTTATATTTCGGTGATGTACAATAGTAAATATCTTATCATTTCGTAAAATGTAATACTATTATTTACCGATCTATTTTTATTCTCGAGTTCTATTCTTATGAGTTGATTTTTCAACTGATCCTATTGACAAGAATTGAACGTGTTATTTTTAGTAACACGACTTTTTATTATTTTGTTGTTGTAATATTGGGATATTAACGACAACACTATAGTATATGTCATTGATATACGGTAGGAGTACCGGGCCCTGACCTCCCAAGAAGGGAATGGGTAGCATTAAATAGATTCCAATAGGGACCACGGAAGGACAGAACACCTGCTCCACAAATGGGGACTGAGGTCTTCGCCAGAATGTGACTTTGCACACGAAAAGCACACTGCTACACACATTAGGAATGAATGTAATATTCGACGATTACAAGTAGGAATGAAAGAACTACACAGAGCCACAACAGACGCAGTGCAATGGCTGAATTCCCTGGATATACATACAAATTTAGTAGAAGATATGTGCAAATAACACACCCATTACTAGTCAACATATTACCTATATAACCTGTTACCGTTTAATTATCTTTTATTTATTTATCTATTTTATATTTATACCTATTTTATTTTATATTATGTTACATATGTAAAACCATGAATGACCATATTTAAGCCATACAAAATAATAATAATGTCTTTAATATAATAATCCCCTTATTTGGGTATGCTCTAAAAAAAATAATAAAAAAGGCGGGCTCACTCTAGATCACGTTGGCAGTTTGACGGAGTAGAAATTACACTATTGGTGGGTAACTGATTTGAAATTTGTGGTTCAAACGCATTATTTAATATCTGAAACCAATGTTAAATCATTGCCTCCGAAAATACGATTCTGAGCGAGCTTAGTTGTCTAGTAGGTAGTCGTCCTGGTAAGTTTTTCGAGAATTTTAAAGTTCTATACTTAGCTCAAAAATTTGGAAATCACTTTAAACAAACCTGTATCACGCCTATTTAAATATTATGTTAAGTTTCATCTTGTTCCGATCATTATTTTGGATGTTATGGCCAAAAAACTAAATCGATATGTTAAAAACACGTTTGCCGTAATTAACATTTCTCCTTAGTTTCTGCTTAGTTTCATGACTGTAACTTTTTCAATTTTCAACTTTTAAATTTGAGACCCCTTAAAGTACCATCAAAGTTCATAGACCTTTTATTAGATGTACTGTCTTTAAAATTGGAGCAATTCTTATACCCGGAAAAAAAAGAAGAAAAAAATCATCATTCTAAAACCAAACATTCTTTGCTGTGCTCAGAATCTAAAAGGATGGATATTGTTCTACCTAATACACTTAATACAATAAATTTAAACTAATTCCAAAACAAAACCATAAGACTAGAGAATTTTACAGATATTTATATTTTTCTGTATTGTTTATATTATGTAAAAAAAAAAAAAAATAACCTATTTAATTAATAGGAAAAGCCGAGTTTTTCACGGTATCACTATGCTTGATTTGGATTTTAGGTGATTGTTTATTAGTTTATTTATACGTTTATCAATTGGTTTGCTCATGTACGCGTGTATTAAAAGTTTACCTACTGTATTTTATTCATGTTAAAAACTATGATAAAGCTAGGTAGGTATCAAATGTTTGAATTAAAATAAAATCATAACTTTTTTGTTTTGATAACTGCTCTGTTAACAACGTTTATTTAATTATTTTATTGATAACATTGGTATAAAATCACAGTGTTTACTTTAGTACAAAAAACCACGTACATGTAATGATGGTTATTTACGCAACTGAATATTTTTGATGATTCGTCATAATTATAATTTTTCATATTTTAAACTTTTAAAATGTTTGCATTACAGATAAAGCTAATGTCAAATTAGTTAATTTCTTCTCCGTTTTATAATTATTACGTATCGATAATTTTAAAATGACGTAAAAAACCCATATGATTTTGTTTTTAAAACAACAAAAATTAATAAAGGATTTTTGAGTACCTATGCGATTTTATGAATAAAATATTGTGAAAATGTATAGCATTATAAAACAGTGATTTTAATAATATTGTTATTGTAATCACGGTTTTAACAAATGTATTAATTTTTAGTAAATTTTAATAATACATCAGTTGTAACAAATACAAATTTAAAATTATCAAATCAATCACTTTAAGATGTAGAGTTATTTAAACTAATGAAATTAATGTGTTCAAATAATGCGTAAAAGGGTTGCATTTAGATCCTTTTTTTTGGTGGAGGCCAATTTATTTGTATTAAATACTGAATATTTGAATCCAGCCTCATCCTATAATTTATATTTCTAATATAATTTTCACGGTCTATGGGAGGCAATTGCCCCCATCGCCCCCTAACATACGCCCCTGATGTGAAAAGTTTCAGCTAGGTATTTATTTTAAATAATTTTTAGTAGAGTTATTTCTTAAACGTTTGAAAAAAAAAATTATATATTTATATTAAATGATTACCAAATTTTTTTTACAGTTAAGATCGTGTATTGTTATTTGATTGCTATGTATATAGAGTAACTTTCGTTATCCAGCGTTGTCCGTGTATTACGATCTCCCCGAGGGTGATTTACATACCTATTAATATTTGCTATTTTTGATCGATTGAATTTGAAAATAAAATACAAAGCCACGTTACCTGCTGATAATGTAGATAAAAATATAGGTGATATCATTTTTAAAATACGTTGGTTAAATTGTTAATAAATAACGATACGTTTGTATTTTTTAAGTTTACACAAACATTATAAAAATTTGATTTCCCTAATCATTTACATGTATATATCAAAATATTCCCTTTAATTTTTTTCGATTAAATTTTCAGGTAATTATATTGTGTATACTTAGTATACATTTTGTATGTGTGTGTGTGTGTGTGTGTGTGTGTGTGTGTTGTGTGTGTGTGTGTGTGTGTGTGTGCACGTATTAACGGGTAATTCTGGCGGAGCAGGTAGTCAACTCCCGGTCGCCGCACCGCGCCGCCACTACGGATAAGGTGAGGTAGTCGACCCGCCACGAAAGACAGAAAAAAACGGTGATCGGGTTAAATCCTCTAAAACTCAAAATTTTTAAAATTTTCATCTAAAGCATAAGAAGAACCATACCAAATTTCATGTTCATGCGTTTAGTCGTTGTTGAGATTCAGCGATCAGTCAGTCAGTGGTAAATAAATATATACATAAATATAGATTAAATAAAAAAATAAAAATACAGTTTAAACTGTATTGACCTAGTGGGTAGACCGAAAATTGTCTAAATGATTGGAAACTTACTTTGCGCTTATATTGAACACATGTGAAAATTTGTAATAATTTTGTGAAAAAAGTAAGTTTTTCGGAGTTTGGACAATTGGTTATAGATTTATCACAAGATAGGTAGAAAAATTGTTGGTATACAATGTTCATGAAAATTCATGATTTTTTTGACTCACTAACTGCGAGTATTTTTATTCTCTGTAAATCGTTTGAATGTTTTCAAAACTGGTTCCAGTTTCGTTTGTTTATTAGTTTTATTTATCTTAAATTTTTAACAGCGTTTCACAATTTTTGAGAAATTTAAACTTTTTTAGATACTGCGTCTTATTGGTTTGTTGATTACAAATATTAAAATAAACATCATTAAAATACAATTTCAAGTCAATTACCTATATCTTAATTTGTATTCGTCGAAAACAAATGCTATTTGCTATTTGCTTTATATATTTGGAATTTTTGGTTTCTTTCAACGAAGAAGAAGTCCTCTTTGGAGAATGAGTCATCAGATAAAAAACAAAGGTATTCGATACGTTACTTATTTCTAGACTCTAGTTATTATTGTTGAATTAATAATAAATTATACTTAAGATAATATATAAATATAATCTTGGTATTATGCACATAATATTATAATAGGTTGTTTTTTTGAGTTAATGTTTTTATTTCAGACTATAGTTTACATCAAATAATAATAAGAGAAAAATAATTTTATTTGAAAACAGTTATGGTGAAATTGTTGCGTTCTTAAATTTTTAACAACGTGGATATAATGTGAGAATAAGAGTTGACTGTCTGTGATGATCACAACTTTTGAGTGAGATTTAGAATATCAAAATTTATAGTCGGCAAGTTTTAGAATACAGTAAAGATCAAATTTGTTTTTAAGCCGATAGATAGTTGGGTAAGCATGAACATAACAATTTATGAACCAGTGGCGGTATTTTTAAGTAATTATGAGTTCTGATATTGTTACGATAAAAATAAGATAAATAGTTATTAGTTAATACCTTCTGATAGACAGTTCCACCTATCTATTTGGCAGTCAACACTTGTATTTTTATCGTTGCACAAAAATAAAAATTTGTAATAACTTATAGCTAATAAACAATAGTCAAATGGTACACTGCTACACTGGTAAAGATAGGTAACTGTAAAGACTTTCAAATTATTATTTTGAAAGTGGTAGTCAAATAATAAAATTGATTTTGTCAAAAAAACGTTTGCCGAAACTCTTATCGTTTATTTTATTGTATTTTGCGTATAACTTTTTAGGAAATGAAAACTTTGAAAAAATCAAAGTTATAGTGTCTCTAAGATATTTTAGGGCGAGCGACAGGAAACAGTGCTTACACGTTAAGAACGGAGCTATTCCCTAGGAACTAAGAGAGACACAGACATAAAATGAAGAAAAAAAATACATCTCTGTAAAATCAAATATTCTTGTCTTTCCTCAGAATCTAAAATCAAGAATATCTACAAGACAAACAAAATATCAATCAATTGAATAATATTACAAACCTGTAACGAAATTTACGTGGAAACCTGTAAAAATAGCTAAAATACTTTGAAATAACATATTTTTAAATAATTAATAGTTTTAATAGAAACTTGACTCAACAAGATTTAAACTGATAAGAAAGCTTTTGTACAATTAGCGTACTTAAATGGTAGTTAATGCGTTTTAAAATATAGTTTCTAGCAATTTAACGTAAAATTGTTAAAAACAAACAGGTGTGCTTAATTACTCAGCATTTCTTAAAAAAATAGTTAAATAAAATATGTTATGCCATATGCATGAATTAATTATTATTACAGTCTTATGAATTTTAAGAAGAAAAAAAAAAACACTCAACGAGTAACAAAAACCAAAAGACTTATATTTTAAATATGTATATGTATTATTGTTTGAATATGATATAATACGGTACTTTTAATATTTTATGAATTAATTCAGTTAAATAATATTCATGTACTCAAGTTTTTGAGAAGTTTTTGAGAAACAGGAAAATAAATTTTCTAAAATATAAATGTAAAAAAAACAAGGAATTTTAGATTCCAATTGCTAATAGAGACTGCAAAGTCAAAGTTAGTCACAGTTTTGGAAGGTTAAAATGGGAGTTGTGTATTTAATGCGTAAGCAATTATAAATTGCTTAAAAAATAATGATTATGATCGGCGCTTAGTAATCTCAAAGAGTCTATTTTGGTCGTTTGGTCGTCATCCACTATTTGCACCTGTAATGCCAATCTTATGATCAGCAGAGAACCATAATGGATTAAATATCAAATGAACATCAACCTTATTTTGCACAGTTTAGTATGAAATATTATTATTAAATAAATAAAGCAGGGCATTGAACAATGTACTAGCACAGGATAAATTACCTATATATCCTGTGATACAAGTATAAGTGGTTTTTATTTGTGAGCGGCTAGATTGATTCTGCTCCTGAACACGTTTATGAATTGTATGTTGAAAGCGAAAACCATCTAAATTCCTATGATTTACCTGTATTAGACAGTGAAAACCAAATTAAAATTTGAAATCCTCTTAAATCTATTACTAAAAACCGTAAATTTTTAGGTGTGTAGTTTGATACTAAGGAGTTCACTGTTTCGGAACGTTTAGTTAGAAGTTGTATCTAAATTTAGTAAGCAATTAGAAAAAAAAATAGAATCGCTTGTGGAATTAAATGTGGGCTGAGATCGGTTTAAGCTTGAAACATATTTTGCTCTTTACAATTTGAAATGTATGTAAAACACACATTTTAATGAAAACAAAAGCTTTATTGCTTCGTTTAGAGTTTGAAATCCTCAATTTAGATTATGATATCATTAATATCATAATCTAACGGACAATTTAATTTTTTTTTTTTTAGAACACGGCTTAAAATTCTTGAACTTGTTAACACATCAAGAGAAAATTATTTTTAAACATATCGTAACCATTAAATTCAGTTGGATAATTATTTGAAGAGATATTAGGATTTAAGCGTTGACTGTGCACATTAGTGCTTAGTGCTTACCTAACTTTTTTGTATTAACATCGTTTTATCGATACCTATTTTTTGTGTACGCTTTGGGAAATCATTTGACTGATTTTTTTGAAATGTTTGAAAAAAAAAGATAACAAGTGGTATCTTTTTTTTAGCAGCATTAGCACACATAAATTTCTAATATTAAATAATTTTTTCCCAAAATTAAATCAAAGATATGGTCATTTTTTTTGTCAAAGTTTAAACATTAAACGACTAAAAAAAATTTAATAATTGTGATCAACGATGTTTAACATATTTTAGTCACACACAGAAATGTTTGATGTACCCATCTTGTTAACATTTTCTGGAACAAAAAATAAATCCTACAATTGATTAAAATTTCTATTTTCGGAACGTTTATAAAAATCTAATCAGAAAATTCTGAAAGGTTTACATAAATTTGAAAAATTTTAATAAGCAATGTTTGAAAATTTCAAACCAATTGGACAATTATTTGAGGAGTTATATAAGATTATAATGTAGTAACAAGGAATTTAGTAATGCGAAATCACATTTTTATAACTATGGTAAATGTATTGGACCGTTTTATCAATACTTTTTTGTACGCTTTCGGAAACTACTATAGACATAAATACTTTGGTTTGCGTAACATATTTAATTTTCAAATTTTTTATTGGGAATTAAAGTTTTTATTGTACAAAAATTACAAATAAAAAAAAATATACATAGAGATTTTCGTTCTTTTAAAATTTTTTATTCAACTCAAAATAATCAAATTGATTTGAAATTCGTACTTGATTTGTATCTTAATTGTGTACAAACATTGTGCACAAATTACAGGTATTTTTTATTATTGTTTTGAATATTTTGACCAGTGGCGTGTATATACGTAGAGAGGTGCCATCGCCTACAGTAAAATGTCAGGGTTGAAGAAAAATTATAGGATTTCTAATACGGTTTTTTCACAATTGTTTGAGTTAAAACTAAGAATTTAGATAACGAAAAAATATAAATAAAATTCCAATAAAAATCTCAAAGCCTCTATAGAACTTTTAATTTTGGATAATTCGGGTGAAATCGATTTATAGTTAAAATGGTTTCTGCATATGTCTTTTGGAATTTCGAACATTACAACCAAACAATTAAAACAATTTAGTAAGAAACTATAAGGTATAATAAAATTACGTTTACGAAAATTCTATACTAACATTAATTTTGTTGGCACTTTTAAGATTTTAATTACCTCACATCACCCAGTTTTCGAAATAATGCATAAAAAAGAACCAAAAAAGAATGCATAAAACAAGGACAAGTCTAATGAGGGTTCCTTTGCTCGTAAATTGACAGTCTTCAATATTTTTACCAGTATAGTTACTACTGTTCTCAGATTCCAATATTGATTTACGGTTCTGAATTGATTAGAAACCGATGTCAGTTGTGTTTACTTATTAATATGCTAAAAGATTTGCCTTTTTATTAATTTTCATCATTTTTATATATTTCTTATTGACAATCTTGGATTGATCAATATCAAAGATGCATTAAAATTAAATTCCAGAATTTGACTTTTTGTTTGTACTTGTTGCGTATGAGTATTTTTAGTGTTTCTATATTATCGCTATTTTTGGTATTTTAACAATGATGTGATAAATACCTGTCGGATTCAACCTGGATTCAATATACCGACTGTTGTTGATAAAAAGTATTACGTACCTAACTACCTAACATTTTATACAATTTTGAATATGGGGATAACTTAAATAATAACATGCAAAGAAAATCATCAAAAATTCAGATAATTATTTTTATTTTTCTCGTTATTCGTGATAGGAGCATATTTTATAGTTAAGTGTTTTAAAATAAACATAATTACTTAAGATAAATTATATACCTTATTTTATCAAAGTAAAATACAAATAATACAATACTACAATATTAGCACAATAATTTTTAATTTGTGTCAAAGCATAATTTTAAAAAAGAACATATTGCAAATAGACGCTTGAATATTTGAATTGACAATTGACAATATAATGATATAATATATTTTACCTGTAGCTTTTATATAAACATGGCGTTTGAACGAAAAATTATACAATTTTATATTATAACTAAATTCATTACTCTACAAATTAAGTTTTCTTACATGAATGATTCTAAATATTATTTTTAATGAGTTGAGCATTTACAACGTCAATATTAATTCAAATTGTTTAAAGCTTTGCCAGTGCAATATTCTTTTGGTGATAGGACGGATATTTCGTTACCTTGAATTTTAAAAAGAAAATTGTAATTAGCATCACAAATTAATGGTTAAAAATCATTTATATACGAATTTAACGAAAAGAAAGAAACACGATAGTAAAAATATAGTCATAATTTACAATAAATCTTGACACGATGTGGAGTCTTGTAGTAAATTATAATATATACGGTGTTAGGTCTACCATCTATAAATAGTTTATAAACATTCTAAAATATATTATTTCAAACAAAATTTTGAAAAATGTAGCATATTGTACTTTATGAATTATTGATAGTTACTCTCAAATATAACATAATATAAACTAAACTCGATTGCTAGAATCCAAGATAAAATGAAAAGCAAAATAAACAGGGCATGATACTGAAATGGTTTGATTTTGGTGTGTGCTATAGTGAGAGTCAATTTAGAAAAAAAAGATTTTACGAACTCCCGAATGTAAGTAAAAATG
This sequence comes from Hormaphis cornu, assembly GCA_017140985.1. NCBI lineage: Eukaryota > Metazoa > Arthropoda > Insecta > Hemiptera > Hormaphididae > Hormaphis > Hormaphis cornu. Next base: position 14,922,959 of record CM029359.1, read on the forward strand.
GACAGTAGTATATTGGTGAATGTTTTTATGGGTATACACACAAATCGTTGGTTAAAATTGAGAAAGGGTTAATCCCATTCCCAATCCTTCAAACATATAGTTCACAAATTTTTTTAGTATTTTTTTCCAATTATAAATACATCCATTATAGTTTTAAGTTATTTAGCTGAGTTTGATTCCTAAGTTTTTATCTACTTTTTTAGATACCAAAAAAAAAAAAAAAAAAATATAAAAAATAGTAACAATAATAATTGAAATGATTATGTACGTAGGTAATTGTAAAGAAATCCTTTTCGATTTTTTTTCAGCAAAAAAAATTACATTTGAACAGAAATTATTATGCAGATGTTTTATTGATATATTATATAGCATATTATTCTGTGAATACTAGGTGATACTAGACACTAATTATACTAGATTTTTTATTCCAGAATGATTTGTTTTGTATTTAATTAAAGGAATCGTAGGTACAACTAACCGTTAGAGATTGAAGGTTTATTAGGTTAAAAATTGGAGTTTAAAATTTTTATTTGGTTTCTAGAAATATTAACTGTCATGACAAACGAGCCACGGTTCGTTATTTGTGCTTCACAATGATTATTATAAAGTTATTTTTATTTTTTTAAATTTTTGTTAGGTAGTTACATAAAATTAAGGTCATATAAAGAAAAAAAAAATTGCCATGAATATTACAAGAAGGAACTTATTGTTTAGTTGATGAGTAAAATTTTTCCTGGAATAAATCATCACTGGGATGGAAAAAAAATTTTTCTGTTACCATTGAATACATAGTAGGTTCTGATCAATGTAAAACATTTCGAAATCTCTAGACTAAAAATAACTAAAATCAATTTTTTTTTTTTTCAAATCGTGCAAATGCCATAACCTCTAATATCAGTTATACCTATTCTAATAATGAATTACATACACACTATACATGGAAGTTAGATCTAAGACCTCAAACGAAATAATTGTGACTTAAATTAATAATGAATAATAAATTCATTTATTTATGGACACTAAATATATCTAAGTTATATCATACAACTAATACTTTTAAAACAATTCATGTTTCAAGTAATCTGTAATTTATATTCTTTCAAAATGTTTTTCTAGATGCATATTTTACTATGTTAAAATTATACTTATACTTACAACCCAAGCAAAGATTTTTTGAGGTGTTTTGCATGTACTCATACGTAAAGTCTTAACACATATTTTAAAATACTTTACTTAACGTTACACAATAAACTATACAAAATTGTTAACACTATTTAAGTAAGACATATTAAGATTAATAAAAAATTTATAACACAATATAATATGATACAAATATTACTTGTTCAATTTTAATATAATAATTTTATTATTTTAAACTAATATTGAAATATTTGTAAATAATTGAGGTTTTGAATCATATTTCATCTTATTTCTAGGTAAGAGCACTACTACAAATTTGATTTCTTTTTTGAAAATTGTATATCTATTAGACTTGCCTAAGTTGGTTTTGGTATCAGCGTCATTTACATTTTACACAGTTAAATAATGTTAAATTTAAGTATGAAATAAAACAAATTGGTGGCTCATTTTTATCATGGTTTATTTATTTTTTTGAACTCCGTTATCAGAATATCGCAAAGCATAGAAAATTATTCGTCTTTTTATATTCTCCAGCATGTCAAGTTTCGCAAACATAATATAATGGAGTACCGTCGATGTTATTTTTTATTCTTAGGAAAGACATTAGTTCCTTTTTAATGCACGTAAGGTCTATAAACGAACCCTATTGCATATTTACTTTTTTATTTATCCAAAAATAAAATAAAATATCAAGTTTTAGATTTTTTTTACAATTTTAATACTAATGTACATACAAATTATTGATTTATTTCAAAAAAATTTTTTTTACTAGTTTTTTACTTTTTAAAAGTGAAATGAGTTGTATGCAGATAGGACATCTACAACAAAAATGTCTAACAAATGTTTTAAAAAACGCAAATTTATACCTACCTATAGTAACAATGCTTTTACCTAATATTATCTACGATATCGCACCATAGTAATGTGTTTAAAGCTCATATTTCAAAAATGGGTCGATGCTGGTAAGAAAATATACAATAGTTATATTTTAAACTAAAGAATGAGAAGTCCCAAATAACGTTAATTTTAGAACGTCATAATCCAAAATATGTCATTTTTAATTATATTATAAAAGGGATATATAATACATTATTGTTAACATTTAATAGTTCATACATTATAATACGATAGTTCATATACAGAATTAATGGATGAAAATGCATTACTTATTATTTCTTCTCCAATTTTAACTACAATATTACAAATATTTTTGTTAAAAAAATTCGACAATAACTGACAATTTTAATTACCTATACAATTATTTTCTGTAAAAGCAAATTATCAATTCACTATAACTGAATTTAATTATTTATAAATACATTATTATTAGTATTATAATTATTATCTACCTCCAACCGTATTTTCTTGTGCTGAAAAAAAGTCAAAAATAATCGTCTTAGATAATGAAATAAAATTAACTTACATCAATAGCTAACAGTTTATTTGGATAAAAATCAAATGTAGTCTACTTACTAAGATTGTAAAACATATACTTTAAATATTGATTTTTAGTTGGATCTATAAACACAATAAACAAGTTTATCGACATAGTATTTATTAATATTTATAACTGTGTTATAATTATAAAAAAAAAAAAAAAACGTTTCTCAAAGTAATGAAAGTTTGTTTGCGTGTAAACCGTGAAAATTTCAAGTTATCATAAACGTCTAAAACGAGTTTTAGAAAAAGATTATTATTTTTTCTTGCTCGTTTTTTTATATGGTATCAGTCAAAGTATAATTTATTTTTGTTTAATTGTTTTTATAAAACAATTGATTTTTTAAGACTTATAGTTATAAAACGTTGGACCGGTTAATATTAGTATTACTTACATTCAGCCCAATTATGATTTTTAATGGCCTCTGCAAAGATTTAAAAACGCATTAGAATATCGAGATTTAAAAAATTATTCTCACCTTAAAATTTGTAACAAAAATTGTTAAGAACATCTTAGATCATTCGGATGTAAAACTTTATTATGATTACATGTTGAATAATGTATAATTGATGTTAGTTATGGTTCCTGATAGAGTACCTCAAAAACAATTAAAAAAATTATTCTACAGCTTAGTTAAATTATGTCGTGCAATTGCATTTTTATTGAAATTATATTTTTATCTTTTTATAAATTATGAAAGGTACAAATTTCTAAATGATGCATTATTTTTACATTTCAAACAATATACAAATTATGATATTCCAAATTTTGAATAAAAAAGTATAAAAATTTTGTTTTAAACATTTTTTTTGGTTATTGTTTTTTATTATTTTTATATAATTTACATAATAGCAGATGATTGCTGAATTGAACCAATAAAATATCAATAAAATATCGTATTACGGATGCCAATTACATTTATTAATTTATCATTACATTTATCAATTAACCTTCAATATTAAACTCATACGATATCGGCATAGAATTTGTATTATATATTTTAATATATTATTTTGAGTATTGCAAATTAATGTAAAAAAATTCAAAATAAAATATTGTTTTTAGATTTACAAATTATATTATTTTTTCAAGCACATTGTGTGCATTGTAATGCTTGTTTAAAGCATGTTGAAGTAATGTACTTATTTTTCCAAAAAAATATTTATCTTATTGTTCTTGATCATTTGTAGTTAATACAATTTTGGTCAATCAATACTGCAGCAGGTTAGTTTCTCGTTGTTTAACTTTTAGGATACAATATTTTTTTGTAAAATTCCGTAAAAATCATAAACAAACTAAATGATTAGGATGTTTACAATAAAATTCTAATTTTTCTTTAGGTATACACCATAATATATTGTGTAATTAGTATACTATTAGATACTTTATTTGTTGATTTCAACAATAAAGAGCTACCACATTGCACTAAAATAACATAACTATAGTTTTTTCGTGATTGGATCATTGGAATGAAAATGATAATAATTATGTTATATAACTGTGAAGTAGCTGCTATGATAAAATTATTTTAAGATTCAAAGATATAAAGTGATACTTACGGAAACAAACTAAATAAAATTTTTTTATTATTTGTTATAATGTTATCTAAAATAAATTACTGCTCTACATGGAAGACAAATATAGAAGTTTGGGCGATAAGTGTAGTTTTTTAAGAAAAAAATTAATGTCAAACACAATTTTAATTGTTAAATATTTAGTATGTTTTCACACTTGAATTGTGTAAGTTAGACATGGCAAATCTGATGGATAGTTATTTAAGATAATTAGGAGATTAAACCGATTAAAAAAATCATACTTCAATGGGCATACACAATTAAAATGGTGCAATAGTTAGGGATCACTATTACATTATTGACAAAGAAACAGTTTTATATTTAGTAGACAATTTTCTTATTTTAATATTTCATTTTTTTGTTACTCTACTAAAAACACTATAATAGTCAAAAAAAAATAATATAAAATGTATTAAACTAAAAAAAAAATGAATGTTGGGTACTACAACAATATCGGGATTTTTATTCATTTGTAATTTATAACTTTAAGTTGCTTTTCTTCTCTACCTACTGAAAAACTATTATAAATTTCAAATAATTTCCCAGCATGTATAACTAATTAGATGATAACTAACCAGGATAAATAACATGAACACACAATTTTAATTGAAAGACCTGTTTTGACTAGTTGAGTTGTAAATCATTATTGACAACGACAAACAATTTTCAGAACTTACCCTTCATCATATCTAGAATACAATTATTATTTACTTTATGAACGATTTAAAATAATTTAATGTTTTATTTTATAGTTTGCTAATGGATATAAAAATTTATTTTTTTATATTTTATACAATATTAAGGCCTTAAAAGAAATGCCTTTTACAACATTTGTTATTTAATAATTTATTGCACATATGTTATGTTATTTTTTAGATCAAAAAAATAAAATGGCCGAAGCGAAAAAATTAATGGTATTTTTATAGATTTTTAATAGTACTCGTATTTTCTTCATTATTCTGAACAAGATATTTTCAATTTTCAAAAGAAACAACCCACAACTTTGTTTAAGACATCAATTTACCCAAAACTCTCGAACTTAAAAACGTGTTTTATTGTTTTCATTGGAGTATTTGAATTTTATATATGTGTTACCGGTACCATTTAATTTTAATTTTTTTTATTTTTAGTGTTCATTAAATTTAATTTGCAAAATGATCTTAGCTTTATCTGTAATGTCTATAAACTTAGTATGTATATACTATTTTAAGTAAAGTTTTTGATCAACTGGGTCTGACATTAGGTTAGATTAGATCAGGTTACAGTTTTAGTCGTGTGGTGGGTGGATCAGGTTTGGTCCGGCAAATCCAAATTTTTTTTTTATAATATTATATTCGTTTGTTTTTTTTAAACATATTTTTAACAAATCTAATATAACCTAAACTATGAACTTTATCAATTTACTAATTTAACTTAACTTAAACTCATGGTAGGCGTAGCCCGTAGCCAGAGTACCCAGTTCACAGTTTATATCAAAAACACATTTTTTTTCTGAGGTATCACAGTATGATATTTCAAGAGTTGTCTAGGTGTTTTAAAGAACGTCTGGTAATTATATAATACAAAACCGTTTTGTGCTCAATACATTATCGGTAACATATTTTTTAGATTTTATACGTAGAAGAGATGTTTTTAAATTGGTGTTGTTATTAATTCTTTGTTTTCCGTATTCAATTTTTTAGCTGGTATGATTGATCTAATTTTTTGTGTTTAAGCTATCGAATAATAGGAAAAAAACCTTAGACTTTTTGACTTGACATTTTTTTTTTTATTTAAAAACTTCATTGTTTTCACCTTAATCAAATACTTGCTTAGAATAATTTTTTTCGTACCTAACTAATGATTCATTGTTGTATACAGATAATGCATACCGTTCGATTTACATCATTCAAAAAAATTGACCCATCCAAAATAGTGACCAAATACATCACTGGCTAATAGAGATCTTTGTCACGTCACTAAGAATTTTTGTGACATAATATTAATTTAAGTTAGAATGTAAAGCAACTCTAATAACATTTTATTACTTAATCATAAAAGTTAGGTCACTTTTTTGTAATTGGTTTTATAAAATTGAAGTTATAATATTTTAAAACGTATTTACTTACGTTTATAATATTCTTTGCAAAATTTTTTTGGTTTCATCATTTTCTTTAATGCTTAAAATGTAAAGTATATGTTATATGTTATAAGTACATACATATAGGTACCTAATATAAAAAAAAAAAAAAAAAAAAAAAAAAAAGAGTCCTCTCCAACTAAATTACGGTAATGCATCGATAGTGATATTTCTCTTAAATTTATCTGAAATAGTGACTATCCAATGGTGGAAACTCAATCATCTACCTTGAAAAATTGTCATCACATTATAGACATGTCATCACTTTTTAAGCTATTTTTTTCTACAAAAAATTTTATGTATTATATGTTTGTAGCAACTTTATTTTCTTGATAAAATGCTTATAATTTTTCATAGAATTTGCTAAAAATAAAATGCAGTTATGCAAATGTAGTACGTCCTAATTAAAATTACTAATGTTTTCCCGCGAATAACGATTTAACGAATAACGATTAAAACGTATCTATAATGTGAAATCAATATCTGATAACAATATTAAAATGTGTGGGTTTTTTTATTTAATTTATAATTTTTAATAATAATCCTGCCATCATATTTAATACCTGAAATATATATTACACGAATGTAGAATTTTATATTTTTGTGTTCTCATAATACACGTCCGTAAAACCATAGTTTTATACATACTAGATTCTTTATCAATCGCATTGTAAGTGTGGTCTACGTAGTGCTTTGAATGTTCTAAATATTAAATTTATTACTTTCAATCATAAGTCATATACAATATAAACATACACTATCCAATTATATTAATGATTGTTAGTTTGGCATAATTCTCTTGCCTAATCAAATTTAAAAGACTATTTTTAGTAAAAAATAAAAAAATAAATAAAAATAAAAAAACGAGGAATTCATAGGGAAACAAAGTTCTTTTTTGCATTTAGTCATGTCGACAAACACTATTAGCTTAAAAAACGATTTGTGATCTTCATTGTTTATATAATGTAAGTAAATTGATAATGCTCATAACAATTTCAAATGAGGATCAATTAAGAGTTTTAAACTCTACCTTAAATCCTATTATTGTGTTCTGTTTTTATCAAAAAGCCTCATTTTTTAAATATCTTTAGAAATCAATTTTGAGCTTTTGAAGGATGATTTTTGGTTTGGATTTTTTTCTTTTGTAGCAACTAGCAATTTATTAGAAATTTTGAATACTTTACTGATATTTTATTTAGTATGCTACTTATTATGTAATTTAATTGTTAACTTAGGTCGCCCTTTGTTTTAATTTGCTTACGTATCTCTTACTGAATATGGTCATGGATTACAAATAAAGTGTTGTAAATAAAATATTTTTATGAAACTAAACTTAATCGAAACACAATCAGTTGACTGGATTGATATTGTAGTGTTTCGGTTATGTTAGTTACCACGCCATCCCATAAATTTAAACCGTTAATATTTTTGGACTGGAGAGAACAATATACTTTTGTTGGCTTGCATTACTAGACTGTAGTTTAATCAAAATTGGAATATACTTTTTTTTTAGTTTTACGGAAATATATTTAAATTTTAAGAATTACCTTGTTGCATTGTGTTCGTTCATTTGTGATTCAAATTTAATTAAAGTTTTTATAAATGTTATATAATCAAGTAGCTTTTAGAAAAACGTTAATATGATTAGTTCTTATAATCAAAACTCTATAAACTTACCATGATTAAAATTTCTGTAGTCTAAATAAATTATTAAAAATTTTTTTTGTTCGTATGGTTTAATAATTATAATAAATATAAAAAACGTAGGTAAATAATAAACATCTGCAGTAGTAATGTAAGTGACAATAAATAACAATAATTATAAAATACATCCAATATAAGTAGCTGAAAATAAATGATGCAAAAATATAAATAAGTAAGGATCAGATTTCTTTTTCCAATTCAGTGAACCAGTTAGTGAAATATTTTTAATAATTGTAGTTTCAAAAAATATTTTTTTCAAACAGAAAAAGTCATTATGCAAAGAAAGTAAGAAATCTTAAAAAAAAAAAAATTAATTTACAAATGAATTTTAACTCTTTTAAATATATTAAGTATATAGAACTAGTTATTGATTTGCATTTTTAATATGAAACTTACACAAAGTACGCAAAAATAGCATTATCATCTGAGAGTTATATTTTGGTCAAAAATGGTCAATACCTACAATCCAAACTGAAACACATTAACTTAACTACCCTAAAATTATTTTCAACTTCAATAATTGTGATCAATTATTGAAGTATTTACATTACTAAGCTCGCTCGGAATTGTAATTTTTGTATGTGATCCATTTCTTACAAATTTAATTTAAACATTGAGCCAAAAACCTACCCAAAACTGTGACCTACTCCAAGCTTAGATATCACTTTATAGTTCATCGAGCTTTTCACTCGGCCTATTTCCTCCCATTTATAGGTCTTCAGTCAATGCATCGCAAATAAATTACGTTATGCATTCACTAAAATAAAATAAAATATAATAACAACAATTACATGGACTTGTCCCTAATTATTAAAAATTTTACAATTTAAAACAATCTTTTCATAATCATTAAATTTTTCCATAGTAACTTAATTAATAACTTTAGGTACAACCAAAATAATTTGTGAAATTTGTATGAACAATTTTACTATACCAATTTGACTTACCCACGTGAAGCATAATAAACGCACTATACTCATTAGATTCCATATCTTCATCACTGGTTATATCTTACATGAGAACAAAACATCTCAATAAATATTTTAATGTGATGTGTAAAGCTATGTGGTTATCTAATTTATTGTTCCTTAATAAATGCCAGTACATTGGCCCTTTAAGTCGTACTCATACATAATTACCTTTGTTGCCATTAACAATTGATAAAACAAAACATTATGGAAATTAGCACACTGATTCTGAGCGCATCATTGTTTAGAAACATAATTTATAAATTACACTGCACTTTTGAAACCATTGATTCACCCACAGCTGTGACCAACTTTACCAATGAGATCGCTATACTTTGGTTTTAAATCAGCTCTTTTAAATTATAAATGAGTCATGAGCATATCTACACATTAGGAATGTAGAGGGGCTTAGTCCTTTGGGGGATGGGGTGATGGTTGGTGATTTAAAAAATCTTTTTGACCTAAAATTTAGAAAGTTATCAGGCATTGCCTATTTCAAGGGTGGTAAATAATAACTAGTCACCTCAAAATCTTTATTCATATATTATCTCCAAATCACGCTCTTATTTAGGACACCTTATGGTTAGACCATTGTTAGATTAACAACTGTTATCGACAAATTTTATCAGACGAATTCTTTAACATGAATTAAATAAAATTGTATTTGTATCAACTACATAAATTTAAAAATACCGAGCTTAACTATTTGAGTATGTGTTGATTCTTATTTTTTAGCTGTAGACGCTTTTAATAAATAATTATCTTAACTTAAAAAAGTTAATTTTTTCGATTACATTGATAAATAAAAATTAACATATTTAATAAAAGTACTCACTAGGTATATCAACTTGAATTTGGTCTGAAATGAAAATTTCAATGTTGCATGAATGATTAATACATTTTTTTTAACTTAATTATTTTTAGAATATTAATTATATGTGATCAGACATACCATAACATACTAAAATACAAAAAAAAAAAAAAAAAAATATTATAATAGTGTTGATTTCTGTTGTGGATAAAACTATGATATTCACGTCATTAAATTATATTTTTTTACACATATGTCAGTGTTTTAAATATTTTGAAAGCGTAATTTTAACTATTTGTGGAATGTACAAGTAGCTTAACAAATAATTTGTATGTATAGTTATCATTTTCTTATTCTATGTGTTTTTGTATTTACTGTTATAATTGTGTATGAATAATTTAATTCTTACACATTATTAGCAAATATAAAAAAGAGAACAATTTTAATAAACTTTTAGCTTTTTTGACCGAGTATTGTAATCTAAAATGTACAATAATTTTGATATTTACAGCAGACTCATAAATTTTACTCATAATCGTAATTGTTTGTTTTCATTTGAAATGTTTGAATCTTCCAAATTTTTATGACTGTGTCTAAAACAGTGACCAACTTCATCTGTAAGAGCGCCATACTTTTTTTGTTTTAGTTTTGTCTGTAAGACAATTTACGTTTGGTAAAACTGTTGAAATAGTATCTCCAATTTTTCGAGATCGGAGTAAGTGTTTACATTATCATTAGATATCTCCCCCATCCTCAATGTAGAAGTTTTCTTAGACGACTAATTAGGCCATTATATTGGTGTTAGTAGGTAATGCAATCCAGTGGCATGTATAGAAATTAGTTTCACTATGAGCCAATTTTCTTACAAACTGTGAAATTATACCTTTGAATTAGAATTTAGATGAGATAATTTTTTTTTTTTACCTAACCTGATATACTTCACTATGGCCCATGCTCCCCCTATATATGCCACTGATGCAATCAAACCGATCCACATAAAATTTCTTCGTCAAAAAAGCTAACCTATTACCTAACCTAAACAATACGTCATATTGAAATAACATGATAATATTAGAAGGATAATATTAACGAATTTCTTCTAAATCACACAAAAGGCAAGTATTTTTCAAAATTCTAAACCGTTGTGGTGCTCTTAATTTTTATCAATAATGCTGGTGATAGACAAACATCCGAGTTTTTCAACGTTCAATTCAGAATCCACCCATTCGAATTGTGGCAGTGATAGCGCATAATAGAGGAAATAATTCATTTACAAATTATAACTTCTTAACAATGACCAAACGACTTAACAATTTGATCCTAATGTCTTTGATTTTGATCTAAAATAGGTATTCAAGTATAATATGTATAATGTAAAACGCAAAACGATTACTTCTCATGTCACAAAATAACTTCGGAGTGTTAACACCATCAAGTTTATCTTCTGAAAAAAAAAAAAAAAAAAGGTTTACAGATTCCATTCATTGACATTTAATCACTCAAAGTGATACACACCATTAATGTTAACTGATTTTTGAACATCTTCAATGTAGTGCCAAACATAATCTGAAACAAATTTGTGAAATTCGTATTCAACTTTTTTGAACAGTACTAATAAAAATCTTAGTTTGCAAAAGCTTCTAGCATCATAGCATTGTAATACAATGTAATTAAATAACTTACAACATGGCACATCATTAGCATTAAATAATACATTTTATTTTAACAAATTTTTATGATAGAATAACCTGCAACTTATAATAAACGATCTAATTGTTTGGTAAATAGTTATATTTCTATGATTTTTATAAGTTTTACTCAAGAAAAAATGGTCATGAGAAGTTACGGTTATATACCAATTTGATTTTTTGTTTGGTCTAGCGCAATTACGATGAAGAAGTATTTACTCTCTTATCATTCTTTTGAATACATAATTTACACTAAAAAAGTTTAAAAATTTGTTTTTAATCGGTTGGAGTTGTCTAGTTTTGCGGATTGGGCATTAAATAAAATATAAAAACTAATAGTACCTACTTAATTTTGTTTTGTTTAAAAAAAAGTAAAATAGAGTGATGAGTCATTGATGGAGCAGGTCATTGCTCTGGTGTTAATATTGTCTTTTGTTGAATGTAAAAGGATAATTGGTTGTCAATCTGATATCTGACATATTTACACCATGGGATAAGATTGAGATAGAATAGGATAAATTAAAAAAATTATTCTATTAAAACAATTTTTTTGATAAAAACCTCTCTCCAGACTTTAGTGAAACCAAAAGAAAGCTAAAAATATCGTATTCACCGCCAATTGTGAAACGTGGGTGACAACTAAAGGGGAGAAGACACAGGAAATCTCTAGAATATTATGATATTATATTTAAAATAAAAATACATACAACAAGTATTTTATTAACCACTATTATAGTAACAAACTTGTAAGTGAGATATATTTTTTGCTAAGAAAATTAATAATTATACTTTTTATTGAAACCGTTCTGGAAAAATTTTACTTGAGTGTACATTTTACTTGAGAAGGAGCTATATACTCTCACCTGGAGTAATTATATTACTTTAAAAAAATTTAAAGGTGTAAGATTTTTTCGGCTAACAGGATGGTTTTCGGTAATTCAAAAAGAACCATAATTAATGAAAAATAAGAAGTATACTCACACATTGGTTCATCTTCTAATGCTGCAAAATACAAGTATTGATCGGGTGCATTATATTATAGGCTACTGTGAGCGTTTCCAAATGGTTGTTCTATGTTTTTCTTTAACTTTAGGTATTAAACAAATAGATTATAGTCTAGTCTAACCGACAATTATGTTTTTTGCGGTCAAAAATCTATGAATATAGATTTAAAGCATGTTTGATGTAACGTAGTCAACTATTTATGTTTATTTATTAATATTATAATAAGCTAATTAGCACCTGCGCAAAATGAGCATTTGAAATCCACTTTTTATAAACTAAACAGACTTTTGATTTATTAAAAAATAAAATAAAAATGAATTTACGATGATAGTTTGCTATTGACAAATGATATAATACAAATCACTGCTTAAAATTGAATGTAACTCAAACAATTGAATTTGCAATCTTTATACTTGTACATATATAAATAAATTATTTTGCCAACTTACAAAAATTGTAATAAATAATATCCAGAGTGTTTATAGTATTAAATACTATACGTAAAACATACAAAAAAACAAGACTTTATTATACTTATTAATATTAATTTAACATTCATGTTGTAGTTCACAAAACAGATATTTAAATAGTACAGTTTAAAAATAGTAGGTATCAATATTAAAATGTGTATTTTAATTATGTGGAAATCACTTATCATCTGAAAATGAATAATGAAAAGGTTCTGTGTTTTAGTTATGAAAATTAAAATGTACATTATTGTTCACTACAGGTACGGATATCATGGATGGTGTTTCAGAAGTAGGTTTGGGTTTGAATCTTGCGGTATTTTTCTCAGGAGCTGTTGGCAGCCTTGAATTGTTATTTTTGCTATCTCTTATCATTGCCATTAGTCACCTGAAAGATTTTGTTTTCAAAGTTCATTTATTTACGTTGTCATGGATCGCTTGACAACAAAGCAAAGAATCTATGTTTTAAAAGCATTTTTCAAGAACAATAAAAGTCCAAACGCGACTGTCCGGACATTGCGTGATGTTTTTGGTCGTCATCGTGTTCCAAGTGAAAGTGCAGCGCGTAAATTAGTCCAAAAATTCGAAACAACAGGGTTCAGTGGATTCGGTAAAAGCATCCGGGTGGCAGCGCTCTGTGCGGACTAAAGAAAACCCGTATTCTTTGCTCCGTTGTTAAGCTATCCATGAAGACGTAAATAAATAATCTTTGAAAACGAAAGCTGCCAGGTGACTAATGGCATTGTTGAGAGATAACAAAAATAGCAAAACCAAGGCTGTCAACAGATCCTAAGAAAACCGCCGCGAGATTCAGATCAAAACTAACTTCTGAAACACTATTTATTATATTCTATTCTATTTACTCTTAAAATATTTAGGTTCTATTTTGATGGAGTTAATTTATATTCCTAACTACATAAAAATAATTTTAAAACTAAGAGTTTCACTTTATGCTGCAGTTGATACTTTTAGGCTTGAGAAATAGTTTTTATTTTACATAGTTATAAATACAAAACTATATGTACAATAAAAGGACAACAGGGACATAAAAATTTTCTAATCTAACGTTACAAACTCTAATCACATAAAGATATACATAAAGAGATAAAAATTCATAGGAAAACTTAAGTTAGAATTGGGTTGAAGAGGTTTTTTTTATTTTTTTCACATTATTAAAAGTTCAGTTACAAATAAATATCGTTTTATGTAGTGATTTAAAATACATGTTTTTTTATTAATAATAAGATAATTAATAATTGAATACTTCACTTACAAGAAGGAGCATAATGCCTTATTTTATCTGTTTGAAAGTAATTAGTACAACATCAGATGTTATCTAATGTTTGAAAAAATATTTCACTTTTGTTGAACTTCATATGGGAATTTTCAATAAATTTTTATCATATCCTCGAATAATTCAAAAACCAGTACCATAACACCTATGCAATATGCAATAAATGCATATCAACAAACCGATGTGATGCAAAGTCACATGTTTTGAATGTTTTTAAAAATAATTTAAATTAAACATAATTTATGTATGTGTATGTCAATTATATAACTTATAAAAAATTTATAATTCCGTACTAAGTGACTTACCCAAACAAACTAAATTTAAAAATAGCACAAAATGAATACCTTGTTTTGTGAAAACAAAATTATAATAAGTACTGAATAAGTTAAATATCTAGTTGTATTCTCCACGTTTAGGGGTTTATATTGTAATCTACATACTTTCCCTTAATTGGTCCGAAGAAATTTCGAGCATAATTTGTAATAAAATAGTATCTAATTTTTGTTAAATAGAAAAAACGTTTGCTATTTTAACTATTTTTCGCATTTTAGAATTTTAATGTATAGTTTTATTGATATTAGGGAATTATTTAATTTTTATTACAATAATGTCACACTCGTGATTGTTGTATTAATTGCACTGACAATCGGAAGATAGTTGAAAAACCGTACTTAAAGTTTATAACTTTAAAGCAAATGTAGGTAGTTAAATAAAATTTCTTCTACATTTTTAAAATTGTTTTTTTGTTTTATTAAAAATTAGTAAATACATAAATCAATAGATACTGTAAAATTAATTAATCACCAAAAAATTTATTCCTCAAAAATTTTTCTTAACTTTTAAGGACCTATATTTTTTATTCTTTTATCAACGCCTGTGTATATTGATTTTATGATCCCAAAAAAAAAAAATTTTCACGCTGCCTCTGTTTATTAGACATCTATTTAACCTTTTTAATTTATCCTATTTGTTCATTCTTAGAATCACGAGATCAAAGAGGTTTATAGATGATAATTACTTGGTTGTGAAGTTGGAACAGTGAAGTAAAAAAATAAAAATAATAGTTACAAAAATAATCTTGCAACTATACTAAACATGTTTAAAGGAAACTGGTGAAAACTTAAAACAATATTCATCGCGTAAATACCTAAACCACATGATTTTAAGAAAAACACTTCTCACCTCTATTATTCTATGATAGTTTTGGACTAAACTAGTTGGAATAATGTTATAAATACCATACCAATGTTGCAAATGTTTTATGTTTTGAATAGTTCAATAATTAGCAATGACCGTACAAGTTGGTGTTAATTTTAACTTACTATTTACGGTGTCACCTAAAATTGTTTTTAATAAAAATTACATATTAATGTATTCATTACATATTCAAAGATGTGTTATTGAATGTTAAAATAGTCAGTTACAAATATTTACGTTATGAATGAACAGGACTTAAAATATATTTTTATGTACCTTAACTCTAATGAAGTCACTCTTATTAATCAAATTATTGTATAACTGTACAAGTCTTTTAAGCATAATATTATTTAAATTTTTTTCTCAATCCCAAAACTGTTTTCTAACGTAAAGGTCTCAGTTATTGTATCGTTTGACTGCGTTATTTTACTTACCCGCTAAACCATATAATGGCACTAGATTGTTCGTAAAACATGATATTTTGATGATACAATGTATATAATTTCATATCTTACTACAACTTGATGTCAATTTTAAATATTCAAAATAATTATATTCAATACTTGGATCTTAACTAATATAAATGGTAATCGTATTATCTCCTAATTATCCATCAAAAATACAAAAAAATTACTAGAAGGATTATAATACATAGATGGTTATAAGATATATGCATAAATCTTTATACATGGAAAGAAACGCTAGATAGATTATTAAAATATAAGATACAGGAAATGGATAAACTAGGTGTAGTTTAAGAAAGTAAAAATCTATTTTATAAAAAAAAAAAAAATAAAAAAAAAATGAAAATATATGAAGATCACAACCAAAAGATGTAATTTACGGGTATCCACTGTTTACGTCATTAATTGAAAAGATTATCGAAAAATATAAGATTGTATTAATGAAGTAAAAATCAAATATTTTCAATGCATAATGTTTGTTAAAGATCTTAAAATTCCATCCGAGATCGGTTTAGAAATATTTAGTAAAATTATTCAATTGGTCTAGTCATAGTGTATTGCTCATAAAAATTAACAATTTTATTGATTAATATTGACTTACCGAAATCTCTACAGAATTCAAGAGGTAATTTAAATCTTACTGTAATTTGAAATGCAATAAAAACATAAATAAAAATAACGGTATATAGTGAAAATATTAATTATAGTAGGTATATATTATATAGTTATTATAGTTATAGCAAATTGATTTATCAAGGAGCAAAAAAAATAAAATCTAGCATGCACATGTAAATACATACGTTAATTGAATCGCATTAAATTTTCAAAAAAAAAAAAAAAAAACTACAAGTTCTTTGAAACAACAATCGTAAAAACAAAAAATTTCTTTATTTCAAGGCTCAGTGTAGATCTTTCGAAATTTTTCAAAAATGGTTCCGATTGCTGATATAGTGCGTTTACTCTTCTCATTTAATATGGACGTGTAAAGTTTCAAGCAGTTCGGAGAACAAGATAGACTTGTTCGTTTTTTGAAATGTAACTAGTAAGTAAGTAGTAAAATCGTAAAAATAATCAAAATTACAAAATAACGCTTTCAATAAAGTAAAAACTAACTATCTGTATAATATGAGGTGGTATACATAAAAATAGTAGCCTTAGAAAGTTTATAAAAAAATAAACAAATAAGTCTCATTGTAAAACTAATTATATATTATTCGCGCTTTGTTCTGAATCTAAAGGAGAAATACAAAGCAATTTTTTAGGGTCAATATTATTTTGGCATGTTTAAGGGTTGGAAAAATTATATTATGAATCCACATTATTAGTTCTATTGGAACAATACTAAATAGGCAATTTATCATCCTAAATTGTAATATTTTGGCTGGGCGATAGTTTTGGGGATTGTTGTATTATTTTCTATGTGAATCAAGGAAACAAAATCTACAGATATAAGGTAATCTATGCTTTCGAAAGCGAGTATTGATGTTTCTACAATTCATACTTACTCGTCCATACAATTGCTTGACGGATGTGTTCAATGTATTCTCGTACGATTTCTAGTAACATACCCACATACCTACTTGAGACTCAGATAAATAATGTTTTTGAACATTTATAACTAAACAAAAAATATTAGGAAAGGAAAAAAGCGAAATTTCAAAGGAAATAAATAAAGATTTCTAAAAATTATAAAATACACTTTTCGTATGAACTGCCCTCCACATGACTATACTCCCGTTCACTATTATTTAATAGGCTTATAAAAAAGGAGGTTCTATATTCAGCTGAGGGGAATTTTTAATTTTTCCTTATTTCGTCGTCATTCTCGTAATATTTCCTTCCGACAAAAATATCTTCTCCGGTTTCCCTGTTCCCTTTTGCACTCATTTACTCAGTCCCCAGTCTCAGACCGCAATACCTACAATAACTATTGTTTTGTTATTCCTCATTACTCTATCGATACTGTAAGAAATGAATCTTTCGACCGGAGGATAAGACTCGCGGTAATGACAATCCGCTATTCCTTCTCTAGCATAAGTTTTAGATTCTGAGTGTAACGAAGAACGTATTGGTTTTTACATGATGTGTGTTTTTTATTTGTTAATTTTTTTTTACCACTATGTAATCACGATAATTTCTTCCGTAATGCTCCAATTTTTGAAGTCAGTATTTTTAATGATGGGTATATGATTCATATAATATGGTCACAGATGATACATTGGACGGCCATAGATTAAGGCGTAAAAAATGAAAAAGTTACAATTAAAAAACTAAGCAAATATTAAAGAAAAAACGTTAAAAATTACGGCAAACATGTTTTTGGCATAATCGATTTAGATTTTTGGCCATAACTTCTACAAATTGATCTAAATAAGCTAAGTACAGAACTTTGAAATTTTCAAAAATTTAAATTTTTTTTGTAAGTTTTGTTCGATAAAAAATGTAATATTCCACAAAAAGTTTTGAAAATTTAATACAAAATTCCTAACATGTAAATTTGTATGCTACATAAAATTTCAAAAATTTGTAGTCACAATTTTTATATTTTGTTGTTTAAAGTTGGAAAATTTTTGAAAATTGGTCATATCTGTGATTTATTTTCGGAAATAATTTGTAAATCACTCAAGTTTGTTATTTAAGATACAAAAATTTAATATGTTATGTAAACAAAATTTGCTATCTGAATAAAAAATTTCAAAAAAGTCCGCCCAATACATTCCGAACGCGTACAA
Organism: Hormaphis cornu; assembly: GCA_017140985.1. Classification (NCBI taxonomy): domain Eukaryota; kingdom Metazoa; phylum Arthropoda; class Insecta; order Hemiptera; family Hormaphididae; genus Hormaphis; species Hormaphis cornu. The sequence goes on from CM029359.1 coordinate 14,941,560, forward strand.
AACAAGTATTAAATAAACGGTTTTATTTTGATTATAATAATAAAATTATGCACCGTTGTGCAATTCATACTAAAAACGTAATAACTTAAAATAATTGTCCAAATAGTTTGAAATTTTCACAGGTTATTCAAATCAATTAACTAAACTAACCATTGTGACTGATTTCTTTATTTCTCTATTTGAGTTACTGAGCTCACTCAGAACCGTTATTTTGTAAGCAATTTTTATTTGCTATTATCTTAGGCTCACTTCCGTCAATATTAAATAAATAACTCTGTAGTAAAATATTGCGTAGGTATTTTATTGAATGTGTTAAAATGGAACAAAACATTTTTGGAAAATTATTATTACCATTTTTTTCATCAAATTTATGACGAGATTGTAAACAACCTTACGAATCATTATATTATTATCTTAACAATAATATTATATTGGTCCTTCCCCGCGTAATGTTCCGACTTTCATTATGTGATTCATTTATACTGGTATGCGTCACAGTGGTGGATGACGGAGATTATTTGCTACATGATATCTAATTAAGTGATCGCATAAATAACCCGTTGGTGCTTTTTTTGTATAAATGATTAACATGTTTTCAAAGAAAGGCTCTGGTTACTAAGCATATTATATTATAATTACAAAGTTCACAACCTATACATTTTACGACACTCGAAGCGGTATGACGATGTTTTCTTTATTATGATTAAGTTTTAAATATATTTTTTCAAATTTCAATTAAAGCTATTAAAGATTGATTGAAAAATACATCAAACGTTTGAAAAATTATTAATGATACTATAAATCTGCTTAAGAACAAAACTTTATTGTTTTATGGTTGAAATTTCATTGAACACGCTTCCCTTTCTTTTTTGCCCCATTAATTTAGAACAAACTAGGTAGACTTTGTTATACGGTTATTTAGCCTTTAATAACTACTGTTTTTAGATTGTTGATTAAAAAATTTAGAAATCCAATCATTTATATTGTTCAAGTAAGTTACAATACTTTGATCGAACTTACTGTTTTCGGACGAAGTAAAGGCATTCGTTACTAAAACAATCGTACATAATTTATTTACTTAGTAAAAGTTACCAAACTAGATGAAAGACATAAGGGTTCCTACTACAATCGGCACAATCTCATTTTGTATAATTATTATTAATAAATGTAAAAAAAAGTTTTAAATGTAAAATTGTGTACATTCGTATAATTGGTTTATTATAAAACCACGAAGTTCTTTCTTACCAACATATAGAAAAATAAATTCTATTTGTTCTTCTATTGTTGTGCAACCGTCTTCACATTCTAAACAAGAGAAAAAAGAAAACAGTATGACAATCTTGAGAAAACTAAAATGAAAAGTATTAAAACATCTTTAATATCTAAACTAGAATTTTGTAAATATCTATTAACTATTAGCATTGTTTTTTTTCTATTCAGTTGTATTTGTGACATTGTTTTGTCGTCTTATGATTTGTAACTATGAAAATAGTAAATACCAAATTTTTGCGTTTTTAATTTTGTTGTTTTCGATTATTGCAACTTTATATACAATTAATCATATTTCTATAAACTATAAATATTTTACAATCAATATGATAACTTTTTGCAATATCTATGAGATGTATAATGTAGCTGAATTATTGGTCTATAAGTAATTTGAAATAATATTTATCTAAGCTTTACATAAATGATAATGAAAACTATCAAAAAATACTTTTTTTTAATTTATTTTATTTTGTTGATTGCAATAAAAACGTATATTACATAAATTTTTTTGTGTTCATAACACGTTTGATCACCATTTTTTCAATCTATCATTATATATTTATAATAAAGTTTTTATTTTTCATTTAATGAACTAATGCATATTTACATAATATATATATATATATATATATTTGAATTAAGGGTTATCCAGAATTTGTTATTGAATTCGTAGAGAAAAAAGTAAAGCAAATTCTAGAAAATGAAATATGGCAGATCACAAATAATTCAATCGAATTTCATCAGTCACCATGCGATCAAAAACTTTTCATACTCTTCATGGCTTTTACAGAGTTTTTTAGAAATTAACTGAAAAGTTAACAGAAAAATAAATTAACTATAAAAAACTGTTCTTATCTATGGTTTCCAAAGTGTAGTACGCACTTAATATAAGTTTCATGAAGTAAAATATCCATTTCGAGCGTCTTATTATTGGTTTTGCAAAATAGTTATGCAAAATTTAAAAAAAATTGGACATATGACTTGTGATCAAGTCATTAGTTTTTTATGCTACAATTAATAAAGTATTTAAAATCGGTACTTTTTGTGTGTATTTTCGTCTTGTATTTTTTACAGACACCATTATCCATACAATACGGTAAAGTAAAATGTACAAAATCCGATACATACAGAACACTGGCACATCCAGGTGGCACTTTATCTAAAGTCTAAACAAATACTAATAGAAGAACCAACCAAACCTATTGTATGGATAGCAATTGTAACTTTTGACATAAGCCAATACTGTAAAACCCACTATTTTTTTTTCACAAAAATACAAAAACTTAAAGGTAGGAACCTCATAATGTTTAATATATATGATATACATTATACTTAGGATGCAATTTTCAAACTGGTTGTTAAAAATATAAAATAAATTACAGTATCCCTTTAGATTTTTTTCCAATTTTAACCCTTATAGTGCCCTCTTTTTTCAGCGCAAAATGCAAACAAGAGTAAATTCTAGTATTGGATTGAAAATTATATACTACAATTTTCAGACATTAATTTTGATACTAATCCATGTCTTCATGTTATCAAATTAAACGTTTACTTTTGAAAAAGCTAATAATCAGGGATAGTAAATAATTAAATTGTAAGTATTACATACCTACAACAATACACTTACTTTCAAATAAATTATGAATTTTCGCTAAACATTTAAATAAATAATGAATAAAATACATTTTTTTTATTACAACTTTAAATTAGGTATTCTGTGTATAGGTATATACTAGAGCTCTGCACGGGTCGGGCTCGGGTATTCATTTAGTATTAGTTGTCCGCGCCTGGCCGGGCCAGCCCTGTCCAGCCCGATTTTGGCCCGGGCCGGAACTGAGCTCAAACTGGGTTCAGACCGGGCCAGGGAACGCATTTAGTATTAGTTGTTCGGGCCGGGCTGGGTTGGCCCCGGTCGTATAAGCTTTCCAGGCTGAACTAGTCCGGTCGTATTATTTTTCTGGACCAGGTAAGTCCAGCCCGATTCTGATTCGGACTCAAACCAATAACTACGACAACTATTACGACTCGATCTACAGACTACGGACTGGTCTGGGACCAGGGCTATAAACAAGGGCAATAAACATTCTGAAATTATTGATATTAATTTAAAGTAACTTGTTACCAGTTACCTATAAAGGGTTAAAATTATTTGGGCTGGGCCGGACTTTTTATTTAATAAAAATAAATTAGGCCGGGCCGGGCTTGCCCTAAAATGTCCATTAAGATGGATCGGGCTGGGTGGGCTTAATTTTTATAAATACATTTTGGACGGGTTCGGGCTTTGAAAATCAGGCCCGTGCAGAGCTCTAGTATATACTATTTACAAGGTTAATTAAGAGTAAATATTTTTAAACAACTTTGTCATTGTAAGTAATACATAATACTGTATTTTTAACCACACAAGAGTAAAAACATAACAAAAACTGTAAAGGCTATAGCATGAGGTTTTCGGTGGTTAGGACATATAATTTTCAACAAATTAAAATCTTTAACAGTTTTTTAAGTTTTTCAATGTTGAAGAAAAAATTTACAAAAAACATAGAAGAATACGATGAATTAAAATAATGTATGGCGTAGTATAGAAATACCATTAAAATACTATATAATTAATACCTACAAATTTAAGACCACTCAACTAGCACAACATTTTTAAAGAAGTATAAAATTGATGTGATACCTATAAATTCAGAATATTTCCTCTTCTTTGTGTTAAAAATTTTTTTTTGCGAATTTTAGAATTTCTACTTTTTTGTTTATTATTTATTGAACCAATTTTTTTTACGTATAATGAATTAATTGGTATAACTGGTGTGTACAATATTATACATAAAATACTAACTAAAATGTAAGTGTTAAGCTTAAAAATATACAAAAAAATACTTTTTTCATTTATCAAAATGCATCATAAACAAAGTGACATATTTAAACTCAACAACATACAAACACAATGTTCAGTTAAATCCGCTAAAAAAAAAAAAAATATAGACAATATTTAGTTATAATATACTTAATAAAATTTATCATTAATGCGATTGCGACATTTAAATTGTGAACTCAACAAATTTATTTTATTCATTTGTGCTTATGTGAGTAATAAATAACTAAAATTGTTTAAAAACAGTTTACCTACAAGTTATATTCGTCTTCCTTGTATAGTCATAACATAAGACATTTAAAAACCTAAAAATTTCTAATACTTTTAAATTTCAATACGACCTAATGTTTTTAATTTTACCAGATCATTCAGCGAATGATTTGTAAATCGTTATACAAACATAATTTCAATTAATTAGTTAGTTTGAATATTAAATGTTGATTGACCAGTTTTCAAACGGGTGGTGAACGCTGGTTTTAGATTATTTTTTAAAATATTAGATTAAAAAATATAATTGTGTTATTTGAAATTCGGATACCTACATCTGGCCCAAATGGGTAATCGATATGTGTGTTGATTAAAAGTACTTGTATTCAAATTTCAAATAGATAGTCACTTGTTTTCTTGATACACTTGGAATATAAGCAGAATCACTTTTGGCACATCCAGTTAGAACTTGCTCCTTAGCTAACGTAATATTTCAATGATTTTACTTGTACTCTTGTGCGCGTACAAAGAATTGGTGCATTAAAAAATTCATGTTCAAAGAATTGCAGCATCAACTTTCAAAGTGAATTTGGGAGGAGGAATCTGGGAAGATTCACCAAACTCAAAAATTCAACAGGAAAATTTGTCTGTTGATCACGATGAAAAACAGAAATAACCAATATTTACTGAAATATACGATATTTCTGAGTAGAATTTAACACCGTCAACACCATCTCTTTTCCATTTTTGCATTTATTGAGGGCCACCGGTGAAGGGGGATGGCCAAATCACCGTTTTGTTCATCTTGTCCACTATTTCCTATTGCCAAAACACGATATCTTTTTTATTGAATACTAACAGCTATTTTAACTGACAATGATGTCCAGTGATAACAGAATAACCATCTATTGCTCATGTACGTGTTCTATTGGTTCAACATTTGATTGTTTCTTTCAGAATAACCAACACGTAAATAAGTTATTTACTCAATTGATTATTTTTTGCCTAAATAAAACCGCTGACATGTATTTTGGCCCAAAAAGTTGTATCATTGAATATGTTTTAAATTAAATATTTTTTAATTAAACTAAATATGTTTAATTTTTGTAATATTCAGATTTAAGCAAATGAAAGCTTAATTGATTTTCCGTAAACTTTTAGATTGTTAAATAATGATGATTTTAAAAGGATGCATATGAACTGAAGTCCTTCTGTTTTGAATAGAATCAAACTATAATTAATTTTGAGTATGTATATGCTTTTCCGAATTCAACTATACTAATATTATATCTTTTGTCAATTAAATCTACAAATAAATAATACAAAATAATACTGCAATAGTTTTTTGCTGCATGTGGTGAGAATATATTATTATTCACATAATAATATTAGACAAAAATATTTTCATTTTAATGTTTTAAGTATTTAATGTTCAACAAACGAACATAATGTTGTTCAAACTAATTCAACTCTATTGAATTCAACATTAAAGAGAGTGCAATATAACATCATACTAAGAACAAATGAATGTTTCCGTTAAAATTTTCCAACTAAGAACTTATACTTAACAAAAAACATATACTCCTATATTGTTTTTATTAGGCAATTAAAATCATAAGCATATAATGATTAATAATATAACCAACCTGTGACGAAATTTACACAAATAACTGTACAAATTACCATACAATATGTCAGAAAAATAATTTTTGTTACGCGCTTCATTTCTAATAAAAACACTTAAGTTCAATTTCAATTGTATAGTTCTGTATAGAGCTTATGCACAATGAACATGAAATAATTTTTAGTAATTCCTTATACTACATGGATAATAATTAATAAACGCGAATTTATGTAATACAGTTAAACAATCAATTATTTGTTTGTAATAAACCAACATCGTTTGAATAAATCAAATATGAAATATAAAGAGGGTCTTTCAAGGTATTAAGTTAAACAATTATATCAATACAAAATATGATCATTAGTAAAACCCTTTATTATATTTTACATTATAAAATTGTATAATTCACATATTGAATAGACCATTGAATATTTTAATAGCCAATAAATTAAATAATATTGCAAACAATTATAATCTGTATACACAACATAATATACACATATATGTGAATTAATAAAAACATATAGTATAATATATGACTAAGTAAAAGGTTCTACAAATTAATATTTTTACCGCACACCTCAACATACACGGTTTTCAGTATGTTTTTAACTTTTTGAATTACCGTTTTTTAAAATCAACTTGGTAATATATTTGTTGACTTTGTCTTTACAATAATTTTTTCTTGACAAATAGAATAATTTGTTGCCTTAAATAGAAAATAAAACAATAATGTATTAGTAAATATAATTCCTAATTTTATTACTTGAGGAAAAAAAATAAATGTAAAGCCAAAAATATAAAATACCGAATAGTTTTTAGAATATTTTGGGACGTTTTCCAATGTGATACCTATGTTAAAAGAGATCTAAAAATAAAACAATATATTATGAATGTTTCAAAATATATTGAATATCTTAAATTAAGTGAATATTCTGTAATTTTGACGATGACTCATAGAGAGTTGATAAAATAAACTATATTGTACATGCGAAATAATCATTTTTATATAACTTATAATAGTTCGATGACTCATTTTCATTTTTAACTACCAATATTTTAATAAAATTAATCTAAAATATTAAAAACAGGTTCAAATGTGTAATGAAACAATTATTCTACACCAAATGAGTTGTATATATATTTATATATCAATTTGACATTTTTATTCTGCATTCAAGAATATTTGATTTTGTGCAGTGGTGTTCTCATAAATTTTTTTAAGTAAATATCAATCCGTCAGGTACTAAATACAATACAATTATTTTTTTTATGATATTTTTAAGGTAAAAGACGTGTCAATAAAAAGAAAAAGTTTTAATTAAACTTTTAGATTCTGACCGACGACTGAAGAATGTATGTTTTACAAAAATGTTTTTTTTTTCTGTCAACAACTTTAGTATAAAAGGAATCCTCCGATTTTCAAAGTCAGTAACTTTTCTAACATGTTTATGGATTCCGGTGTTACTTTGGTTGAAGCTTTTTTTGAATTTTCGCTTACTTTTTGAGTTTCACTCCAAAAATAAAAAAATTTTACGCCGAGAAATTTGAAATGATGTTTTCGGGTAGAAGAAGTGCTCCAATCGTTACATAATTGAACACCACATAAAGGTTAGGATTTTGGCTTTAAATTTTATTTATTTAAAAATAAATAAAATTTAATACCGAATACCGTTTGTTTTGTTACTATTTAATCATCAGTAAATTATTTATTAACTTCTTTTGTATTATCTGGCTCTAAAATAAAAAATAAAATATTTGGTGAACACATTACTGTCGTACAATCAATGTAAAGAAAAAAGTAAAACAATCAAAATTTATACTTACTATAGAGATAGAAAAACATCTGTTTCAAATACTCTTTTCTATTCTTAGCTATAAATACAAAATATTAGTAATATTGTCTCAACATTATCTTTTTACAATTTTATTAGTAATTTAAGACGAAAATTCTTTACTAGTTATAAATTAGAGCAGGGATGCACAACCTATGGCCCGCGGGCCAATTTCGGCCCGCGTAGCCTTTAAAGTTGGCCCGCGAAAAAAATTAGTGTCTTTATGTTTATGCCATATTTTGATATTCACGCGCTGCTTTGGCCCTCGACATGATCCTTTTTCCTATTTTTGGCCCTTCGACTTGAAAAGGTTGTGCATCCCTGAATTAGAGTATTGAAAACAAACCTACAATGCAATTTCAATAGTATTTAACAGTTTTTATAATATTGTAAGTATGACTTGAACCAGAGACCTATATGGACGGTGCTTAGAAAAAGAAACAGTTGGGTGAAATGGTTAAGAGTGAAAAGAAAAAGTTCGAGTTGTTAGTCGTTTCAGTATTCGTTCAGTTTGTAGTTCAGCTGCAGTTGACTCTTTAATTTTCGTGAAACGTACTATAGTTAATATGTCTATGTCCTAAACGTTTTTCGCAATCATTCAGTACTATTAAATATATTGTTTTGTGTTAAAAATAAACACAAACATTTCAGTTAACTAAAATTGTAATGTATAAGAAAATAGTTTACAGTCAATACTTAATTAGCTGAATTTCGATTTAAAAATTTACTATTGTGTACTTACCGGTGTTGTTAAACATATTTGTTATTTTATTCTTGACTGTAGATATAAACTATGAGTTATTGGTGAAATATTTTTAACGAGACAAATCCTGACTTATGCTATATGTTTAGCCTAGCTTACGTCGCTACAAAGAGTTTTATTATTATTTTTTATTAAACAGTATAAATAAATAACAAGTTTTTTAATTTTAAATTGATAGTATTCTTTTATTTCTATTTGAAATAAAAGTTATACGCGTACAATAAAGTAAAACTGACAAAGGATATACGGGCTGTAAGAGCGTTGTCTACAACTTCTCAACTCTATTTCTTAGTAAGGTAAAACAAACAACAATCAAGGATTTTTTTTTAACAAAATATTAGACATCATAAAATACACGGGCTGTAAGAGAGTTGTTTGCAACCTTGCAACCCTATTTAATGATAGGCAGAAATTTAAACACCAGACGAAATGATTACAAACACAAGCGTTATAGTTAGTATGAAACACAGGTTATATAGGAAAATGTTTAACAAATAATATATGATAAAACTAGTTAAGAGGTCTTAATACAGCGTTGGCGTTTCGTGAGAGTTGTCTGCTAACTCAAAACCCTACACGGAGATGAATTTTTTGTTTTTTAGCGTTGTAGACCATTTAGGCCTTTTGCTGCCAATACTAAATTATTCCACTCTTCTCTATTATACGCATGATTTAGGTCCCCATGCCATTCTGGTCTCAACTCCTGCAGGTCTCTTTTGACTACATCTAACCACCATTGCTTTGGTCCACCGCGTGGTCTTTTCCTGTTCAAATTATTCACAAGTACCGTCTTATTAAAAATACTCTTGTCGGCTCTTTAGACATGACCTGCCCATTCCGGTCTTGCACCTTTAACAAGTCGCGCGCCCATGTCGTCTGCCGGCCACCGCTCGACTACTGCACCGCTAGAGGCCGGTAGCGATATCACGCGTCAACAATAATTTGTACCGTACCATATTATTGCTATTGATTTATTACCACAAAATCATAACATAATATGATGATATTGCTCAGTGAAATAATAATTGTTTGAATGTAAACGGTTTATTTTCATAGCATTTTATTTGATTATAGTATCAAAAAAAAAAAAAATGATGGTTTTTTTTCGTTATTATTGGACTAAGGAGGTAGATGATTTCAAATATTACCACAGAATATTTTCAGCCAAGAATAATATAATGAATTGTTTAAAAAGGAAGAATGTAACTATCCAAAAATATGCAATCGAATAAAATTTTTGAAAATGTAGTAAATAACAGAAATATTGTTACAAAGCTGATTTTCTAAACTTTTTAAAAAATTTTCAGAACCTTTTCAACACCTAAATGTTAATATATTCTCAACGTAGATTGAGACAGTGAGTGTTCATGAATATGTAAATAAAAAAGGAATTTTTCGAAAAATTCTATACTCTTCCTCAAAAATTATTGAATTATTTTGATATTTGAAACCTATATATTATTTATGTAAACGTTGTGTAATAGTGTCAAGTCTAAGAAATCATTATTTCAAAAGTTATGACCATAAAAAGAAATAGATTTTGTCAAAATCGCGTTCGCTGTACTTTTTTTAAATTTAAAATGTTTACTAAACGTTAGCGGTAATGCACCAGAGATATATAAGTTGGGCTTTCAAAAAATGCTTTGACCGTTAATATCGGAGAAATTGCCTAGGAACTTTGCGTGACATGACACAGACACAAAAAGAAAAAAAAAAACACAAATCTTTGTAAAAATGGCTAACATATAAAATTGTATAAATAGAATTTTAAAGGTAAATATTGAATTAGTTCTTTGGAACATCTAAATACCTACAGGAAAATATGATTGTCATTCAAATATTCGTTTGTATGAAGTAAATGTAGAAAAAGAAGTTCTTCACATTTTAAATATAAAATGTATAAAATTATATAATAATTAATTATATAATTTTATATAATTATAAAATTTCTGAGTACATTATACATAATACCTACATTGTTTTGTCAGATTGCTTACATTTTTTTATGACAAGTATTATTAAAATTAGCAGTTTTGTCAGAGTTTCTAATTACAATCTTATATTAAATTTGAGTGATTGTCTTTTTTTCTGTGGGTATCTAAATATTTTTTTTCTCATGCTGATTATTAATCGTCGTGTCTTGTATTTTGTACGGAGATATCAAACACTTTTAATTTTTGTTTTATAACTTTTTCAGCTCACGAATGACATTGTAAAAAAAGCATTATATTAAAACGTAAGAGATATCCAAAAGTTAACGTCGACTTCTCATTTTAATACTTGTGATGATATAAGCTTTAATTGATTTACCTGCCAAATTAGGATTTTTTTAAAACGTTGTACCAATAATATTTTTTGTTTTGTGTCAAAATTTACAATAACACTTTCTCAATTTGTTCGTCGTGTTGCATCTCTTAAATGAGTATTAATTATTGTTCTGGGATTCTTATATGTGTTTGTGTTTTTAGATTCTGAGTGAATCGAGGAAGCTATTGATTTTACAAAGATGTGTGTTTTATTTTATTTTTGTGGCACGTGTAGCTTTCCTGAGCTCCTAGGGGATTGTTCCGATTTTCAACAGCAGTACGTTTCAACAACGTGTTTTTTCCACATAGATTTAGATTTTTTTGATCATAGCATCCAAATTAAAGATTGGACCAAGCTGAAACTTTTACACAATAATAAAATAGGAACGATACAGATTTGACAAGAGTATTTATTGTTAAATTTTTTTTACCACGACGTATACTAGACAACTGAGCTCGCTCAGAATCGTATTTTCGAAGGCAATGATTTTACATTGCTTTCAAAAATTAAATAATGCGTTTAAACCACATCTTCTAAACTAGTGACCCACCCAAAGCGTAGTCACTACCTCGTCAAACTACCTACGCAACCTAGACTGATCCCGGCGCTTACTTTTTTTCTTTTGTACACGTCATCTAATTTCTGCAGTACTGTTGATTGCGTTTTTCCATTAGTAGTTTTCACTTATTCCTTAGTATTTTCAATGTGTTTGATTATATCTATTGCTTTCTCCATTCAAAGATCATTACCTAACAATTGTTTTATTTACGATCTTTTGTAACAATGTTTCATTGGGACAACTTGGTTTCTCATGATTGTGCATACATTTTAAATATTTTATTTTACTAACATAACAAAAAATTGCGTTGCTTTACGACGATTTTTTTTAAATTTATTGTTTTCCAGTTCTGCAGTCGGCAATAAGAAAACGGTTACCAATTCATTTTCAAAAATGCATTCCGCGATCTGTGATCAATATATGGTTTTCTCTTGCCAAAAAAACAGTTAAATTTTTAGTTTTACTTGTTAGTTAATTTTTCAGTTTGAAACATAGAATTTTTAATTTAATTTTACTAGTTTTTACTTAGTTTTTTTACTAGTTTTTGACATGGTCATGCAGTGTTCAAACGGAATTTTATAAAAAATAGTTTTGTATTATCAAATTCATTGTACGTTATTTTAGATTCTGACCGAAGCTAGGAAAGTTATTGATCTTATGAAAATGTGTATGTGTGTTTTTTTTTTCTATTACTCGTTTTATATTATTCGTTATTATTATCGAATGGTTGCGTACCAACGCAAATTAAATAAACAACTCACCGTTAACTGTCGCGTAAGTGGGTGTTCATTAGCTGTGTGCGTTCAATAAAATTTGAATATCACTCTAAATTGTACAAACAAATAATTATTCTCATTACTCGTAAAGGTGTGAATGTCTTATTAGTATGCAGTGCGTGTCGTCTATAAAGAAACTGTTTCCTGTAAATAAGAAGAACGCCAACGAAGAACGCGAGCCGACAAAACATAAAAATATTTTGGAAGTTTACGACGACAAGCTTGTTTCCCGCGAGATCGCCCGGTACGTCGAGGACGTGAAGTCAACGTTGTCGAGAATTTTGTCAGCTTCAGCGAAACTGCGAAAGCAGCAGCTTTCGTCAGACCACAAACGGTTGAACGAAAAGCTCTGCGCTCTAGTGCGGCACCTCCGAATTTATCGGTAGTGACGGCCAAGAGGCATACAATTATATTATAATGGAAAATATTTACCTGTGTACGGCTTAAATGCGTTTTACTGACCTTCTTTTTTAAGTTAACGGCATGCTTAAGATTGCATTGGGCGAACAAATATGCCCCTCATACAATTTCAATCTTATTATTTGATTTTGATCGATTACGAATTTCGTTCTATCTACCTGCAGCCATAATTTCTCCAAATCATTTCTCAAATCAATTCTCCAAATTTTTATTTAATAACGATTATATGGGTGAACAACTTTGTTTGGGATTTATTGATCATAATTTTATATCTTTGTCGTAAAAATAGAATTGTCTTAAAAATTTAAAATTTTTTGAGTATTTGACTTACTGAGTTTGCTTAGGGTCATAATATTTTTATTGTTAATAGATCACTGTAGGTGGCTACAGCAGGAATCTCTGTAGCACATTTACAGAGAGAATGTTGGGTCAGCCCACCTTTAAGCGCAATATTACTTATATATTATACTAATATATTTTATTTTATAAAATACCGATGAATTTAAAATACAATTTTGTAAAATTTACTTTGTAATTACTAGGTAATTAGTTTAAGTACTAAACTAAGTAATTTTAGTGCTGACAGTTGTAATTGTTGTTCACATAGAAATCATAAATCTAAGAATGATCTAATCATTGACGAAATTATTCAGTCTTGTGAGGAATTGATTTCTCACCTGAAAAATATGTGTTATCTCAACAATCGGAATTCACGTGCAGCTGAAATGATGATTGAAAATACTCTATGGTCAAATAAATTTGAAGAAAAAAGTATATTTTTAATTGCTCAATAATTTCTACATTAGAATGACAATAACTGTTAAAGGTACATACATTTTGAAAAAAAAAAAAAATTACATTATTCTTTTATGTACAATATTATACCAAGTAACTAGGACTTTTATTTTTTTTATTTTTTAAACTCAAGTAGTTAAACATATTTTTTACGTTACTGAATGTTTACAATATTGTTCTCTGTACATATTTTATTTTAATCGTATTACAGAAAAAAAAATCTGCATGGAAGTTGAGTCAGCACTTCAACAACGCATTTCGCATAAGTGGTCTATACTGAAAAATTCAAACAATAAGCAACAACTCGAAAAATTCCTCAACGAGATAACTGTAAGTTTCTTATTCGAATAATCGATAGGTACTTCTGAAAAGTTTTACACTCAATAGGTCACTCTGCCAGTTCATGTCAATGTAATTTTATATTAAATGTTTCTTCTAGAGTTTTTGTGCTATGAATTTTTCATAAAACTTTGACATTTTTCACACCCATGGTTTGATCTTTTGTCCTAGCTATGTAAATAACTTTTACTTGTTTATAACATTGCAATAGATTTTAATTTATCATTTCTGAATTTGACTTCATTTGTTGTTTGACTCTAAATTCGTTTCTATTACTTTTGCTTTTAAGTAAAAATGAACTCAAGTTTAAAAATTTATTTCTCGCTTGTTCAAAATGATTTTTTTTCATGTGGTACTAGAATCTACTAGTACACAGTTATGCATAGGGATGTTACCGTATCGGGGCTCTCCCAGGCGTTAATGAGACTGTGAAGGTTCCGGGTGTGTGACATCGCCATTGGTTTGGTAGCCAAAATTTCTAAAAAATAAATCTGTATATTTGAAGTTTTATATTTTCCGATTTTGCCGAAATCGATCGAGCAGGTTTTGAGAAAATGTGACGCGCTTATTTTCAAATTCGTAGTGTATTTTGTACGATTATTTAGTCGAAAATTTACATATTGTGTGGCACGAATTTTACTTTCACTTGTAAGCCCTATCAACAGGGATTGGTTTTTATAATATAGATATAGAAGATAGCTGAGCACGTTTTGGATTGTTTTTTCAAAGGCCATGGTTGCTATCAGATATTAAATAACACGTTTGAACCACAACTTCCAAACCAGTGTAACCCGTCAAACTGTCCACGTGGCCTAGAGTGACTCGTGCTTTTTTTTTTTATTGTCTAGGTCCAAAAAAAAGCGATAAAATCAAGA